>OW584240.1:38150026-38484026 GCA_939192795.1 Bombylius discolor
TTCAAAAATGAATAGCAAAACAAACAAAAAATAAATAAATGTGACAACAACAAAAAAAATAATAAAAATCAAAAGATACAATAAAAAAATATGATCTAAATTCTTTAAGACTCCACGTAAATCTAAATTTGCATATGTAAATATTATCTATATAGTATTGTTTGCTTTATTTTGATAAATTAGAATAACAAGAATATTAGAAGTTATTATAATAGATTTACAAACTTATAAATAAGAATAGATATCACCTACAAAAGTTCTTTAAACTCTTTTTTTTTCTTTTTTTTGATATCATACATCGTAGATTATATTCATTCAAAATACGCCTTCAAATAAAAACTATAAAACAATCTGGATATCTTTTTACAATCACTCCATAATTTGATTCTATTCAAATGAAAAACCAAAAATGAAAAAAAAAAATATATATATATTAAAGTGTTAAAAATCACATAATCCTTTATATGTTAGACTGATGTATGTTTTATGAATTCAAAAAGAGAAGAAAAAAAAAACTTATCTACAATTTGTCTAATTCAACAATCAAAAAAAAAAAAATGTAATAATAAAAAAAAAGAGTATCTTTTTTTTTTTTTTTACATATTATACACAGATTTTCTTGTTTAACAAGCATTACCTTAAATCTACATACGTATATACATTCGTAATCTATGTTGCTGAATATAATAAATAAAACAACAACAATAACAACAACAAAATGAAAAATCGCAATTCACATAATCTTTGAACCACACCTAATTATTTATTAAGCTATTGAATAAGTTAATTTACAGATCCAACAGTGGATGTGAAAGGTACCAAATCAACTAAATTACACGTTATTGCCTTTTTTTTTTTTCTTCTTCTCAAAAAAACATTTCCCCAAAAAAAAAACAAACTTTTAATTTTATTTTTGTATTTTTTTTTTTTTTTTTTGCCAATTTCAGAAATAAAATCATATATTAAATACATACATGTATAAATAATATACAAAAAAAAAAAAACCAACAAAAAAAAATACATATAGGTATGTATCTTTGTTGTTGTTACTTTTTCTTTTGCTTCTATACTGCTTAAATTATATACTGTGATTATTTTAATATGTCTCGCGTATTATCAGGTCAATGAAATCTTTAAGAGATCTTCGTAAAAGTAACCTTGAACACGGATAGTTTTTTTTTTTTTATTATTATTTTATTTTTATTTGGTTTTTGCATTAAAAATACATCACATTCAATTATATATACATCAGGCCAAATATATATATACATATATTATACCTATGTAAATATATAAAAGATGAATAACCACACACAGTACATGCACCTATAAATAATTTTGATTTAATTTGGCGGTACGTTAAATGAAAAAAGTAAAACAAAAACAGAAAAAAATATATACATATTATATGAAAAGAACAGCTTAACAGCGGAGAAACAGATACTTTTTTTATTTATTATTTATTTGTTGTTAGTACGTGACAAATCATTAAATGGAGTAACAAAAAAAAAAAAAAAAAAAAAAAAGTTTGTCACCAAAGTTTTTATATATAAATAGAAAGGAGGGGAGGGGTTAATTAAATTGTGTAATCATGATAGTGTATCGATGTTGTTTGTTTTATTTCCTTAAATTAATTTTATTTTAATTATTTTTAAGTTCAATTATATTTGATTTTAAAGACAATAAAAGAATAAAAAAAAAAGACAATTGACAAACAATTCAAAAAAAAAAGTTAATTAGAATTTTCACTGGTTTTTATTAGGTTTTTCCTTTTTTAAATAATTGAAAACTTTCTACGATTTTTTTGTTGTTGTGTTGTTTTGATGCCGAATTTTTCAATTAAAATTTTTTAGTATTTAAATCTAGATTATCTTTTTTGGAAAAAAAAAATTTAAGTAAATTTGATAAAAACAAGCTGTATTTTCAAAAGAAAAATGCTTTTTTTAAATAAATTTTAATTGTAAATAACTCGCCAATGTACTTTAGAATAATTAAATTCGAGAGATGACAATCTGAATTTTTCATATGGGGTTATATACACACGGTCTAACTTGGTTGTAAAACTTTTGCCACATCCTAAAAATATCAAAAATTTTAAATATAATCCGAATGTTCGACAAACTTGAAAATTAGTTTGCCGACCAGCCTACACTACAACCTTAAATCAACTCGATCAGGTTGTACATGTACAACCAAGTTGGACCGTGTGTACGTAGCATTAGACTTTTTTTGAAGTGCATCCTACCAACCAACGCTTTCTTATTCTAATGAATTTTATTACCTCAGTTCAGAAAATTCATATACAAAAATAATATACCAATTTGAACTTCAGAATTGTGCTTTTCTAGAAAACAAAATCCTCATTCTCAAACTGATACATTATGAAATAAGCCTTTAACGTCCTATATGCTCCCAAAAATCAACAACAAGAATAGTTAACTTTTTAAACTTTTACTTGGAATTCTAGTTCTCATGACACATTATAATACTACAAGAAAAAATAAATTTTATAATTTATGAATTTAACACCTAATCTTTCATAGCCTATATTGAAAAAGTTTTGCAGTCTCACATGTTCAAAAGCATAAGATCAAGTTTTTTTTCCAGTTTTTTTTTCTAATTTTTCAATTGGAAAATCTTAAATCTCAAATAAAAGGAAAATATGTCTAATCTCACGAAAATTTTCCTCATCTATATGTTTGAAATGACACGTAAAATAAAATAAAAAGCGCCTGTGTATATTCAATAGCTTTAAATGGAAACTTTTAATGAGGGCTCCAGGTGAATAATGCTATAGAATAAAAACAAAAGCAATTATATAAAAACAAAAATTTAAAAAAAGAAATAAAAAAACTTTCAAATAAAAAAAAAACAAAAAAAACTATCACTTCCCGTCCATCCAGGTGATTGTAAACATAAAGAAATACCTTTTTAAGTTATGATGGTAGTATTTACTATTTTCGCCATAATACAATACCTGTACTAGTTGAATTTGTGAACGGACATTACACTCTTTTGTCACCATATATATGTACATGATATAAATGAATATACATAGATACAAACTAGAGATATGTTATTATCTTTTTAAAATTCTTGTTTGTCTTCTTTATAATATTACACACTCTTTACTAAAAGTTAACACAACAAACAAGTTAACTGTAAAAAAAAAGGAAGAATAAATTTGTCAGAAAAATTGCGTCGTAACAAATTTTTATATTAAATTTTTTTTTTTTTTTTTTTTTGCCAAACAACAACAGCAAAATAATACTCATGCTCATGTTATCGCTGTTGGCGAAATCAATTTGAAAAATAACGACAATGTAATGTAATTCTTAAAACAATAAACAAACAAAAAAAGCCATTCAAAAGTCTCCAAGTAATGGTAAAGTCTGCAAACAATATAAAATAATTCAATTAGTATTTTACCTGTGATACCTCGTGTTTTCGTCTCAAACTTAAAATTGAAAATAACACGAGTTTATAGAGAAAGAAGAAAGGCGAAATAAATATGAAAAAAAGACGAAAAAAAAAAATTTTTTTTTTCTAATATAGAATTAGGACAATTCTGGAATACTAATTTTATGATGAAAGGCCTAAAATAAGAATATGACACACAAAGGTATGCGGATTACGTGCCATCTTAAAATTCATAAGAGTGTAAATTAAACGATCGAAAACAATAATAATATATTGATGAAATTCAATCGTTGTAATAATTCGATTACGTTTGCGCAGTAAAAACAATTAAAATAAAATTGATTTTCTAAGAAAAAATAAATTTAAAATGTGTGCTGTACTTGTTTGTTCTTTCTTTATATTGCGTATCGAATGAAAATTAACATTTATTTATCTTTCAACCATATTTTATTTATCCACCCACCTTAACATTCGATCTTTCTCTTTTAGAAAATACGTGTAAAATATATTTTCTGTTGTTTTTATTTTTATTTTTTGATCATTTTATAAAATATTATAAAAGATTGAAATTGGAATGTTAAAAGATGACCATCTTATAAGTGAAACGACCTTCAATTTACCGTTTTGCACAGTACCTCATTGAACCATAAAAACTTTGTATTGCGTCGTCGTCGTCATCATCATCGTCTTTTTAGCCTCTTTCATCTTATTTTGTTATTATTCTTTCTGATCATATAGTAGATACATTTAGGTTGCATTTAGTTCGTTACTTTCAATGCACATTTCTACATACGGACTAGTGTTTATATGTATAGCTAACGTAAATATATAATTGCAAAATATGCACACATCATCATCATCATCATCATGGTTGTACACAGTGTAATAAACCAACTATATATAACAAAACCAATTCACTCTCATGTGGTTACATCAGCATCAAAGTCCGTATAAATGACGAGGTGTGATAGATTTAAAAAAACAAAAATAAAAAAAAAAAAACAAAAGATACACTTAACGATATTGAATGAGTTAGCTGACCACAATATAATAACAACAATTACATAATGTAAAAATATTAAATTTACAGGAAAAATATAATATTGAATGCATTTCAGAATTAAGAAAAAAAAAAGTATCATTAATATTAATTTATCTAACTAACACATTTTGAAAACGAAAAAAAAAAAAAACATCAAATTTACAACTTATAAACAAAACACCTCATGTAGAGGTGCTTAGCGGAACCGCAAAAATTCAAATACAAAAAATCTATTTCTTTTGTATTTAAATTTTAATTATTTTTTTAAACCGTCAATTTTTTGTATCTTCTACAAAAACTAAAAATATACATAAATATTTTTATATTTGAATTTAAAAAAAAAAAAAAAAAATCTATACAAATGAAAATAAGATACACTCGTCGTCGTCATGAAATTTAAAAAAAAAAAAAAACAAGACCTTCAACTTGGGAGTTCTTTTTCTATTTTGTTGCATGTTAAGGTCGATTAGCATTACCCATCATCATTATCCAACTTCACAGAGGAATTTTACAATTGAATTGAAGATGCTATGTGAATAGACAGTATCTATCTATACATGGAAAACACAAAAATGAATAAAATAAAACATGCACAAATAGACTTGTACCACAAGAGATTTTTAATAGTTTTATATTCTTCCTCACAGTGAAATATAATAATTTCTTTAAAGATGAAAAAAAAACAAAATATGTACTTCTTTTATGAAGCACACCAGATAACGAGTACCTAGTCAAAAAATATACTCGTGGATAGAAAGATAAAAAAATTTTTTTAACCAAGACCTTAATCTATCAGTGATATTGAGTAATTTTATATGATCACGAGATTCTTCTGTTTTTTTCTTATATTCCTGCTGCATATTATTTTTCACAGAATATATAATAATGATGAATCTCGACAAAGATGTTTTAATATAAGTAACAATTTTAAAAGATCATTTACAGGGTGTTTTTTTTTTTTAAATTTAAATTGAGAAAAAAGATCAGTGATATTTTAAAATTGTGTACTTTTGTGTAAGTATGTAAAATTGTACACTTTTATTCCTGTTCAGATCTAAGACCCTAATTGTCTGCACTTTCATCCACTTAATTTGGTTTCATTTTCTAATCCTTTCTTATAGTAAACCTAGAACCAAAGTTTGAATTACATCAAGCACCCACTTTAATTTCAAAGAAGAGGTTTTCGAACCCTCTTCTGCTTATCGTGTCTGCCCTTCATCCTTGACTATATCATTTTTCTTCTATTGTAGTTAGGCAAGATTTCAATTAAGTTTTTATAATGTCAATCCTTCGAAAGCACTCTGACTATTCTAGAGACATTCTTTTGTTAAAGAAATTCAATTAATTTAAATATGTATCTGTATTAGTTACTTAAGCTAATATAATTTTCAGTTGAAAATACCCTGTTAATTTTCATAAATAAAATAAATATGTGGTATATAACAAAAGAAAATTTCATGAACCACAAATAAATAAATTGTGATTATATTAAAAAGTTAAGAATCTTATTTTATACAAGTATCTATGTATAATATCTATGTACGTGAATAAAATCGTCTCTATTTGGCGTGATCATGAGTTATTTTATAAATTTTATAGCTTTTTTTTCCTCTTTTTTTTTTTTTTTTTTTTTTTTTGCAATATTAAAAGGGAACTTGTATAAATTTAAAGAGATAAAATACTAACATAAAAGAACTTAATAAAAAAATAAAAAAAACAAATACACAACGCTATCCTGAAAGTAATAAATTATTCGTTTTCCGCTGTTGGAGGTAATCTCGAATTGATAATTCACCTTTCTACATTGCGATAGTAAATCTTTTTTTTTTCTTTTTTTTTTTTTTTTGTACTGAGAATGTTTTACTAGAGTAGAATAATGATGGTGGTGGTGGTGGTGGTTAAGATGATTGTAAAAATGTGAGAATACGAATGATTTTTGTCACTACAGTAAATTGTATCTTATTTAAATGCATTTTTTTTTGTTTTTATTTTTTTTTTTTGTTTCAAGCAAAAATGACCATAATTATCTTTATCATCATTCGAGAATTCTATGTATAAAAAGAATAAAATTCCTTTATACATTTTATTCATTGATAATAATTGCAGTTTTATGCAAATTTTTGTAAATACATTATTAAATAAATTATCATTTTGATACAATCTAAAAAATATCAAGTACATTTAAATGATACATTGATATCTATTTCTTTTTTTTTTTTTCAAACAAAAAAAAAACCATTATAATTAATTTTCATTGAAATTTTTCCTTTTTTTTTTTTCCTCTTTTATTAAAATAAAACAAAACCATTAAACTGGTTCATATTAAATTTTATTTATTTAAACAAAAAAAAAAAGGAAAGAAAAAGCAATTGTTTTTTTTTTTTGTTCTTCTAAATTTGTTTACAAAATCCTACACAAGAAACGTGTATGAAATTATTTGAGAAAGTATCTACTATGTACGACATTATTTTTTTATAAAATTGTTGATGTGTAATATTTTCTACATTTATTTAACCGTGAGATCATGATATTATAAATCACCATTAACCCACGTGTGATCACGATTTACAATCTCATCATAGTGTGGATTTTTTTTTTTTTTTTTTAAAAAAACTGTTTTACCTATATGACAGTTAAGAGGTGAATCATGAGGGAAAATAAACATATTAAAATTTAAATTATATCAACACAACGATACAAAAAAAAAATCCAAAATTTTTTCTATGAAATCTAAATTAAAGAGAGAGAATAAAAACAACTTATGCTTGACAATCCTATGAAGAGAATATATATAAAAAAATTAAAAAATATATATACTTATGAACAATATAAACTGTTTAAAAAAAAAAAAAAAGCTCATACCTTTAGTAACGAATTTCTCACCTGGTTAAAATAATTTGCTATCAACGTTTGTTAAAGCCTATGAAGCTGATATAGTAGAAGTGGTGGTTGGTGGTTAAAGCTATACCTATACTATTTTGCGAGAATCTACGAAAAAAAAACACAATGGTAGAATGTTTTTGCGTCTTAAAAATTCAAAAAAAAAAATAAATAAATAAATAAAAAATTAAACGAGTCGTTGAGGTGTTACTTACTATTGCTGCTGTAATGATGTTGCTAGCGATTTAATTTCTACAATAAAAAATAAAACAACTCCGTGTGTTATGTCTCTAAATGAAGAAATCTGCACGATCATTTTAACGAGGTCAAGGTCAATGTCCATTTGTCCTTCGTTTGTGTTGGCAAAGTCAAATCTGTTGTACTTGTTGTGAGCTAAGTTTAATAAACATTGTTGCTGTGTTGTTGTTGTTATTTCTGTTTTTTTTTTTTTTTAATACTCAAGTATGCTCGATTTCATGTATGAGATAATCGATATAATATAATATACAGCAGAAGTTGCTTACAATAATACAACAGATAAAATGCTGGTGATACTGTGTACTGGACCCTGGTAATAGTTGTTTTATTTGTACCAAGATACTATTAACATCGTCGAATACCTTACAATAATGATGACAATAATTAGTCGCTAGTATTATTACCTTAAGTGCTAAAATGTATCTTTTTCTATGCATACATAGATGTATCTACTCGTATATATCTGAAAACAAACCAATAACAACGTCAATTGCATACTAATAAACATTTTATAAATATAAAATAAAAATAAATAAAATATTATAACAAAATAAAAAATTCTAGAGATGGTGAATTGAAAGCAAGTTTTACACTAACGGAATCTTAATACCATTTATGGATACAACTAATGAGTCCAGTGTAAAATAACGATCACATTATAATCGTTATAATGTTAAGCTGTTACTAGTATAATACCATCACTGTAACCATGAGTTAATAAGTTTTTTTTTTTTTTTTTTTTGTTTTTTTTTGTTTCTAAAAAAGAGAAGAAAAAAAAACCGAGATAAAGAGATGTTGTGGAAGAGGAATTATTTTTTATTTTTGCACATTCGCTAATGTTTGAATTTTTCCAGAAAAATTTATTTAATACAAATAAAATAATAATAATAAAAATGGAGAAGAAAAAAAAAATCAAGTGCAATTACATTTAGTCGCAAAAAAAAATTTTTTAATTTTCATCGAAAGGTAAATTTAAGTTGCATTTTGCGTGACTGTTATAACTTGTTGACAGATTTTTTTTTTCTTTTTTTTTTGCAACCAGTTTATTTTTTTTTTTTTATTTTCCGTTTTTCTTTTAAAATAAAATCGCAACAGCTGCTGAAGATTTATACAAAAAAAAAAATTAAAAATAATAATAAAAAAAATAATTATTAAATATATTACGCAATATTTTGATATAATGGAAGCCAGTTTTTGATGATCAGGTCAAGATCGGGAAGTTTGTAAATGATATTCTATACTTGTAAAATAGCCAAGTTATATGCATTACATTTTACAATATGTAATTATACAATGAATTCAATGTACTTAAACTATAAACTGGGAAAATTGGTTCTTTTTTTTTTTTAAATAAATTAATCTTCACATTTATTAACAGCAAATTGAAATAGATACACGTGAAATATGATAGGTAAAGGTTATTTCAGTTCAGGTATTAATTGAACATTAAGAAGTTTAAATATAAAATTTGTTCTTTGCACAATTAGATACTTTTTTTTTTATACATATGTGATTTGATAGGCTACAAGAAATATTTCTAATAATATCGTGTAAATTTTCTAAGATTTGAAATTTTTTTTTTGACCCATAGAGAAAAAATGTAATTCAATAACACAATACAATACTTTCTTGAAGTATAGAATTTTGTGGTAGCCAGGATTTATTAGATATTTTGTAATACTAGATGCTTTCCAATTTAATAAGAAAACATGATAATACTACTCATATATTTTTTTAGAAATTTAATTACATATATTTTCAAATCTTTAATTTTTTATAATTCTCATACAGAGTATAAAATAAACCTTAGTCATCTTTGGTAAAATCTAAAAAAAAAAAAGTAACATATTGAAATTTAAATAAAAATTTTCAATGTTCTTTTCAAGTAAAAAATGCATAGTATTAATAAACTGTGATTTTTAGAAGTGATTTATTTAAAAATTACTTTAGACAATCAAGATAACTAAAAGATGGATGAGTTTATGTACGGTGATAGGTTATTGTCATGACATTTTCAGGATTCTATAAAAATCTACTGATGAAAAAATCATCCTTAAGAGATAGTTTAAGAGAATTTTTATTTAAATATTGCCAGTATAAAAACCGTATGTTGAAATTCATTACAGCTAACATTCTATAGGACTCCGATAACTTAATGACATTCACGTATCATCATGTGTCAGCCCACCCAAGGCTTATTAAAGCGGTATGTCAAAGGTTTTATTTTCTAAAACACTCTAAAATTATAATTGATGTGGTCTTTCGTATATGTACATTGTACACACATATGTATGTATCATATGTGTATATTAAATTATGTTTAAAAGGAAATTCTCTGTCGAAAATCCTGTTGCTAACACATTTGCATAAAACTACTGTTTTTAAAACTCAATTTTGAAAAGAAAAAAATGAAAAAACTAAAATTTGGCTAAAGATTGGTAAAAAAATTTAAAATATTCAAAAAATGAGAAAATAAGGTACTTACATATAAGTTTAATCGAACCTAACACACATTATCAAATGTTATTTTCCTTCTGCAACGGCAAATTTAACCAATTCTCGCAACAAAATCCTTGCATATCAAAGCAATTCTTCGTAAACTTTCCAAATAATCTCCTGATTTTCACCCTTTCATTTCTTTCTTCTTTTTTTTTTCTCATTTACTTTCTTTAAAATCAAGCTTAATGACAACCATGTCATACTTTAAAAATTTCCAAAAATATGTAAAAACGAAAAAAAGTAAAACATTATAACCAAAAATTAAAAATAAAGCAAAGTACCGATAAAAAAAAAATAAAAAGAAAACAACAATAACAGGTGAAAAAGAAATGAAAAAATTTTCATCTCACTTACAAGAACAGTTAGAAGTGACAGTGGGCATACTTTCAATATCGGTCCGTCCTTTGACTGTTTGTTGTTAATTTTATATTCTCATGTCCGTTGTTGATATTTTACAGAATATTGGAGCAAAGAAAATATTTCTCGAAATTGAAATGAAAACCGTTAGGAACCGTGAGTTGTGATGATGATGATGATGGTATGTATATAGTGTATGTATATATGTATGTATGTATTATAATAAAGACGATGATATTGATATTGATGATTGCCCCATACCACAATATATGCACCTCAACCTTACATTTTAATATAGGTATATAGCACCATATCGTCATCATACCTTTTAATGCGGCAATACCATCATAATAAATACCTGTTATAGTATTATTGTTATTGTACTTATATATATATACGTATATATAGCTTTCTTCTTCTTTTTAATCAACCTAAGATTTAACTGATCTGACCCAGAGTCCCACAACAGACATCAGACATGCTAAATAAGTTTTAGTATAAGACTATATATTCTGTATATATTAATGTAAAGGTATACGGACTTACGGAGCCAAGCCAATCTCAGGTAATACACTATGCCAGTAATGATGATCATATTATTCTTTTACATATACAAACGAAAACAAAACATTAAAAGTTCTTTTTCCTTCTACATTTTGGTGTTAACCATATTTTTAAGAATATCAACAAACAAAACAGAACAACAACAACAACAACAACAACAAGAACTTAAAAATACACAGTACACACTATCCATAAGAATATATCTTTCTTTTTCAACATTTTATTTTAAATATTAATTCACAGATAGTTATGTATATAAATTTGTACGTGTTTGGTATACGCCATCATATAATACATACTTTCTGGTATAATAATGCATTACCTATCTTTTTTTTTTCGCGTCTTATTTTTTCGGGTCATTTTTAACCAGCCATAGTATGACGCGATTTACTTGAACTGGCCTCCACCTTCATATTATAACGGAACTTTAATTGGGAACATATCTTTTTTGTTTTTTTTTTTGCTTTGCTCAGGTATTATTTTATTCTTTCTTCTTTTTTTTTTCTTTTCTGTTTCATTTTGTAAATATGTACATTCCTATTAGGTTATAACTTTGTATAACGATCAAGAAATTTGTTTTCTTTTCTTAGAATCGCCAATGGTTTTTTTATTTTTATTTTACAAAAAGTACGTGGCCATGGAGCTTCAGATAAAAATTATTGTACATATATATACATATTACATATGTACATATTTGCAAAAACATAAAGAAAATAAAGATCAGAAAAATATGAATAAAAACAAAAATTATATTTTACATAAAAATCAGGGAAATTCGGGAATTTTTATGTTCTTTTTGTTTTCTTTTGGACAAAAAAAAAAAAGGTTTTTACTGTAATGGAATTCAAATTATTGGATTGAGTGAAATGTGTCGTAATGAAAATTGAAAGTTCAGAAGTAGGTAAAATATAAGAATAATATGGATATTAAAAAAAAAAATACATATAGGTATGTACGTGCATAAGTGGGTGGAATTTTTTCAACAATAAACCATGAATTTATTTCACAATATTATTAAAAAAAAAATAAACAAAACGTCATTAAATTTTAAAATGAAAATAAAAGAATAAAAAGGTGAAAAATAAAGATTTAATTTTATGTCCGTCGAAGATTACAAACTTTAACTTTCTTTATTAAAAAAATAAAATGTTCTTTTTCAAAACAAAAAGTAAAAAAATCAACATACACCTATATGTAGGACGGTGAAACGTGATGGTATTTATCACCACGTCGGTAAATAAATACCTTTATAGCATTTATGATTATTGACTTGAAGGTTCTTTTGACCTCATTCTCTTCTTCGGTTTAAATTTAATAAATTCATATGGGATATGTATGAGTAAATGTTGAACATACATATATGTATGTATATACATAACAAACATATATATTACAGATATATTGTAGTATTATATTATTGTCCATAACAATTCATTGGATTGGCATTAAGTTTCATTATCAAAAAGACGGCTCCTTGAAATGAACCGGTTTTTCCCTTTTTAGGAATATAAAAGTCAAATGTTGTTTTTTTTTTTAAATTTTTATTTTCTTTTTCATTTCAATAAAAAAAAAATACTTAAAAAAATACAAAATCTCTCCCTTTTGGACCATTTCATACATATGTACACATATGAACCTACATATGTATGTATTTTAAGATCATGATGTAAAAAAATGCAATAAAAATTTCGAGATGTAAAAATTTCTGGATTAAGATATGATTATTCAGATTTTATTAATCATCTCATTCAGATTTAGATACAGAATATTAAAAAAAAAAATAAAAATCAAATAAGCATAAAAATTGAATTAAAAAAAAAAAAAAACTTAATTGTAAAATCCAAAGAATAAAAACGTGATTTTAAAAAAAAGACAGTCATTTATAATTTTGTCATAAAATTAAATTTTAAAACTCGAATATAAATGTATCCGTAAATTTTTTTTTTTGAAAATTATAAATTTGATAATAAAAAAGGGTTTAAAAAATATTCTAGTATGTATTCGATTCTATCGATGAATTTTTCTATATGTATATCGAAAATGAAATCTAATATAAAATTAGAATTTTAAATTGATATCGATTTAAGTTCCCGTATAAGCTCATCTTTTTATTTGGTGAAATAAGAGCTATAATTGGGAAACTTTCCGTACATACATGAATGTACCTTCAGTTTTAAATTTTGTTCATATGACAGGTCTGCTATTGATATTTCAGCACAGAGCCACAAATTATTTCAGTATCGAATATTTATTCTTATTTCAAATGAATGAGTACTCATTCAAAGCTAATTACGAGTTGGATGGACTTCAGAAGATTAGAGCCAAAAGCAACTAACAACCCCCTATGAGCATGAACACATTTAGTTGCTGTTACAACGTCGCAAACCGGTTATAAAACCTGTTTTTACAACTGCTCAAGCCACATCTGAAGGTGGCACGACCAGTTGTAACGAGAGTATAAGTGTATTACAACCGTGAAGCTAAAATTATTTTGGATGATTTCTTACTATACCAAGTTGGAAAAAATTATACCATTATGTTACTCCCAGCGCAACAATAACCGGTTTAACCACCAAGTGTGCAAAGGGTGTATGTTAGTTATTCCCGTAAAAAAAGTTTTTTGTTTTAGTTAATACAAGGCACATTATTTAGAAGCACGTATAGAAGGAAGAACAGGGAAAGAAAATCATGAGGAGAAAAAAAAAGTATCGATGATGTTGTTTTTGAATTTCCGTGGTGGATTATGGGAGAAAAAGGACACACGAGGCGGATGTTCTATAGTTTGTTTGACTAATAAAAGATTGACAATGTTTTAAAATAATTTGACTTCTTAACGATCATTCAACTTTTGGGGAAAAAATCATATTCCTAGTTTTCGTTTCATTTCTAATTTTCTTAAACTCAAAATTCGCAGAATATTTTTTTTTTTTCTTGTGTCAAAATTTAATTTTTTCACTCTCATGGAAACACACATTGTTAAGCGTCAAAAATCGTTGATAACCGAATCATGAAAAAAAAAAAATATATATATATATGACAAAATCATAAATCAATGAAACATGTGTGAAATTTACAATTTAATTTCCATTACATCATCAAAACTTTCACATAAACAAAATTCTTACATGGTAACAAAGAAATGCTTTCATTATATTACTTAATATTTTTTTTTCTTTTTTTTTTCTTTTTTGTTTTATTATTTTCCAACTCAATTTTTTCACATTGTTTATTTTCTCACGATTCTCGTTCTTTAAAAAACAAAAAATAAAAATAAATAAAGAAGAAAAAATAATAATTTTCCCAAATATAGTTACAGTGATGTCTTTGCAATTATAGTTTTTATTTTCTTTATTTAAGAAGAAAAAAAAAATTGTCTTTATGTTTTTTATCATATTTTTTTTCTTTTATATTTCTTTTCATTTTCATCATTTTAAAGTGTACATACATGACGACACATCGGAACATTTCAAAATATACCGACAAAAATTTATTGAGACACAATTTATAAGAATCAACAAACAACAGTGTACAATAATAAAACAAGTGAATTATTATTATTATTATTTTTAAGTTATGTTTATTCAACCGCAATTTACATCAAATCACTTTTTTTTTTTTTCATTCTATAAATTTCATATCATTCACCTGTATAGTATGTATGTACTTTTGTTAAATGATGTGACAGACTTTTAAAAGAATTTGGTCAAAGATCAAACACTTTACAAAAACATAATTTTTACTTAACCCTTCTAATTCATTTGACCATACAAAAAAAAAAAAAAAAAAAAAACTATGTATTAAAATTTTTCAAAGCTCGTTAAACACACATACTTACAAACATCTACATACATATAAGTATATAGTAAATATTTAAGATATGTGAATGTACCTGTTTAAAAAACAAAAACAAAAAATATACAAAAAAAAAACACTAATATAACGGGTATTTTCTTAAAATAGAGTACATAAAAATTCTAGTTTTGCACCTTACTCATCTATCATATTATATTCTTATATATCAACTTCTTACCAGAACCACAGAAAAGAAAGAAAGAAAAAAAAAAAAATGGAAATAAATTTAAACAAGAAAAGATATGAAAAATTGACGTCTTTTAGAAGTTGTTATAGAGATACAAGATACAAAAAAAGAAATCAGTCATCAGCATTTTTATCTTTAATGAAAAAAAAAAAAAAAAAAAAAATTGTTTATTGCAAAAACACATAGAAGAAATATTCGCAAATAGTAAAAAAAACTAAACAGATATCACCTTTAAATTATAAATCAAATTAATTTTTTCATCTTTGTTTTTTGATAATTGTGATTTTTTGAATTTAAAAATAAAAACATTATTACTCTTTTGACACATGACCATCAATTTGATTGAAGATAGTCAATCTTCATCAACATAACAAGATAGCAAAATAATAAATAAAAAAAAAATATATAATAAAAAAGAGAAAAGACTAAGCATTAAGAATAAAACCTGACGTAAAATTCGTCACCAATGTATCATTTTGATTTCATTTGGTTACAGTTAGATGTGCATTCTAAGTAGGTGGAGAGACATAACGTATGTACCTACATTTGTAAAAAAACATAAGAAGAAGAAGAAGAAGATAAATGAGAAAAGTGGTCAAGAAATCTAAACTTCAAAATACAATAAATAAAAAAAAAAACCAACCTGAAAAATCAAACAAAAGCACAGAAGCAAAAGTAAGAAAAGGTAATCAAAACAAGTACCTTAAATAATATATTCGTTGTTGTTGTTCTGTTTCTGTTGATGACGATGGTGATTATGATGATGATCATACATACATAATAATGATAAAATCCGTTCACAATTTAATTCTTTTTTTTGTTTGTACGTATAATCGCATTGCATTTAATCTTTTATAAAAAAGTTCTAGTACGTAAAATACTTACACATATGAAATAAAATTGGTAAAGAACCTACTTTATAAGATACAAGATACAAAGGAAAACGAAAAAAATAAAGACATGACTGAAGCTGAATTATAAAGGGACCAACCGGTTACACAGATTGCATTCAATATATCTTTACAATATTATAAAGGAGAATAAGTTTCGAAGGTGAAGGGCACAAACTATCATTCTTGTCATTATCTTTACCAGAAAAATAAACAAAAAAAAAAAAATATATATCTTTTCATTTTATTTTTTCTAAAGAATAAAAACCATAACAAGTCAATGCTGGAATAATTGTGAGCCAAACATAGAATGAGCCACGTAAAAGAAGTACCTATACATGATCAACATAGCAGAATAAAATTAAAAGATTTTTTTATTTCTCTTTTTTTTCTTCTTTTTTTTTTTTCTTGATTATATTTAACAGGTAAAAATAAATGATTCTACTAAGCTGGTGACTGGTAATGGTAAATCATCGTCTTTTGCGTACTTCATACACAATATATTTTTATATTTTTAATTCTTGAAAGTAAGTTGCATCATGGTAATATCACATTCTTTTTTTTTATACATTTTCCTTTTTTACCGCTTCTTCACATTTGATTGGGCCCCAAATATTAGATTGCTTGCACTGAACTTGGATACCGATATCTTCACACAGAAACCTGGAGACACGTATATTGTATTTATAAGAAAAAGTAGCAGGTTTGAATACTTAACATTTAACGGCTACATATGTATATGTATGTATGTATATATATCTGGCGATTGGCCTTATATAATTGTAGATACCCCATTATACAAAGTGGAAAACGGATTATAAAGAGAAGAAAAAATGATTACTATACTTTGGAACCGCTCCGGTACGGTAGTTCTTATTGTACAGCAGACAACTATCTGGACATAAGTATTTCAAAAAAAAATGAGAATGATAGAATAGAACTTACACGTTAAGAAGAAATAAATTTTTTTAGTCCAGTAGAATATGGTTTTTTTTTTAAGTTTTTGAATAAATTTTCAACATTTTCAAGGAAAATTCAAAATAGACAAGAAAAGTTGTAGTAGAAATTCTAACTTACTGAAATTTTTTTTGTTTTGAAAGATCTTAGTTTTTTAATTGAAAAATCTGGAAAAATTCACTTTTGGGAATTTTACAATTAATAAATTTAAAAATTTTATGGAAGGCAAGTATTAGCTGATTTGTTATTTTATTTTTCGATGGAATTCAAATTAAATTATTAATTCTTTATTATTATGTATGTACTTTTTTAATAATTAAGCAGATGGATCAGTGAAAATACAAATCCTTAAAATTTATTTTATTGGATACCAAACAATATTTTTATGTAATTTATCTTTGAAGTTCAGATGATCACCTTTGTCTCTTATATAAAATACCAAAGTTTACTAATTAACAGGTTTCATGTTGAAAAAATTTAAAAATAAACTAATTATGACGTTTGTCAGTTGATAAATCTGCTGGCTTGAAGGATTATAATTTTTGTTTTTTTTAGCATCCAGTAGTTTCTTGTGTAACTAAATATCTATATATACATAATTACGTAATCATAACTACTTTCTAAAATTAAAGAATAATTTTATTATATTTGACTTTTGCTTTTTTTTTTAAAATTTATTAATTTTTCTAAACTTGAATTATTCCAAATAAATCTTCTACTTGTCTTTTAAAATTACAATTCAGGATCTAATTTTCTAGAACTTAACATTTAAAAAACATTTTGAACTTTCACTTTTTACATATCCTTGAGGATATGATTTTTTCATCCCGTTTTTTTTTTTTTTTGACCTACTGACACTTTTTAATCCAAATATATTATTGAAGATTCATAAGAATCACGTGAAGGAAAAATTTAATCTATCAAAATCCTGCTTAATCGTCGTAATACGATTTTTTTTTTCTTTGAAAAGCAATCGATTTATGTTTTTGTTTTTGTTTTTACTTCACAAGTAGCGATAAAATTCATTCATTCTTCAGATATATTTTTTTTTCCTAGTCTATAGAATCATTTACAAAATTTACATTAAAAAAAAAATACGAATTAAATGGATATTTTTTTTTTCAATAATTAAAAACTAAGCTAAATTTTATTTTAAAAAGAAAAATTATATTTGAAAAAAAAATTAAACCAGTTTTATCTTATTTATAATTTTTTTTTTTTTTTGTAAAATGTAGTTTGTGAAAATATTGAACAAATATACACATTTATCGTGTATATAGATATGATTAAAATCTCATCAGGTAAGAATTTTTCTTAATTTAAAATCAAATAAGATGATGATGATGAAAAATAAGAAGAAGAAAAAGAACATTATCATCATCATCATCATTGAAATTTGCTTGTTTTTGTTGTTGTTATTATTTTCATCGTGATCTTCATCATGTGATGGTTTTTGGTTTTTGTGTAAAAAATGAACACGAGCCGCGATTTTTTCGGAGGTCAAAGAACTTATATGTAAGATGAAGAATATACAAGTAAAAAAATAAGTAAGAAAAAAAAAATAAATAAATTTATATGAGTGTATAGGTGTATCTAAATATATATTATAACATTTTTATGTAAGGTAGAAAAAATGTTAATTCATAGTAGTATAAAAGTAAAATAAATGATGATGATGATCACGACGACAGACTGATATTTTTTGAGCTTTAGGCTTTTCAGAAACATATTTTTTTTTGCCAGTCTTTTAAAATTTAAACATAATATAATACGACATTCATTTTTATATCTGAAGTAGCTTTATACAATAAATAATGATGAATTTCAAGAAGTTTAACAATTTTATAAGAAGATTATTTAAAAAGAAATTGATGAAGAAACTTATTGCACAACAGTCAAAAAAGATCTTGTATCTGAGTCTTTAGAATTTTTTTTTTTTTTTACCTTCAATAAACCATCAACGAAAATATGAGATTTTGGTAATTTATCATTTTAATTTAAAGCAGATAATAAACGGCACACATTTTATTGAAAAAAAAAAAAAAGAAATAAAAAAAAGTACGCGTGAAATCAAACATGAAATTGCGATTTTTTTTTTTTTTTTTTTGTGAAAAACAAAAGTTAAAATACATATATCTATCTATCTTTGATAAATTTTTTTCAATTTAAATTATCGAAATCAATTTTAAAGTGTCTGTAGCTTCTTGTATCTAATTATTTAAAAAAAAAATGAAACTTTATCTTCACTCTTTCGCTTCAATATTTCGTTTATCATCTTAACGCTTAACTAAATAATTAGGATAACTATCAAAACTGACTTTTACTAACTGTAATTCAGGATATTCATAAATTAATTTTATCTCAAAGTGCTGAAAGTTTGAAATAAAATCAATTTTCAAAAAATTCGTCATGAAAAATAGAATATTTTTATTAAAAAAATATTTGTTTTATTATTTTTAAGTCCTGTAAAACTATTTTTCACCCCACCTACAGTTTTCTAACCAACCGTAGAAATCGAGTTCCACTTAAAGCTTAGATATCCACTTGACTTTAAACCTTTTCTGAGAATTTATCAAAAATTTTTTTTTGTTAATCTAATAAAATTCTTAGGATGCAATTGAATAACAAAAAGTATTCCGCAATTTTAAATCCAGAATTCATAAGTTTCTCGTTTCTTCAATCTTATGTGTTCCCTTTTCACCTTTTGTAATCCAGAGAAGTTCAAATAAAACTCCATATCCTACGCCGTGGCTCTAAAAAAGTATAAAAATGTTTGAAGGTTAATGAATCGATTTCCACAATGTATAAAGACTCAATTTTTTATCCAAGAAAATTCTGTTAGAAAAATTGTTTTTCCGATTCTTTTTCAATCATGGAACATTTCCAGATTTTTCACAGTATTAATTCAGTTACAAGTAACATTCTAAAATTTTTCAATTTAAAATTTCTAATGGTAATCCAAAATGATTAATCGTTGACCTATTTTAATTTCTACGTACATGCTATCTATACACACGCACACACATACATATGTACATATTTTTTATTTTAAACAATTTGATTTTAAAATTGCAATTATCGCATATATTAAATCATAAATTTTTTTTTTTTTAATTTTATTTTCTCAATGTTTCTATTATATGTAAGGTTTATTTTATAATAGTTTTAAAATAATAATAAGAGAAAATTTCATATGGGAATTTATTTAAAAAAATAAAGGTAAATACACTTGTTGAATCGTTACATATGTACATATGAAATCATCTTCATAATAATAAGCTTTTTAAGAATTTTTGATGTAGCATGATTTAAAGTAAAAAAAAAAAAAAAGTAATGTTTTTATTTCAATTTATATAATTACAAATACAAATTATAAATTATTATAACCTAATTTTATTTTTAATCAAAGAAAAAAAAATAATATAAATGAAAAATTATTTATTACCTTTTATATAGTGTCATCGCACAGGTGAATGAGTTATACTCTTTTAAAAATAATCTTAAGATTTATATTGAAAAAAACTGTATAAGTTTGTTGAAAAATAAATTTTAGAAAAATCATTGAAGATGTATATTACCCGAAGTCTCCACAAAATATTATTACTGCTTTCTCTTGCATTTGCAGTGTACAATATAGACTTGAAAAAAAAAAAAAACAAAACATTATTGCTTACTCTACTCTGTGAAACCATCAGTAGATATAAGTGGTTAATAGAAGAAGTTGTGACTTCACTTTCTACCACTTTACAGGACCATTCATTACATCAAGAATTTATTCTATCAGTTTCACTGTTTACCAACTACTTTGCTGTCCATAAAGGACACAATGATAAACTCCAACTTTCTCATGAATGACAGAACATAACTCAGTAATACTATCAGTAATGAATAGTCAGTAATACTATCTTGTGGAGACGCTAAGTTAAATATATGTTAGTAAAAATAGATATAAATCAAATAAAAAATTATTAAAATAATTATAAAAGGTCTTAAAATTATTTTTTTCTTAAGTACTCATCTTTTTTTTTTTTCTATTTCTTTTTCAATTAACATTTTAAACTGGAATTTGAGATGTTTGCACAATAAAAGTGCGTAAAGTATACTTTTTTTTTATCTTTCTTAATTTTATTCTTTTAAAAATTTTAAATTTTAAAACAACATAAATATCATTTACGAATAATATATACAAGTAATTAGTTATTATTATGGAATAAGTAGATCGAACGAATCGAAAAATTTTATAATCATTGAGCATAACGTGCATTATGAATGTTTTTTTTTTTTTCTGTTTTTAAATTTTATGTACAAAATAAATTAAATGTATGAACTTCTTTTGAACTTTAAAGAAAGAATCGTTTTTTTTTTGTTTAATAATTAAGAAAATAAAAAAAAAACAAAAAGTGAGAAGATATAAAATCATCTTCCATTAAAACAAAATAACAGTTAATCAGTAAATATATATTTTTCTTTTCCAAAAGAATAATAAATTAAATTTAACAAAAAATTGGACCAGATAGAAAAAAAAAATCAATAAATACAAAAACCTATTATTCACAGAATGTATGCATTTTAAATTAAAAATTGATATACGCACAAAAATAATAATTGAAAAATAATTAATTTATGATTTCGATAATGAACCCTGTCGAAATTATAAAAAAATAGATTCAAAAGGTCTAGTAATTTCAGAAAAACAAGACTATATTGGCCTTAAATTAATTTTATTCAAGTAACAAAAAAGAATGCAATTCTTAATTTCCATTTAAAACATTGGAATAAGGATTCCATGTAATTCCTTCAACAAAATCTAAAAAAATTTTTACAATTTTACTAATAAAAGCATCATCGAAAATATTTACACGATATATAATTATTTTCCTTGTTCTATTCATACTGGTTTCCTTGAAGATTTCACCAAAAACAAAAGATTTAAGCAAGAAACTTCAGAATACAAAAATAATTTAATTAAAAAAAGACAAATAAATATGAGGATATACACAAAAAAGATTAGTTATTTTGAATCATATAATTCATTACGGCATCAAGGCTATTTGGTGTATATTTGAAGGGAAGGAAGGGGGAAGGAATAGTTCAAGTGGTATTCTAGAGCTAATCGTAATAAATAATGTAAATAATGTGAAAAGTTGTTAATTGGGTAATTGATTATGTGAAAAGAATCATAAACAACATTTGATATCAGTAGAAAGATTTGATAAAAATATCTACAAAAAAAGAAAGAAAGTCAACTTCAGAATAAGAATACAAGTTATATACTGAAATGAAATGGTTAGAAATTATTTATTTTCATAAATATCAAAGATCATAACTACTTTGAAAATCTGTTAAAAATTTAAATCTATTGCATTTACCAGAAATTTTTAATGATTTCATACAAAATGTTTACACAAAATAATTTTGCATTTAAAATTACCAAACATCGCTTTTTTTTTTATATCATCATATTTTTCTTTTACATGAAGAAATAAAAAAAAAAATATCTCATGCTGTTAGAATTAATAATATCACCGGAAGAGCAACTATTCAAGAAATTGTTAAATTATCTTGCGTCTGACATTAAATTATAGGGAAATAATTATAAATATTCGGACCTAGTATCAGGAACATAAAAACTGGATATTTTTGCGTTCATATTTTACAGTTCAGTAGGTATATATAATATCTTTGAAGAAGAAAAAAAAAACGGTTCTAAACCGAAATATATTTTATACAGATAGATTTCTTTTTTTTTTTTTGTTGTTTTTTCTACTCCTTTCAAGTAGATATGTATGTGCAAAATGTTAACTTTGACTGTGAAATTTTCTTACATTTACTTTATTATGCACAATCTAATCTAATCAAATACGAATATAGTGGCTACATCAGATTATAGTACGTAATTTTTTTTATTTTTTTTAAACATATTACATATTCTTTCCACATGTTTAACTTTTGTAAATAATTATATTGAAGAAAAACATACATAGAATAAGAAAATTATAATCGAATCTAACAGTATTAAGATACACAAGATTCTATTCAAACTTATACATATATGCATATAGTTTTTTTTTTTGTTTCTTCAGTATGTGATTATCACAGTAAAATTGAAAGATTAACACATTTCATCAACATAAATATATTTTATAGAAGTTTTTTTTTTTGTTTTTTTCTTAAATTCTTTTTGCAATTTGCACCGTTTTCAAATTGTATAATTTTTTTCAAAAATTATTTCCACAGATTTTAATGATTAGGTTTAACATTTTTTCAGGTTGTTGTTGTTGTTGTTGTACAATATAAAATATTGCATATACATATGTTATAAAAATTTAAACATACATACTATTTTATAATATGTAAGTACTCGTACTCGTGTTTCAAATAAATTTCCTACACAACAGGAAATATATTTTTTACATATGAAACTAGAAAAACTTAGTTTTTTTTTTTGTTTTTTGCCTCTCATATTGTCATTAAATAAAAAAAACATCATTAATTGAAAAATTAAACGAACACTTTAAATTAATGTGATATTTAATTTTAACTAATTAATTATAATCATCTAATTAACCTCATAGAAATAAATTTTATGTTGAAGAAAACGAAAAAAAAAAAAAAAAATTACTTACATATGTACATACTCATATATTTTCTATCATTGCAAATTTAATAAAACAAAAAAAAAAGAAGAAGTGTTAAATTTTTCATAAAAAGTTCAATGACCAATTAAAAGCATGCATAGAATGTGTGTAAAAATTTTTATTTGTAAATTTATCCAACATTATAATTTTTTGATGAAGTATGAACATTTAAAAACAAGGAAATAACCATCATAGATAATGAAATTTTCTTTAAATATTCCCGGCATCATCATCATCTTGTTCCAATCATTATTATTATTATTATTATTTAAGACGTCTTCTTACTTTGATATCAAACGGAATAACAAGTAGTTGTTTTTTTTTTCAGACAAGTTTGAAAAGAGATTGAAATAAAGGAAAGAAACATATATGTATGTATGTGAAAAAAATTTCGATAGATTTAAATATTTTCGACATAGCTACATACAATTAATTTTATACAAGAACCATACATAACATTGCACTATTACTCTTCATTATTTACACCACCATGTTTAGAAAATACTCATTTTATGCTGTATTTCTACAAAATTCTTTCATTTTATTTTTTTATATTTTTTTTTCTTTAATTTTTCTAATAAATTTTATTTTTTTTTTTTGTAATGGTTGAAATTTTAAATTTGCATTTTCAATAGAAAATAATAATAATATGTAAAATGATAATAAAATTAAGAATAGTTGAAGTTTACTGTCTTCAATTCAGAATACCAGAAATTACGTGATTTGAAAACATTATATAACTAAACGTTAAAATCTTTCCTTGTTTTTTTTTTTGCTTTTTTTTTGTTCATTTACACAACATATATTACAATTTCTTAGATTTTTAAGTATGTTTATGCTATCATCGTCGTTATATTCGTAGGCTGTCCGTCTGTCCATCCATTTTCATGTTTACCATAATAATTAAATTATACAAGCTACTAATACATTTGTTTTTTTTTTTTTTTTTGCTAAGATACTCTATTTAAAGTTTAGAAATTCTAATTTTTTCTACCTTTTTCCATCTTTAATACATTTTTTTTTTCTAAATTGAAAGCAAACTCGTCGTCATTTTAATTGTCGTCTTCAAAGTCTCTGTTTTTTTATATTTTTTTTAGCTTAAACAGAACAGTTATATCAAATAAGTTAAAAACGATAAAATTATAGAATGATAAAGAGGAAAGAGACGTTAGAAACGTATCATCGATCTGATCACGTTGATTATATTCGATTAATATTGTTGATAAAGGGGAAAACCAAGTATAATATTGAAATATAGAAACAATATGATAATAATGACAGCGAAAATCAACCGTGTTACGCATAAAACAGTTTCAATAAAACACATTTTAACGTTTTTACTTGTAATCATAAATTGAAAAAAATTTAAATACATACTCGTATACAAAATATATTAAGATGACAGACATTGTTATTATTATTCTTTTTTTATTTTAATGAATTTACGAAAGTTATGGAATTGTTTATTATTTTTATTCTATTTAAACTTTGTAACTTTTTTATTCATATTTTTTTAAAATTGATACACATCAAGGGTAATAATTTTTTTTCAATGATATTTGAAATGTAGAAAATTTATGAGTTTAGAAAAAATTAAAATTAATTCTGTATGCCAAATTTATATATGATTTTAAAATAAATTTTTCGTAGATAATTGAATAAAATTTAAAATTTTTTATTTGAAAATTTCAACTATCAAATTTGTATGAAAAATGACAAATTTTTTATTTGTATGTAAACAAATCCTGTTTTATCTTAAATTTCAACACCAATGATTTTCTTTTTAAAAAGATTAAATTTCATACAGAGAATAACTGTTATTTATGTTATGAAAAACATAAAAATTACATGAAAAGATAAGCTTGGAAGATTGTAATTTAATGAAACTTTTGACTTCTAAAGGATACTTTTTACCATTTTTTAAAGCTCTCAATATTATGCGTCATTTGAGTGTTTGGTGTTATAAGATATAGGAATAAAAATCCATATAAGTGATACAGCTTCATAGTATCGATGTAGCTGAAGGGTTAAAGAATAACATCTTCTTTTTGAATTTTTTATTTTATCTGCTCATTGACGCAATTTATTACCAAGTTTCAATTTAAAAGACTCGCCCACATAGGCACAGCAGTAGTAACGTTAATGACCGATAGCTATTAGAATTATACTGTAGGCTTTCTAGTTTATTTTAAAACTATTTCAAAATCAGTTGTTACTTACTCCTACTTATTTCACAGTTAAAATACTAATTTGATAGATAATACCTGTATTATTCAGGGACTGGCAAACGACATAAGCAGCCTTGGTATCATAGAGGTTCTCATGAATACAACGTATAGATACAAGTACATAATTAAAAAAATTACGATCTATCAATTTTATTCAGCATGATGGCATACATTTCAACTAATATATTGTGTTAAACGGCTATCCGTTCTAGGCACATAAATGCGAAAAAGTATATTTTATCCTGACAATTTTTGTTAGTCTCTGCTAGTACTACTTTTTATTCAAATTTATGTAAAAGCGATACCAATAGAAAAAAAAAATCGACATTTGTTGAAAGAAAGTGTATCTTTACCCGTGATATTTCTTAAGGCTTTTCAAATTTAAAATATTTTCAAAAATGTAACAAAATTTTTTAAAAGTTCATTTTATGAAGCATATTGATTGCTTTCATATCAAATTGTTACAAAATTCTCAATTCTTTAATATTTTTTTTTCAAAGAAGAACAAAAATCTAAAGCAATATATTCTGACGTTAAATATCGCAATTAAAACACGACAAATTATTACTGCAAATCAATATATAATTTTTTTTTCTTCAACAATTAAATAAATTGTTTTATTATTAATTAAATATCTTCAATATGTATGTATATACTTAGAAATTTTTTTTTTTTATTATATAAAACTAGCTAATATTTAATTCAAAACAAGTATTGATTATTTTTATGATATATTGTGTATAATTACTGTAAAAATGAAGTATAACAAAAATTTTATTATTATTCATCGTTTATTATACGAGTAGACGACAAGTCAATAACCTTATAAAACATTAAATTTATTTATTTTTTTCTTTTTTTTTTTTTTCAAAAAAAAATTGACATTTTTTGTCATTTTAATGTATACATTTTTTGTTTTGTTTTATTTTATATATTAATTTTACTTTTTTTTTTTTTAACAACATAATTACATGTATGTGCACTTGTAAAACGTTCTTGTTTCTTTTTATTTTTTTATTGTACAAGCTCTTTTCATAAAATTTTACCACAATGAAACAAACAAACAAAAAAAACTTATTAAACTGAAAAAAAAACAAAATAGAAATTTATACAAAGTATATTGTATCTTACGAAAGTTTAACTTTTTTTTTTTGTCAAGAATTATTTTAAAGAGAAAAAAGATAGTTTTGTGTTTTATCAACAAAAATGAAATAAATTATGAAAAATTGTACTATATCACCAATCAGGTATATTTTCATTATATTTTTCAATTATCTTACATTTTTTTTTATTTTTCATAATCAGTTTAAATATGTAATTTGAAAAAGTGTAATAAACTTTATCATGACAGAAAATCAAAAGATAAATGTGTACAGGGTAGACAAGAATTAAAAATTCTTTTTATTAAGGGGGTAGTGATCGAGGCCATTTTAGGTACAATTTTATGTATAATTTTTTCTCGAGAACCACCTGAATTGTATTTAGTGTAATTTTATTTTATTTACAAATTTATTAATTTCAATGCGATGTATTTTTACAAGTACAACTCCAGATCGGGATAAGGAATTAGGAAGCTCTAGCCAGAAACATGGAAGAATGAAAGCGGAAACTAGAGTAAGCCATGGCCAATAAAAGATTGTAGTGCTGATGATGATGATGACAACTCAAAATTAATAAAGAAATAAAATCAAGAAGAAGAAATGAAACAAGAGTTTATTAATTTTTCTAATAAATGTCATAAACTAGACCTTGAATAACAATTAATCTATTTTTCTCATATTTTTATCAAAATTTTCATCATAACAAATCAACGGAAAAGCTAATGTGAAGTTGATATGCAACAGAATGTTTGAAACCTCAAAAACCACATGAAAATCTTGAAAATTAAACAAATTAATTTATATTTTTATAATGAAAATACTTAAGTATCTTTGCTTATACGAGTATATTACTTTTAAAACATTCCTAGTACATACATTCTGAATAAAATTTAACTCTTGCACATTACATGTGTAATAAAAACGTGTTTTTTAAACATGAACCTTTGTTAGTAAATTTTGAAACTGTATTACACCTTCTTTATAAGAACTTGAACTTTTCAAAAATGCGAGGTAATAATTTTTTATTTTAAATCTATGGTATTATAAAAAGAATTCAAACAATATTGTATCTAAAAATTCATATTAACACCTTCCGGTCATAGCATTTCCGTACATGGATGACATGTTGTCTGCTACCTGTTTCAAAGAACTCGGGACGGAAATACTGAGTTTGGGAGATAGTAACAACCTGTTATTAAAAATTTTTAAAAGAAATAAGGCGTTCAATATGGACTTTTTTTTTAAGTATACGCAGGATTAATCATAATTTAATAGAAACTTCTAGTTTAGGCACTTGTTTATTAAGATCTGGTGTTTAATTGAAAGTTTCTGTTAAATGTCATGTAAACAACGATGGTTTTTTAAGTCAACTATAAAAAATATCCTTGCAAATAAAAAGAAAAGTTTATTAGAAGAATGACAATTTATTTGGAAAATTTTTTGGATTATTTTATAAAAAAATATTAATAAAACAATTTTTTTCTTCTTCAGGCCTTGTAACAATATAATTTTATTTCATCAATCCGAATATCCTATAAGTATAATTTTGGCCAATGGCCACTACCCTCTCAAATATCAACTAAAGAAACTGGATAAATATAAAATCAAGTCTGAACTTTTGCAGTTTCTGCCTGGCAGAAAAAGACACAGTGAGGCGTTTTCTGTGTCACTGTGTAGGAATTAGCTCACAAAAGTAATAAAGAATAAAGTACTTGGGAATGGTTTTTGATCTTCCTGCTGACCTAAAATTCCTTAACCCGTAAAACAATCCTTAGCTTTTTAGAAATTTTAAGAATCAACGAATAAAGTCGAATTTTTCCACAAATTTACAATAGGTTGATGAGTTTGGAACACAATTTTAACGACCCCTATCATACAATACAATATATGTATGTATATATATCTTTTTTTCAAGTTTGGGTCATTGTAATCATTGTATTTTTGAAAAAATTATGTATTGAGAACATTCAAATGTAAGCTTTTTATCTACTGTTATTTGTAAAATGACTTGTTTTATTTTTTTGTATTTTTCATATGTGTGTATGTAAAAAGTCATCAATAATGATGTTATTTAAAAATTAGTGAGTAAATGGTTTAAAAAATTATTTAAAAATCTGCTTTGTTGTTTAGATTTTTTGTTTAAATAATAAAAAAAAAAAAAGCTTTTGTACAAACACAGTTTTCTTACTAATCTTTACACTTTGTATCAATTCTAATAATTATCATTAATTTGTCAGAAACTAATTGATCGTTTTTATTTTATTTCTAAAACATTATTGAAATTCTTAAATTGGTTGTATTTTAATGTTTGATTAATGAACGTAAAATTAATGAAAGAACACTTTATTTTTGTTTATCAGAATAATGTATATTAAAGCTAATTCGTATTTAGAATTAGATTATATTGTTTTTAAAATTAGCTAAACAATTTTTTTTTTTTTTCAACTTTTTATATGCCAATAATAAATTTATGATCATTATTATTATTTTTTTTTTAATAAAAATAAATAAACGTTAAAAAAAACGCATCTTACTTAAAATGTGTCTTTTAGGTTTTCTTTTTTTTTTTTGAATTGCGCTCTAATATTTAAAAACATAAAAAAAAAAAATTTTATTTAAAAGAATTGATCAAAAATTGAATTAACTATTGAGAAAAGAACCGTACTTGAACGGTAATATTTTATTTATTTACTTTTTTAAATAAATAAGTATATACAAAAGATTTATAATATATTTATATACCACAAAAAAATCTTTATACAATTTAATGTTAAACTATTGAAAAAAACAAATATATATAATCAATGAATAAAAAATAGGATATTTTGTTGAATTTCAAAAAAAAAAAATAAAATCTATTCTTTGTGAAAAAAAAAGTATTTAAGAAAAAAAAAAAAAAAAGATACAATTTAATTTTTTGCACAAAAGAAAAATATCTTTATTTATTTTTTTTTTTCTTCTGTTTTTTAGATGACGTTGTGTTATATGGGAAAAAGTAATAATTTCATAAATAATATAATGTAATATAGAATTATAACTGTTGCATTCTATTAATCTAATACTACTAACACAGATTATTTTGGTTTATTTTATTTTCTTAAAAATATAAGATTACTGTTTATTGAGTTCATTTTCAAAAGGAATATAGATTTTACGGTGCACTATTGTATACTATATATTCAATTCAGTTAAAATTCCTTTAAACAAAGTAGATTTTAAGAAAAGAAAAAAAAAATAAATATATAATGCCAATATGAATGCACCACAAACTAAAATTGTACTGTGTTACAGTAAACAAAAGATTTATGCGAGAAACTTTAGATTCTATTTCGACAAAAAAAATCTCTAATCTAATTTTTGAAAATGTTATAAAAAATAAATAAACAAAAAAAAAAAAAATAGTTCGATATAACTATATTATGACAACAATATCGTCTTATCAATTAAGTTTACCTAATGAAGTCCACCACCATAATTTGAAAATTAAAGTAAATTACTTATACGTCAACTGAATTATAATTTATGGCTCATAAGATTCTTCTTTTTTTTTTAAATTTGATTTTTAATAAAAAAGTTAATAAATTAATGTTGTGAGTGGGTGTTTTGTACTATTTAAAAATAAAAGATCAAATAAATAACAGAAAAGAAATAACAAAAAATATGATGAAAACATGTTTTTTTTTTTTTTTTTTTCAATGTTTTAAATTATGATGACACATCATACTGATTTTATTGAAAAAATAATAATAATAAATTTTTCTCTGTAAATTAATAAAATAAACTTTTATAATGAATAAAATGATTTTATATCCATTCTTGTATATTTATTACAAATTCACATTAAGAAAAAAATCTGATCTGATATTATTGTTCATTAAATGTAAAGGCTTCTCATATTTTAATTGATTTTTTATACAGGGTGTCTTTAATTCTTTAATTAGACGAGCATCACAAATTATTTTTATTGAGGTTACTATAATATTTTAACAGTTTAATTAATATACTAGAATATGGGATCATTGACTGAATTGGAGAATTATTGAATATGAACAGAATTTTCAGGGTTAATCAATTTTGGTTTATTCAATGGAACAAGGACTTTCCATTGATACTGTACATAAGTTGGCTATTAAGGAATATTAAGTTTACAAAAGAAATCCTGAAGGCAAAAGATCAATTCAAAAACCAAAAATGAGATGGAAAGATGCTACGGATGAGAAAATAAGTGGAGAGTTTTTGCTAAAAATCTGGATGTTTGGAAAGACATAATTAAGGAGCCCAAGGTTAAATACGGACTGTTGAGCCAAAAATGATGATGATTAGGGAATATAGGTACTTACAAAACCATATTATATATCAAATTTAAATTTGAATTTTGTCATACAAATTAACAATGTGTGGTTTGCATTCCACGTGAAACTAAAAATAGATTTGTACTTTATAGAAATATAAAAAAAACCTTATTACTTAAGACAATTTAATCATGAATATCTACAAAATCTAATGCTTAGCATGTCAATACCTGAATAATTCCACATAAAAAGATTGAAAAGCTTCTCAAGGAATTTTTTGTTCAAAATTGAGAAGGTACATAATAATAGATCGTCTACTACTCGCTGCTCTCAAGATTCAACTACAATTTCTTATCTCTTTATCTTTACAAAGAAAAACCCTATATATGTATGTATGTATTTAATTTTTTATCTTACAATTTCTAGTATGTATCTTAAAATTTAAAAAATCTGATTCCCATCAATAAAACTGTTGTAATTTTTTTTTTTTTTCAAATTTATATTTAATATCAACCCACCACATGACACATGTTTATGATTTATGTAGATTCAAGAGCAAAAAAAAAAAAAAAAAAGTTTGATTTATAAAGAATTTTTATATCTTCAATTTTGAAGGACAAATAAACGGTATAATTATATTCTTCAATAATTCGTTCTCATGTTTTAAAATACATATGTACATACATAGATGTATTATGTAAGAAAAATAAAAATAAGGAAAACAAAAAAAAAAACAACTTACCTTAATCCGTTTTTTTCATGGTTTCATTCCTCACATATCTAACTCTTTTTTTTTTTGCAATTTTTTATATTGCCATTGACAATCCTAGAAAACAAAAAAAAAAAAAAACAAAATAATTATGAATATCTACTTCATGTGTCATAGTAACTGTTTACACTTTATTGCAATGAATACTAAACAATTCACCAAATCTATGTACAACAAAAAAAAAAAAGGTAATAAAGTTTATAAATTTTTTTTTTATATAAAATTTTTAGAGTGCAGTATACTCGAATATTGCCTTGTAGACTCAACCACATTTTAACAAGAATATATCACAATACATTTTTTTTTTTTCAAGTTTATCTCATTGTCAGGTAAAAAAAAAGAAACATAAATTATTACCTTGAAGGTAAAAATTATATAATCATAATCAATTATTTTTATTGGCAAACTCTTTCAGTTTTTTTTTTCCTTTTTTTTTTTGCAATTGCCGACTCATGTCGGTTCGGCTTTTCTATTAGAACTTTTTTAACAGTTTTTTAAAAAAAGATTTAAAAAAAAAACAACAAATTTTTACAAAATACTTTCTAGTGAAAGGGTTTTAATTTTTAGTAACAGCCAAAATATTTTTAATTTTATGGTAAATAGGCATTTTTTTTTTATTGGGAAAAGGTTGTAAAGTTTATTGCTTATAATGAATTTCTGAGTTACGTAAAGAAAAATATTCTATTTCAAGAGAATTTTTCGAAAATTGCGTTTTGAATTCTTTGAAATTGATTACCCTTTTGTAAAGGGTATCAAGAAAATGAAATCCATGCAAAAACATTAACCCTTTACAACAAAAAACTATTCAGAAAACAAAAAGTAAGATTATTTTTATCCAAGATGCAATTTTTAATATACAATTTCGTGTGAGTTGTGAACCACAGCTTTTTTAGAAGAAGACAATATTATTTGTATAACAGAAATTAAACTGTTTGCATTATGGTTGTATTGCTTGTTTTTGAGTAAGCAGAGTCTGTCCATTGTTTTTTTCATAACGCTAAACATTTGTTTTTTAAGTAATGTAACACCACGTAAAAGTAGCCCACTTGCCACTGCGCTAGTACATGTAGGTGGAAAGAAAGTTGAGGAAACTTATAGGGCCGGTTAGTTATAGTATAGCATAGTAATTATTGTATAGTTATTTACATTCTCCAGAACCTCTGCAGACCACCATATGATGCTTTTATAGCTTTCACAATTTTCTGAGCACTGCAAACTATCGATTGTCAGTAAAGAACGAATCTAATTGCGAAATTCATGGAGCTGTGTTTAATGTTCGATGCCATAATGCTACAATAGTAAAAACTAATATCCACGCATTTTATTCATTCAAATTTCACAGATTTTATTTATTTTAATCAAAGGGTTAACATTTTCTACTATCGCATTTACATTTAAAAAATAATTTCAAACATAAGAAAAACCTTTTGAACTTTTTTAAAAAAATTAATTTAGCAAAAGAATTCTTGAAAAAATCAAATTTATAAAACAAGTAAAATAATAAGTGATTAATTTTGTTGTACATACTTATGTATGTACAATGAACTTTTAATCTACGATTAGTTACAAATATATTATTGAAAAAAAAAAAAGTTTTACTCTTTTGTTTTTTGATTTTTTTTTTCTTTCAAACATTTTATATTAGAATATAGAAGATTTACAAATTGTTCTGTTCTTTTCAACATAATAACTTTGTTTTTACTGACAATATAAATCTTTCTGTACTACTAAAACATTATATCCAGGAAATCCTTCAAACAAAACAAATAAACGACAGGAGGAAATAGTATCTTTTCTGGTAAAGAATTTCGATCATTGTTGATTTTTTTTTTATTTTCTTGGTTTTTTGTTCTTTTATTTTTTATTTTTTTGCAAGTATATCTTTCTATCCGTTGTAGCATTAACTAAAATATTTACATGACTACATTTTGATTCGATGCGAAAATTATATTGTATGTTCTTTAACTCTTTTTCTTTTAATTTTTTTCATTTTTTTTTCTTCAGAAGAATTGTTTTCCGTCAGCCGTAAATTTTAATTCTACGGTCTCGAACTTCAACATGTAACATTTTCCATTTACTCTAAAGTGTTCTCTTATAAGAAAAAATAAAAGAAAACACACATACATACAATATAATATTCGTATTTTTCTATTGTTTTGAATTTAGTAATAATATATAATGTAAAAATACTAAATAAATATATAGAGAGAGGATGCTTCTAAGTACTTAGTCACGGCTTACAACATGTACTACAGTGCAACATAGCATAGCAACAGTGAACATAACATAACACAATATTATAATAGAATCCATTAGACTTATTCAAATTATAAAAGAAAATTCTATAAGATAACATATATACACACAGGTACCATATCTAAATAATAAGTAGTTACTATTAAAGCAAGCTATCTTGCTATTTTTATATTCTTTCATGTATATAGATACTTATTTATTCTTTTTATCAATAAAATGTAGTAACACATTAACTTTAAATTTAAAGAAAAATATATTAAAAAAATGTACTTTTCATCGTAATCATTTCGTGTATTATTTTTCATGCAAATGTACTTATTATAGGAGTTCCATCATCATCATCATCATCATCATTATTATCATTACCGCATCGTTCATGCAACATTGTAGATCCATAATATCTATTTTGATTATAGATATATACACTAAGCACACAAGATGCCTAGCCGGAAACTAATAATGCTGGTGGTTTGTGCTCACATCACAACCAACAAAAAAAAAGCTAAGAAAAAAAATTATTCATAGGTAGGTACATTTTTTATCACAAAGTCTAATTTTTTTTTTTTTTTTAAATATATACATATATTGTTTTTTGATATTGTGTTGGAAAGGTGCAAAAAAGTATCTAAAAATAACGAGAGAATATATGTATAATATTAAATGGCACAACATAACTTCATTATCTCCCCCAAGCTCCCACTATATCTTGTACTATCGTTCTCTTTCATTTTACTATTTATTTTTTTTACTTTTTGTTTTATTTTATTTTTTTTTTTACCAATACTCAGCAATTTTATTTTAAAAACTTTTTAACCAAACATTATACACCATTTGTGGTATTCTTCATGTAACAAGAAGTAACAAAAATTATTTGCAATCACGACACAAACCGTTGATTTTAGTCGCCGTATAGTTTGTGTTGTTGATGATCGAGACATAACAGCTCACGTAACAATGCTCGAGGCAAAAAACAAAAACAAAAACAAAAAAAAAAGGTAGGCTGTGTTATGGCTGCTTTAAAACAAAATATTGAATAAAAATACAAAAATTATTAAACTACAACTTCATTGAGTCAATTTTTATTTATTTTTTTATATTTTACATAAATGCAATGCAATGATTATTTCGTTTGTATTTAAAAACAAGACAAATTTTCATATTTATGCCATGGCAATGAGTGATTTTTTTGAAGGCCTAGGCCAAGTTTTTTAACTTGAAGACTCACTGTCGACTGTATAAACCCCATCATCATGGTAATGCCTACACTACAACAAGTTATGCTTTTTATTTTGTTTTTTTTTTTAATGCACATTTTTTTTTTCACAAATATAAAATTATACAAAAGTACAAAGTATCTGTAACAATAATTTTTTTATTTTTCTCATAAATATAATAAATGGCTTCACTCTCATCTATCTACCCACCACCACCCTCTTATTTAAAGGTACATCAATATATTACCGTTGCATTGCTTTTATTTTCATAATAATTTCCTTTTATTTTTGTTCTTCTTCTTCTTTTTTTTTAACATTAAAATTTTCAGTTGAATGATTTTGCAGTCATGTTTTGTAATATTAATCACAAAAGTCATGGTAGATAAGTGAAGTTTTTTTTTTTTTTTTTCATTATCATCGAATATAAATATTTTGTATGTTGACTTTATTGATATTATCGCCCATACACAGTTTACTGTTGAATAATACCTATATGGAAAAAATGTCGCATATTTATACAGGTCATATACATATGTATTTCTAAACATGTATCGTATATAAATATATAATTATAACCTCATATTGCTTTCTTCTTCTTTTTTTTTTAGATTTTTTTTCCTGTTTCTATGACTTTTTCATCACTGGCTGAATGTTTTTTTTTTTAATTAACGTATTGAATTTTGTACAAAGGATAGATTTCCTTGATTTTTGACAAGAAAGTTTATAAGTTCTTTTAATTTTTGTATCTTAAAGTATAATATGAAAAATTTGAACTTGAAATCCTTAAGTTTTAAATCCATCAATAAAAGTAAAGAATACATTCTTTTTTTGATGAGCTAACCGATCAATTTTATTTGGTTGATATGAAAAAACAAACAGATACTTATGACACTGATATTTGATCTGTTAATTTTGAAAGTAGATCAAATTCAGTTTATAATGTTTCAGGATATTTGAGATTTTTTTATTTAATATTCTTTAGTCATCATTTATTCGAAAAAATGGATTCGATCCACTTTCAAAATGAACAGGGGCTCATTTTCTTTTATTTAAGGCGTATTTATTCCAGAAGCTAATTCGAATTTAAATTTTAATATGATTCTTGTAATGTTTGATCAAAGATACTCCACTGCTATACCTCACTAAAAAATATCAAAATGTTTCAAATTTCTACTGAAATTTACTAGTATTTAATACTTGTGCTTTCAGAAATCTGTTTTCAAGATATACTTTTAGTTCTTTATATAAATTCATGAATATTTAGCTATAACTATTGCTGTTTCAAACAGTTTCTTAACAGTTAGTCAGCTTAATCAACTAACCAACATAAAAGATAGTAGATTCATCTCAAGTCGAAAAATCACTAATAAACTTGAAAAAAACCTACCACATTCCAGAAAACTATCAGGACTGCTAGGTTTATACGATGATTTTTTATAATTTAAGTTTGAAATAAATAATTTAGAGATTTTATGTACCAAATTTGATATTAATCGAATGAATTTCTGAAAAACAATGAATTTAGAAAAGAAAGTGTCAAATATCTGAAATTAATTCACTATTCTGTTTGCCGCTCCACTCACTTTTACACTAGAAAAGTATTATTGGTCCAAATATGTTGTCATCAATAATTTCAATCATTTCGTTGTAAAGAAATTATTTCATCAAAAAAACTTTATATTATTAAAAATGATTCAGAACATGTTTTTTTTTAAATATACCTACTTTTTTTTTTTTGTAATTTTATAACTTTTCCAAATGCAATTTTTTTATACATATTTCACTTTTTTATGATTCATTCAAATATTGTAGATATCATTTAACAGTAGTGTCATTGTCTTATAAAAGATTATAATTAACTTTTTAATGTCAAACAATGACAGGATTATTATTTTGTTTATTTATTTGTTTCAATTTAAATTTTCATTAAATTTTTTTTTTTTAAAAAAAAAAAACAAATTTCCAACAACAAGACAAAAAAGAAAAAAGGTATTTTTTGTAACACCTACAAAAATATGTTAAACAATAGTGAAAGAAAACAAAAACGAAACGAAAATAAGAAAATAATTTTTGTAGTAATATAATTAAAATTTCTTTTATTCTTTTCACTTTTTTTTTTTTTTTGCCTGACCATAATCCTGATATAGTTATAATCAGTACATTGTCCTACGCGATGTACAATAAAAAAAAAATATATATGTAGAAGCAAAAAAAAAAAACAAAAAAAAGGAAAACACCTACAACAATATACTAAAAAAAAATCTTTTTTTTATTTTTTTGTAATTTTTACCTCTCCTTTTCACATATACCGACATAATTATATTCGTAACCCCTAAAGCAATTCATTCTTTATTTTCTATATACCAGGAGGGATTCAATATTATTATAAGTATATATGTAGAAAAAAAATAATCATTTTATTTATGTGCAAAACATTTTGAAGTATAATTTATAATAGAAAAGAATTTAAAAAAAAAGAATTGAATTGAATTGAACCCACAAGATCATCATGATCTACAATAATACCAGAAAATAAAAAGGAAAAAAAAAAGTACATACATATAAGTACTCACATTTAATTCAAGTAATTGAAGAAAGAAAAAAAAAATTCTTTAGGTTCTTTAGATGTTTTTTTTTTTTTTTTTTAATTTAATTTCTTGTATAATTCTTCTTCTAATCAACTACTTTTACACAACAACAAAAAAAAAAAAAAAAAAAAGATTTGTGTGATTTAGAAAAAGAATATCATATTTTGTTGTTGTTGTTGCTGTTGTATAGATGATGATGCTTTTAAAAAAAAAAAAAACAGGTAAAACAGGTATGTAAAAGATGAGAGATGGGTATTTTTACGTTCTTCTATCAGCTATTTCGAATTATTTACTTCTTCTTAACATGACGATAATATGTATAAAAAAAAATTTTTTTTTTCTTACTTCCTTTTTTTTTTCCATTTGTTAGAATCTTTATTTTATTTTTTCTTTAAATAAACTTTACGAAAGAAAAAGAAAGAAAAACTTGCTAGTTGTTTATTTGAAACGATTAAAAAAAAAGTAAAAAGTATCTTAAACCGCAGTGAACGAAGAAGTAAAAATTCCAAAATACTCTCATAATATCGATTATCTCACCTGAGAATCTATCTGGACAGATCGTCGGACACAAAAATTAAGAAGAGAAACATACATATTATAATTTTTAATATACATTTTTATATTAATATATGTACATATGTATGTATGTATTATCCAGTTATGACCAATAATTTCTATATATGTATGTACTATATATACACAATATTTTTTAACTTTACTGCTAGAATACTATTGCAAAGTTAGCTGTAAATGCTGTTCGCATACAGAATATAAACAAAAATTTATATTTTTTTTTTTCTCTAAAAAATATACATTTATAAAATATATTTTGTAAGTATGTGTGTTTTGTTTTATATAATTTTACGTATATAACGTAAATATAGGTGTGTACAATCGAGCTTATTGGTTATCTCACAATTTTATTTATTTTCTTCTTCTTGTTTTCAATAAATTTGGTTTTTTATTACTGACAAAAAAAAAGATACTATGTGAGCGCGAACAATTCAAAAACGTTATACAGATAAATGTCGTATAAAAATATTAAAAATATAAGATAATAGAGGAAACTATTGTATTTATTGAACAAATAATAAAATAAAATATTTAAAATTATCTTTCTTTTTTTTTTCACGGACGTCACATAAGGTCTGTGTTTATCTAATTTTTTTTTTTTTTTTTGTAATTAACTTCCCTTGTTCTTAACCGAACATTAAATTTGTAAACAAAAAAACAACACAAAACATTCAAATATTATTCAAATTACTGTAAGTTTGAACTTTTTGTTTTATTTATTTTTTTAAGTTTTTTTTTTCTTCTAAATCTTTAAAAACAAAATATGTACTACTCTTTCTACAAAAATTGTATATTCTACCCTAATAATTAATGTAATCAAACGAACGAAATCAATGAATATTATCTCTATCCTTGAAATCAATCAAAAGTTGTGAGAATACATACATATGTGATAAATTCCGAAGCAAAGTCTTATGGCAAATAAAGAAAAGTCCTAGGAATTTATTAGAATAAATTTGTCTCGGACACGCAGTAAATTTTGTGCAAGGATCCTAACTTATCGTCTAGAATAACGCATTTTCTATATACATCTAACTATCAATAAACTTTACTCACTGATAACAGAGATATAACTCTTAGAGTAGGCTAAAATTTGTAAGACTTTGACTTACTGACTGATTTTTGACACTAACAACCAGCTATTACGCACTCATGTCCAACTTCAAAATAACGGTATTTTATTCGGAAGTTTTCATTTTCGTTTCAAAATTCAACAAGAAAAACAAGAGAGTGTGAAGTTGGTGAAATTGCGATAGATTTTGTGAAATCAAATCAGTTTCTAAAAAAAAGCAGACAAAACAAAAAATAAGCTAACCTTAGAATTTACATTAAATCGTTAATTTAGAGCATAAAAGAAACTTCTACGAGATGAATAATTCACCTGTAGAATTTTATTGATGCAATATTTTCTATATCATTCAATATCTGTATTTTCTACCTTAAAATAATATAAAAATATACTTAACAAAGTTTAGTATATGTATATGCTCACACACTAAGCAAATATTTCAAATTGAGCGAAAAACTTTACCGGTGTAGCATACCTGTATGTGGCGGTATTTTTACCTGTAGACATAACTCAACACTATAATATAAATGCTTATTCATATATGAAGCTTATGTTTTACTGTCTTTTTTATGTCTCATTTTTTATTTGTTGTGTAGTTTTGTTAATATGAAGTTTATACGCGCATAGTGTATTTGATCGACTAGGTACTGCTACCTCTACCTTGACTCTGTTACTGAATTCACACGATCATACAAAAATTCACATACAATTTGAAATATATGTAAAAGCAAGTTTATAAGTTGAAGAAAAAAAAAAATTGAGTATCTAAAGAGTATAATATATATTTTTGTATCTTCGTTTCGTTTCTTCATGATCATCTTACGTGTTTTTCATATTTTTTTTATTGTTGTTATTCTTAATGAAAAACTGTTTAATGTTAAGGTGTTTGTTAAGAAATAATATTTATGTATTGTACCGTAGAACATATATATATGAAAAAAAAATATCTAAAGCGAAAAAAAAAAAAAAAAAGTTGAAGAAAAGAACTACTTTTTGTTAATAATAATAATAATAATAAAAACAACCAAGCAGTAAAGAAGTGTTGTAAAGAAGAAGAATAACGAAGCAACAAAAGCAGCAGTACATAGCAAAAGCAACAGAAATTAGTGATCAGTTTATTTTTTTTTTTTTTTTTTTAAAACCGATAAAACAACTTTACCGTGTTTTTCAACGTTTTTGAGACTAACTGACTTCAAACTTCAATTCGAATGTAGACAACATGAGTACAGTAAGAGATTATCAGCCATTGAGGATACACGCGATTTTTTCATCTTTTTAAATCATATGATCTTTTCTTATAAGTTTTTTATTTTATTTTTTTTTTTTTTATTTTTCTAAAAAGAATATTTTCTTAACTCTTAAGAATTTCTACTAAAGAAAAATATATCTTTTTTTCCATAGTAGATTTCAAGACTTAAAACTTAGAACATAACAGTGAGTTAAAAAAAAAAAATGAAGATACAAAAAAAAAGTTAAATTCTAAAAAGTGTTGAAAATTTAAAATTTAGAAAAAAATCAATATTGTGCGGTTAATTTTCAGTTATACAAATAAATTGAATTATTTTCGCAAAAAAAAAAAATAATAATAATAAAAAAAAAATTATATTGCAAAATTTATGCAAATTATTGTGTTTTAAAATGTGTACTTACTTTTATAAATTCAAGCGTAAGATTTGAATATGAAATAATTTATCCGTTTTGCTTCAATTTAAAAAATCAAAAATCGTGTTGAATCTAAAAAAAAATAATAATAAAAATTTGTACATTAGTGAATTTTTAGAAGTGAAAAAAAAAATCTAATAAAATAATAAATGCAAAAAAAATGTGAAATGCAAAAAAAAAAATAAAAAATAAAAATTAAACAGTGAAAAATAAAACAAAATTTAGTTTTACTGAAAGATGTTTGAAATTTTTTTAAACAAAAAAATGAATGAAAAATATTTTGTGAAAAAATTATTTATGTTGAAAAAAATTTATTTTTTAATTGATTCAAGTGAAGAATTTCTTCTATTTCTTCGACAATTTATTCAAACAGAATAATTTACAACTCTAAAATAAAAACAAAAAACAAAAAAAAAGGATTACACATACTTTAACATTATTTTTTCGAAAGGAAAAAAAAAATATTATCACATTTTATTTTTTTTTTTGCAATAAATAAATAAAATTACAACAAAATGCCGAAAATATTTTTAATTAAAAACCGGTTGCATCAGCAACAATTACGTTTATTGGAAGCACAAAATTTATTACATAAGGATGATAATGATAGGCTAGTACCACCATTAAGTCCACCACCAAATGAACCATTATCATTGGTATCACGAAATAATAAACGATATGATCGAGATGAGAACAATCAAGGTGAGTAATTAAAATTTTTGCATTCTTTGTTGGTTTTTTTGTTTTTTCTTTCTAATTATACATTTCTAATTATAATTCGAGAGAAAAAAAAATTTGCAAATAACATCAAATAAACGGAAATAATGACAAGGAATAAAACTTTCAACCCTTTTTTTTTAAAAAAAAAAAATATAAAAAAAAAGTTGATTTACTAGTGAAGAAAATTTGCACAATATTTAGACAAAAAAAAAGGACTATCATATTTTGTTGCTTTCGAAGGGTGTATGTTGCACAAATGCTTTTAAATATATTCTGTAAAATAGTTGCTGCATATTTTATTTCTTTGCTGTTTCCGTTTTTCCTATTCTTTTTTTTTTAGTGTAAATTCATATTCCTGTTCCAAAATTTGCAAGGAACGCTTAAAAACTTGTTATTCAACTTTAGTTTATTTTTTGAATAATGATTTTATTATTTTTATTTTCATGTATCTTTCGGTTATTTGCTTTAATTCATAGGAATTAGATAAAAATAATGTAAGAATTTAAAATAAATGTTAGTTTGAAATTTCGAAGAAATTTTTAAAGAATAAGAAGAAGAAGAAAAACTTGAATGAAAAGAATTAATAGTAGAACATAGAACACTTAAGTTGTTATTTGAAACGAAAGATTTGAATGCTGTAAGGATGAAAGTTTCATTTTATTTCATGTTAAAAGTTTTAAAATGAAATAAGTGAAGAAAAAAAAAAAACTTGAAATTCTAAATTCAGAATAGAACAAATGAAATTTTAAAAACTGAACTTGACTTTTCTGTGTTCGGTTTATTATTTTTTTTCTCAAACTAAGATAAGCATTTTAAAAATTCAAAAGGGTGGCGAAAACATGTTCTTAGTGGATAGAAACACTTGTATGTAAATTTATTTATTTTTGTTTCTCTTTATTTGTTAACTGTGAAAAAATTCAACCTTTTATAACTGTTTTAAAGTTATTTCCCAATGTTTCATAATAAACTTTGTAAAAGACAAAAAAAAAAAAGGTCTATAAATATTCAAACAAAATATTTTACAGCAAATTTTTTTTTGTTTATTTGTTTTTTTTTTTTTTCATTTTTACAAACATTAGGAAATCCTAAATTACCGTTACAATGTATTAACATAAAAGAAATATATTATATATAGTATATAAAATAATAAGAAGGGGCCAAAATCAACAAAGTTATATGCCTCACCTTTCCGGTATCATGATCTTCACCTATTATCACATTTACATAAATATATAAAAATTTTATAATAAATAAACAAAAAAAATAAAATAAAATAAAATAAATGTGAAAAAAAAATTCAACCTATACCTTCCTTTATCACATATGAGTTATCTCACATTATACATTTTATAGGTATTATTTGTACAAGTTCAGTCACAAATACACAATAAATATTCAAAAAATGGTTAATATATTTTTTTTTTTTTATGTTATAATTATTTAACGGAAGCGCTGCATTTATATCTTCCGAATACTTTTAAAGAGAATTTCAATAAATAAAAAAAAAATTGGTTTTTCAAGAAATAAGACAGGTGGAGGACATTTAAAGATCGATATTAATTTTTTAAAATTAACTTAAGGACCTTGATGACAAAAAAAAATAATAATAATAATAAAGAAGTTTAAAAAAATGTAGAGGTAGTTTCGTTTTTCATAAAGTTTTAAAGTTCATAGTTCATTTTGAAATTTTATTAATAACATCCTAATTTCATAATTTTCTTTTTTAATTTAATAATTTCAAGTAAAAAAAAATAATAACAATACAAAACCTTATCACATTTATTCAATTCTGAAGTATTTAATCAAAAATACACTCATTAACATCAATACTTTTCAAGGTAGATATTTTACTGATCTGGATATTTTACTACCTTGTTCGTTTTTTCACTCTGTAGAATGTAAAATTGAAAAAAAAAAAATAATAAAAAATAAAAAACTAAAAATAACGATAATTTGATAATTGACTTGTAATTTTTCATTGTTCAGATATAAATTGAAAAGAAGTTCACACGTTACACGTGAATTACTTTACAATAAAATACTATGGAATTAAATTAAAGATGAAAACAATAATAAAAAAATATATATATTAACAATCACGTAAAAAAAAAAACAAAAAAACAACAACCAACAACAGAACAGTAAATTAAAGATAAAATAAACGTCACAATTTCACAAGAAAAATTTAAATCATAAGTGTTTTTCTTTTTTTTCTTCAGAAAAATCTTCGATCAAAATTGTTGAACAGGACAAATATGTATTATAAAAAAAATAAAAAAATTTTGAATACAAATTTTATTTTTTTTTTTCAAGAAATTTTGCTTTGTCATTAATTAAGAATGTTCAAAATATTTTTATGTTGAATATTGTTTTTAAAGAAAAATATTCAATTTGTACGCAATTTCAAATTAATTTCACAGTAAAAATATGAAAATTAGAATTTTGAAAAACAAAACAAAAAACAAATCTTAAAACGTGTGCTAATATCTATTGTAACGAATTTTCTAATTTTCATCTCACGAATTCATTATAATTCCCACGTAATTTCTAAAATGACCATTTTGTTGAATTCCCTAATTATTAAGATTGTTTTTTTTTCTCTAACATGAAAATTTTTATACATACTCGTATGTTAGGTCATTCTTATTTATTTTCTCGTTATGAGAGTAAAAATTAAGAATAACTTAGTGAAGGAAAAAAAAAACATTTGAAATTCTTTTACGGTATAATTTACTTTGATACATGCTTTTTTTTTCCCTTATTGTTAAAATCATTATAATATGTTAGTCATAATTTAAGAAACTACAAAAAAAAACCAACAAAATATATTTAATATACATATGTATATGTTTCTTGAAAAAGATTGAAGGCCATGTAATTAGTATTATAATAGGTAACTCATTATGATCACCACTATTATACTAAAAATGTCAAATTTATTTGTATATGATGACGTATTCCTTTGTAAATAATTAAATATACAATACGACAAAAACGAACAAAAGATATACTTTTTTTTTAAAAAGATAAAATTTCGCAATGTTTTTTTTTCTTTTTCCTTTTTGTTATTTTCTTCTACATAAACAGATATTCAAATGCTAAAAAGTTAAATAAAATAAAAATTATAATAAAAGCTTACGAGGAAAATTTTTGTCTATATAACTAATTACCAAAAAATAAGGTTTATTTGTTACCAAGAGTAAATACCTGTGATCAACTAAAATAAAGTTTTATAAAAACGAAAAAAAAAAAAAAAAAGATGCTTGTTAATTAGTTTTCATGACATAAAAGAAGATATTCAAAATAAAGACAATTCTGTTAATTTAATTTTAACATACATATGGATATAATAAAAACTTAAAACGTGTGTAAAAAATTAAATAAATAAAAAAGATACAATTTAAAGATAGAATGAATATGCGATATAATCAATTAAAGCGAAGCTATCAAAATGACACAATAAAAAAATTTTTTTATTTCTTCTCAATTTAATTGCTAATAAAATAAATATAAGAAAAAAATTGGCATAATGAATCGCAAAAAAAAAAAATTAAAATAAATAAGGAAGAGTTTTAGCATCGAAAAACTTAAATTAGAATACGTATTTTTTACTAAATTAAAAACAATCACTGTCAAAAGATATATGCCACCTAAGGCTATTTAGATGATAGAGAAAAAAAATATAATACATGTGATTTTTTTTTTTTCGAGAAGAAAACAAAAAAAGTTTTTTTTTTTTCAAAACAATTAAAGTCAGAATATCACGGAATCAAACTTTCAATAATGATAAATTTAATTGTCAGACATGAGAGATCAAAAATTTAATTTTAAAAAGAAAAAAAAAAGGACAGGTAGATTAAAAATTTTCAACATATGAGTATCTGAAGTATCAGACTTGATGAAATCATTCAAAACTGCTTAATAATCTGATAAAAAATTTTAATTTTTATAAAATGATCATCATCATCATCACAACATAGGCATTTGACCAAAAATAATTCAAAAGATGGTTTTTATTACCGTTATATATGATGTTTACATTTAAAAAAAAAATTCTGCATATCAAACAAACATACAATTTTTATTTTTTACTTTTCTTAATATTTTTCCATTTCACGACTAAAAACTGTCAATTTCTGCCATTATACGAAAAAAATACAAAAAACAAAACCAGAATGTGAAAAAAAAATTCTGGTTTTTTCGCGAAATAAAAAAAATATATATATATTTTAAATATTTTAAAATATACATTTTTATGATAATTAGGCATACAATATTTTAGATCTTGTTTTTTTTTTTATTAACATTTTTATTACCTACAAATTTTAACATAAAAGTTTAAAAACCGTTCACGAGAAAATAAAATTAAAATTATTTGTTTATTTAAAAAAAAAACACACACATACACTAACACACACAAAATTCTAAATAACAGGTTGTTGTCATCATCTTTTGAAATTTCACAATTTCAACAGAAAATTAAAAGAAAAAAAAAATGGAAAAATTAAAATTTATATATTTAGAAATTGAAATGACGTATTCTTAAGATGCAAATTTTTAACTATACAAAAATTGAAAGAAAAAACTGTTTAAAAAAAATCAAGTTCTGAAAAAGTATCACAAAAAAACAAAAATATAGAAATTTAAACTTTTTATTGTTCTAAAAATCATAAAAATCATGGAACCGCGCAAACATGTGCAACAGTTTTTTTATAGTTGCGTTTATCGCAAATGTACTGTATCTTAATTCTGAAGAGAGCCATTAAAAATTTGGAAAAACAAAAATATCAGGTTTTCTTTTAACCTCAAAGTACATCCAAGATGAAAAAAAAAAAAAAACAAAGTAACAGATAGTATAAAAAATTTAATTTAATCTAATGATTGATCAAGTGGAAACTTAAGAAAATCTGTATCTAAGTATTTTGTGATGTAGTTGTCTCATCGTATTTATTACGGTCAAATCAAGTTTTTTTTTTTCAATTAAAATTCATCTCGTTTTTCTCCCCCTTTAGATTGTTATTAGTAAATCGGAAAAATTTCAATAGAAGCAAAAACTAAAAAAAAAAAAACTCAATAAATTTGATTGATCATTGTAGACTAATGTGTCTGGAATGTAACTAAGCAGATACACAAAAACAAAAAATTATAATTATAATGAAAACAACATACAATTACAGAATACAATATAAATTACGAAGATATTTTATTATAACAACTATATAATGTAAAAAAAATTTAAATTAGAAATATTATGTTTACACGAAAATAATAGTAATAAAATCCGAGAGAACAGTAGAATAGTAAAACAAAAAAAACAAAACAAAAAAAATTAAATTAAATCATACCACACCTGCTACTGTTGCTGTTGCTATTAAATCATTTGTAATGATTTAAACAATTATCGAATGCGTAGTTTTAATAAATTATTATTAATTTAATACTTAATACACATTTAAGAAAAAAAAATAAATATATTTTCCAGTATTTTATTTGAACAATTTTGTTTTTTTTTGAATGAGAAAACGTCATGACACGTTCAAATTATTTATTTAAATTTCACATTAGAAAGAAAATAATATGATTTTAAATTATTTTATCAAATTGTCTAGACGAATTTTAGGAACAATAAAAACAAAAAAAAAAATTAAAAAAATAAATAAAAAATTTAAGTGAAATTTCGAATTTATTTTCACAATCATAAAATAGTTTCAATGAGTCTTATAAAAGTTTCTCGCTTAAATCTTTTGTTTATCAGAAAATGGTAGACTGTTTTTTTTCTTTCGTATTTTTTGAGAATTGATTTCTTTCTTTGACATGACATAATATAACAATTTATTTTGAAGAAAGAAAGATTTTTTAAAAGCACGACGGAAATATAAAGCGGTTTTTTCAAATATTCTACACAATTTTCAAAAATCTAATTTTTGGTGTAAATCGGTAATGTTAACCAGTCTTTTTTTCGAATTTCCGATACTTCTTTTCCCCATTTCGAATTTTAAATTTCAAATAGAAAAAAAAATGCATAATTATGAAATTAATTCAGACAGTTTAAGAAACGTGGATAGATATTTCTTTTAAAAACATAATTTTTTAAAAAAAAATTTAAACATACCTTCATATCGTTTGTCATTTCAATTTTTTTCATATCATGCACTTGTCATTCAACATTTTTCCATTTATTTTTAATTTCTTTCAATTTAAATCACTCTCAATGAATAAAATCCACCTGAAATTGATAATAAAACTATAAAATTTCTATTTCTTTTCATAATAAAATATAAATATAATTTCTTTAATTTAAAATTCACATACCTTTCATACCTTTTGAAATTTTCCTTTTTCATCTACGAACAAAGAACTGAAAAAAAAAAAAGGGAATTTCCTGTAACCTGTATAACCTTATTTTATTGAAACTAATTCCCTTTTATGTAAAAATTAATTCTTTCAAGCACAAACTGATATTGAATTTAAAAAGGAACCATACCATATGTTTATCCTCTCATTTTTATCTTTGTTTGGAAAAAAAAAACTTCATACCCATGACGTATTGATAATTCAATTACTAAAGGTAAACCGTAGAAAACAAAAAAATAAATAAAATAAAACTCCCTCTCAATATCTGCTATTTTTAATACCACATTCATAATGTTCAAAGTTTTGTAGTATTTTATTGAAAATATAAGAAAAAAAAACTACATACATACTTTTGTGTTTCTTTTTTCCTTTTTTTTTTCTTAAATTTTTTCATTGTGTTTTGCACTCCATAAGTACCGCATTTATTATCGAATAATAATAATAATAATTATCATATTGTACGATTAAGCAACAATTGTTCAAATAATACTTAGTTACCTGTGTTCACATTATAAATATTATGTGTATTTATTTAATATATTATTTAATATTCATCATCTGTCATCAATATATACACACATAAAGCAAATATATGTACTTCAAGAAACATACAGTTAAATATATTTAATTTTTTTTTCCCTTGAATAAAGTTTTGTTTTTTTTTTTTTATTATTATTTTTAAATTCGATTTCTATATGTGACATTATTTTTTTTTTCTTCATTCAATTTTTCCCCTTTTCCAATTTCAAGTTTGTTTTTATTTTGTCCACACGAAGGACTTAAATTCCAAAATACTTGATATTTTCTTCCTTTTTTTTTTTTTTTTTTATTAAAACATTATTTTTTTTCTTGATCAAATATCATTTTCGTATGGTTTCTTTTTAATTGATCATTTTATTTTTTTTACACCCATTGAATGATTTTTTTTTTTTGTTTTTCTGCAAAATTTTGTTGTCATGTTGTATTCTTACGTGTTTTTTTTTTTTTTTTTAAATTCTCCAGTTTTGTATAAGTTTTTTTTTTTTTTTTTAAATAAAAATAAATTTAAAAAAAGCACATATTATATATGAAATATAGAGAGTAAAATATGAAGTATTGTACACCTATATATTACATATTATTCTCAAAACAGAGACAATATCACAAGTCAACCCTGACCTAAAAGCGACAAGTATAGTCAGTCGTCTTAATGATGCCGCACAGATCAATGTTTAAAGCTGTAAAATACAAATGTAAATATTGTATGAACAAAAAAAAAAAAAAATAAAAATTAAAAAAAATACTTATGTACACATATGATATATAAATGTATATATAAATAACTAGACTTTTAGTACATATATAATTTTATTATACACATTATAACATTGAAAATATTTTATATTTACCAACAGCAACAACAAAAATTTACAAACAAAAAAAAAAAAGATTTAAAACAGAAATATCTATGTGTTATGAATTCATAATTATTCTATTTAATATCATGAAAATTTTTTCTATAAAAACATTTATTTTTAACAACAAATTAATAAAAAAAAAAAAAATAATAATATTAAATGATCTTAACTGTTTTCACATAACATGTACAAAACATGTGGGGATTTTTTTTCTGTTTTTCGTTTTTTTCATCTTATTTTTTATTTGAGATTCTCAAATCAAATTCCATTTTATTTTTTATATAAATTAAATAAAAATAATAAAAAAAAAAAAAAAAAATTTTACAGCTTCTTTTTAATATCAATGAACGTTAAGTAATATGAAAAGTATGAATAATATACTGAAAAAGTCAATAGTAATTAGCAACAAATATGTTCTTATAGCGTGTTTATAGCAGCAAATTGTATTTGAACAGTTTAGATACAAAATTATAATTAATTAAAAATTGTATTATATTAGAATTTATAGAAGTTATATTATAAAATTTTTTTGTTTTAATTTTACAGATGAAAAAAATAATGTATTGTTTTTAACGTGATAAAAACATCAAATATGAAAAAAAAAAAAAAATTGTATTATAGAAAAATTGAATATTTACTAACTTTATTTGCCTATTAAAAATACACGCTCATAAAAAATTCGTTTTTTCTGTTCTAATCGGCAGTCATTTACCTATGCCATCTGAATTCTTCGATTTTCAAGCCTTACACGTGGTATCAAAATACATATTTTATTAATTGTATTTTTTTTTACAGAAATATGATTATTTTCATTTTGCTAAGAAAAACCTATCTAAAGTAGAATATGTGAATATAAAAAAAAAAAAAAGAGTTGAATATTTCAATTTTTTTATTTATTTCTAAGAAGGACTAAAAAGTAGTATTAAATTTTTAAAAAAAGGGTAGAAATTTATAATTTTACTAATCATAAAAAAAAAAAATGAAATCAGTATACTTATACACCCACATACACATGCAATTTATAAAATTAACAACAACAACAAAAAAAATGCCCGAAATTTCAAGGTTGATTATTTTTAGGTAGGTAAAAATTTTAGTCATTGAACGAAAAAAATATATGTCTGTTTTTTTATCACCAATTCATAATTCATATAATAAATATTGAAGGATACATGAAGTACATGAAATTAAAAAAAAAAAAAAGGTTTACAACAGGTATAAAAATAATTTGTGTTTCATCCTTTTTTTCTTTTGTATTACATTTTCACATTAACCCTTTTATAGTGTCATTCATATTACAACTCATTCAAAAGGGTTTAAAAAAACACGAAAAAAAAAATAATTTATAAAAGAAAATTTCTTGAAAATTTATACCTATAAAAAATATATGCTTTCTTTTTGTTCTGTTACAAGATCCTTGTGTTTTTTTTTATGAATCTCATAATTTTTAATTGCAACTGAAAAAATTTTATTTACCAAAAAAAAAAAAATTGAAAAAAATAAAAAATGTGTGTAGCATAAACACCATCTGAATTTGCAAGCATAATAAATATGAATAGTATTTTTGCCGACAGAGAAGAAAAAAAATGAAAGGATTAATTTTTTTTTTACAGCCAAGTTTCTTGCTTAAATCTTTTGTTTTTATTTTTTTTTCTTTTTCGTCATCATTATCAAATTTGACATTTTTTTTACGAATGAAATAAATTTGAATTTTATTTTTTGTGCTACAATTTCAAGGACAAATTGAGAAATTTTTATTTTTTTTTAAATAGAAAAATATTTCACCGGAAATTATTATCTATAAAAAACTAATTTGTTTAATTTTACAAGAACAAATTTTATGTGAGAAAATTTGAATGAAAAATTTAAAAAATTTAAAAATAAGAAAAAAAATGATGGCGACATGCAATCAAGTATGAAATATGAATTTTATGTAGATACATAATTACTATTTTTTTTTTTTCTTTGGTTTTTGCTAATGAATGGTGGAAAATATTACAAATTAAATTATGTGACACTCATTTTTCATCGTTTTTTTTTTATTTTATCTATCTAATAAAGTTTGCATATCGAATTGTTAAATCTTCAGAGAGAAAGTTATATATTATGTTCTCATCATAAGGTCATAACATTAAATTGTTTTTCGTTTTTTTTTTTCTTTTTAAATTAATTTTTAAAATTGACCTTGAAAAAAATTTTTCAACGTGAAATATATAATTTATAATTTGTTTAAAAAAAAATAAAAAAAAAATTAAATAAAACTGGAACAACTGAACTAAATTCGCAAGGGCTTCCGTTTCAAATTGTCATCAGTTTTAATTGATCGATCGATTTTACAAAAGCCAATAATCAAGTTAAGCCTTTTACTTATAACTTTACAATATAACAAAATATGAATGTGTAAAAATATTTTTTTAAAACCTACAGTTGCATGATATTTCAATTATCGTTATAGTTTTTTTTAATTTTTTTTAAATTCTTGTTTGAAATTTTCATTTCTGAACCGGCTTTTCTTTTTCAAGAAGGTTCGTGACAACATTAAACTAAATTACGATGGTATATACTTAGTTAAAAAAAAAAAATTAAGTTTTTAATTGAACCTGATTATAAAAATGATCATTGAACTAAACAGCTTGAAAAAAAAAAAAATGAAAATGTTTAAGTTACAGAAATTTCCAATTGATTTTACAGGCGATATTAATAAATTTACGTAATTTTCTTTTAAATAAAATTATAAAAACAGAAGTTTTATTGATTTAATAAATTATTCAAGAAAAATTTGATTAATTCGTGATATTTTCATAACTAATAAATTACTGAATTAATAATGAGTTAGTTTATTCTATCGATTATTTAAAAAAAAAAATTAATAAATAATCACTGAAGATTTAATTAAATAAAAAAATTTTTAATTAATTTGTAATTACATAGAAAGTTTTCATTCGTTGATAAGTAATTGAAATAAAAGTAATTGTTTTTTTCTTTTTTTTCGTTTTTTTATTTACTTTTTTTTTCTTGATTATGATATAGTCGATATCACGTTTAACTCATTGATCATGGCCCAGACAGTGTTAAGTTTAATTCGTCGTCAATTGTCATGTTATGTATTTATCACTGAATATACATATACAAATCTATAAAATATTATTGCTATATAATATAATCAAGAAAAAAAAAAAGTACTTAAAATCATTAAATTATTTGAAAATTTTACGTCACAATATAATACTATTAATAAGTATCTACTCGTATGTATCTTCGATATATGCAATTCAAAATTATATATTATTGTTCAATTTGTACAATAAACATACTCCAATAAAACAAAAAGCAAGAAATTGTATAGTAATTATGGTATATTATTGTGTTATGTATTATATATTGATTAAACCTTGGTCTTGGCACGGTTTTTATTTTTTTTTTTTGATCAAAATCGAGGAAAAATTATATTATATATGACATTAATAAAAAATTATAAAATAAAGATATAATAAATAGCTAGTCATATGTAATAGCTTGCTGTTAAAATGTAGCATGTATATTTAGTTTTTTTTTTTCTCTTTGCTTGTTAAATACAATGTTTTTTTTTTTTTTTGCTACAATATATGAATTTTATATTAAAATTTAACATATAAGTATGTACGTAAAAATACACATATGTATATATTTAAAATATAGATATTACAATTTACAAAAGATATCTGCATTAGATATTTAAAAGCAGTTTAAATTACAATTTGTTTTTTTCTCAACAACAACAAAAAAAAAATCAAATGTATCTTTATATATATATAAAAATAAAAAAATCGTGATAGATACAAAATTTTTCTTCCACATATAATATACTTTTGTTGTAAAAATTTTAGATACGATCAATGATCTTCTTACATTTTATATAAATACATGTATCTTATATTTTTTTATTTTAGATTAAGAGAAAAATAATATATATCCATATGTAACATTTAGTATAAACGTACCTATATGTTCAAACATGTACATACTTACTATTTAAATATATGCTATACATATTTATATTTTTGTACTATTTTTGGGTACAAGTATGAGAATGTACATATATGTAAGATTTTGCGTTTGTTTACGAATTAATACCGCTGGTATTTTATATATATTGTATAATATCTTTCGGTTTTTTATTTATTGTTTGGAGTAGAAAAAAAAAACCGTTTTATTTTGAATTTTATTTTATTTTTGTTTCTAGATTTCTAGTATATGTGACATAATCATGAGAATAACATTTTTTTTTTTTTTATGTACATACATGTTAAAAGAAAACACCGTATCTCTTAATAAATATAAGTTATTAATAGGTTTTTAATTTAAATAAAATAGTAAATTTAATTGAAGGTTAATAAATGATCAAGTATTTATTTTTTCTGTTTTTTTTTTTTTTTTTGTTCTTGTTTATTATTTTTCAACTTTCGAATATTACAAATTACCATGTTAACAGAAAAAGAAATGTTGCATTAGAATCATACATTACATATGCATACATATATTATAGTTGTTTGACAATAAGAGTATATAGAGACAGTATGTCCTTGAAAGTAGATTTGATCATCATAAATGATCTAATCATTGTTTTTGTTTTAATGTAGTATATTTTTAATAGAATATAAAAGTATGCAGAAATAAAAAGTTGTTATACAGTAAATTAAATCGTTTACAAATATTCAATGACACATTTTGTGACGACAGAATTAAAGATTTTAATCATTTCTATAGTTAACGGATTATAACAGAGTGGTCTATATTCCATTGAATTCTTTCAGAAAAAATTGTGTTTTTTTTAGCCTATTAGAAGGAAAAGCTAATTTTGATTTGTTTCTGGGAATAAATGTTTCCCAGAGAATTTCTATTTTTAAGGATTTTTTGTTTGTTTTAAAATTGATTAAGCCTTTTATTTTAAAGAAAATTCATTTTAACTCTTTCTATAATCGAAGTTTTTATGAGTATAAAGAAATGGTTTTCTTTATATCATGTTTTTGGAAATATATTTTAACTATTTTTTAAAGTTGTTCTTAAATACTTTAAGAATTTCACAGAAAGTTTCTTACTCGCTTCTCGATTTTTCAGAATAAAATTAAGTGACGACTAAGAGTCAGTTTCCGCGATTGCAATAAAATCAAATATCTTCAACAACTTGAAAATCATTATTGTAATGCACCAAATCACCACCAATTCTCTGAAAACAAAGAACGTCATCACGATAATTGCATTTTATTACAATTAAAGTGATTATGTATCTGGGTACTAATGACATGACGTAATCTTTATTCTGTTTCGCTAAAAATCAAACTGAGTTATTTTATTGTTAGCGGGTTCAAAACTATAAAGATATTAGGCTCAATAATTGTCGTGTTATGGAAAAAAACCATTGTTTGTCATTAAAGCTTGAATGAAAACTAGAAAAAAGTCATGTAATGTGGTACAAAAATAACACGTTGAATAGGTTTGTTTTCAGAATTCTTTTGATTTTCCTTTGTAAATATCCAAAATAATCTATACCTTTATATTCTCTTTATGACAAATTTTTACCAATTTGATATCTCAATCATATCTTGGCTGTCATGTTTTTTATAGAAAAGAAAAACAGAAGATACAAAAAAAGTGTAATCTTATCTTATGATCACTTATTTTGTATTAAAACAGCTTGAAAGGTAGTCATTGCTTGAACAGAAAAAAAAAAATCTTCCCCTTTCTTTAAAATTTTGAAATTCATTCAATATCCAAAAACACAACATAAAACACACACAGACACACATACATATGTAATCATTCATTCTTTCTCTCCAAAATCTTTTCACACGAAACATTCACAAGGTAAAAATCCCTTACAGGAACCACTTGCATATTGCACCTGTCGTTTTTCCTTATCTAACCTTAACCTTGTTCAAAGACATCTTTTTGAAGAGCCAAAAAAAAAAAATAAATAAATAAGTAGAAAAAATGAAAACAACATTCAAGAGAAGAAAGATTCAAAGTCAAGGTTTATGCAAGTAAAAAGTCCATCAGGAAAAGGGTTGATTACAGACAACAACAAAAATTATGTTTTTTTTTTTAAAGAAAAACCTTGACATTATTAAAGGTTTTTTTTTTATGTATTCATTGCTCAAAGGAAAATTATTTGGTAGAGCAAGTGGCGAATTACATCACGAGAAAACAAAAAAAAAGAATTTTTGTTTTAAAATTTGAATAAGATAATTCTTTGTGTTTTTTTTTTTTTGTTGCTAACGAAAAATATAAATTAAGAGCACACCTTTACTAATTTTATTTTTTGCTCGCGTGTATTTTCAAAATTTGTTGAATAGACAGACAGACACCTTGCTGATGTTATACCTCTAAATTGTGCCTGCATATTTAAATTATTTCTTAGAATATTTTCAGATAGAAATATGTATTTGAGGAAAAAAAAAATATATTAATAAAATAAAATTTTAAATATGTTACACAAAAAGATGATGCAGCTTTTAGTCCCTAATATATTGTAACTGGAACTTGTTGTTTTGTTGCTAATGTCCAAAACGACACGATGAACAAATTAAATCGACATTTTCATACATTATGCCTCAGTTGTTTAGTTCCACATGCAAAAAAAAAAAGTATCTTTACCATTAAAATATTTGTTTTGTTTTTTTTTTTTTTTTCTTCTTATTTTTGAATTTTTACCTAAATCTCATGATTTTTATTTATTTTTTCATTTTTATTTTTCCATTAGTTGCAGCTTATTTTCAAAATAATTCTACTGAAACTCGTGTATTCTTAGTCAAGCACAGGTGGGACCTACATTATTATTTTTATTTAGCAATTGTTTTTCAATTTTTTAAAAAAAAAACAACAAAAATTAGATTTTTTTATTTAATATTTTGTCTGTTTTTTTTTTTTTTTTTAATTTTTGTTTGTTTATGTCATAATAATTTTGTTCTTCTTTTATTCGCGTGATTATAATACGATAAATTCAAAATGACAATCTGACAAATTATTATACAAAATATTTTAAGAAATTCTTCTTAACAACATGATGTATTCTCGTGTCATTTAATAATTTTAATTTTTAAAAAAGACTAAATTTATCTATTTTTTGCTTGTATCTTATTTAATTAAATTCGAATTCAATAACAAGTTTGTTATCATCAATTAATTAAAAAACAGAAAAGGTGCAAATTATTTTTTATACAAAATAAATACAAATTATTGAATTATTGTGTTTTTATTTTGATTTGTTGGATTTTTAATTATATTTTGAGTTATCTAAAATTTTTAATTTTTTTTTTTTACTGGAAGACGATCAAATAATTGTAAATGGAAAACGAATATACTCAGACTTGGACCTTAACTTGTGGAGTTTTTGCTCATTGAAATCTCTTTAGAACTTTCTAAATTATATTTTACAATTCAATTAAAAAAACATTTATACTAATTTCAAAAAAACAAATCTAAATTCACTTTTAAAAAATATCAAAAACTTCTGTTTAAATTTATGTAGAAAATTTTCAAATATTTTTTTTTATTTTTTTTTGCTTCCAAATAAGCCAAAAATAACATACCTATAACAAATAAAATTTTTAAAACGTGTAATCGAAAAAAAAAAATTATCCTTGAAATTCGGTCATTAACCAGAGCAATCAACCCTTGCTCGTGTACAGATGTTATTGTTTCAGTTAAACACGTAAAAATCTGGAAAATTTTTGCACAATCATTATAATCAATACAGTTATTCAGATCAAATAATAATTTGTTTAATCGAAGAACGAATAATGGAATGTTTTTCTGTTTTTTTATTTTTTTTTTTTTTTTGTTTCATATTTTTTGTATTATTCATGTGAAAAAAACAAAACACAATGGTTTCAGAATTATTTTGATAAAATTTAAACAAAACAAGTATAATAATTTTCGAAAAAGAAAAATAAAATAAATAATAATATGAATAAGAAAAAAATTAATACAGTGCTAATAAGTAAACTGGCATATTTAAAATATTTACGTAATTTTAATGCATTTTTTTTCTCTCTCTAGAAGTATAAAAAAAAAATAATACAAAGAATATTTGTAATTTTTTTTTTTTTTTTAAATTTTTTATGACATTTTTGTTGAAGAAAAAAAAAATAATAAAATAAAATAAAATAAAATTTGCAAAAATAAAATAAAAATGTTAACAAAAAAAAAAAACATTTAAACTTATACTATGACCTAAATTTTAAAGTTTACGCACAAAATATCAATAAGAAAAAAAATATATGAAGCAAAAACAAATATATTATATATATAGAAAAAGCCTAAGCATAAATTAGCTATTAAAAGCAACAATTAAATATTTACTCGTATATTACAAATACAAAATGAAAAAAATATAAATAAATATGTAAAATATAAAAAAAAAGAACAACAAAAAAAAATTATACATGAAAGGATTGAATTCTGTTGATTATTTTTTCTCTCATTTACTTTTTTTTTTTCCTGTATTTTTTTCATCTATACGTACTTGATTTAATTTTTTTTTTCATTATTTGTAGTGGAAAATCAACACGTAAAAAAAAAAAAAAAACAGTTTTTATTTTCCTTGTGTGAAAAATAACAATAAAAGCGATAAAAAAAAAACTATTACGTTAAAGGTGTATGACTTAAAAGTTCACACCTTTACTGTTCTAAATTAACTGCTAATATGCATTTTTTACAAGAAAAAAAAAAAAAACAAAAAAATGTCTATAAATAAATAAGAACATAATAATAAATTTAATAGGTATACCAATAGCACATTAAAAATATATTATTGATTTTTTTTATTTTTCCTACTTTACATTTATTTTATTTTAATTTTAATTTTGTTCTTGTCACCATTTAAATTTTTTTTTGTTTTTTGTTTTTTTTTACTTCTTGTCTTTTTATTATAAAACAAAAAAAAAAAAATCAAATAAAATTATTAGAAATTTCTGTCTAATTTATTCCTATTAATATGTCCGTCCGCACATTATAATTTAGGTATTATGAACCTAAGCTATATATACATACATGTGCTTTTTTTTATTTTTATAATTACAATGCGCTACTTTTAATATATTAATTGTTTTTTTTTCTTTTTCTTTTCATTTCTTATTTTATTTTATTTTTGCAATATTATTAACAATATAACTATTTCTACTATTTTATAAGTGACTATTATAACGATTAGTGATTAGAATTAAAAAAAAAAAAAATAAAAATAACAAAACACGTCAATAGATACTTTTTTTTTTTTTTCTATGTATATATTTTATTTGTTTGCTATTTTATTGTTAATTCAGGCCATGAATGAATGAAATTGAATATATCTATCTAATAAAATGAATGCAAAAAAAAAAAAATAAAAAAAAAAGTACTAATGAGAGAATAAAGAAAAAAAACAGAAAAGAAAAAAAAAAACAAACGGAATATTTTGTATTTACAATATAAATTATTAATTATTAAATTATATTCTGACTATGATGTATTTTTCAAATAATATTTTTTTTTTTTTTTTCTTCTTCTTCTAATATTTAATACAATGTTTAATTATGTATAATATTTTTATGGATTGTTTTTTTTTTTTTTTAACATAATAAACATACATATATTAAATATGGATAACAAGTTATATTAGTCATACATTTCAATATTATTATTATTATTTTTTATAATTGATAAGTGATAATTGATTCAGTTATGTTTGGTATGACAGCTAAAAAAAAAAAAAAAACTTCATATGAATAAAATAAAAGATATAATAATTGTTATATAGGAGAAAAAATAATTTTCGTTTCTTTTTTTTTTTATATAAGTTTTTTTTTTTTTTATAAAGAATGAAATTGACTTTGAGAATATCTTTAATATGCGAAGGCTACTGTGTAACACAATATTAGATACATTATCTGCAATATGATATAAACTAATTATTGAATGAATCGAATTTTGATAAAGTTTTTATTACTTTTGCTGTATTGTTGATAATTTAATTAATGGTAAAAAGATTTATGAGTTATTTTAATGAACTTTAAACTTTAAAGAATTTTTTTTCTCTTCTTTCTTTTAATATTAATTGCATTTGAAAACTAAAAATAATTCAACGAAAAGAAGATTATGATTTTGTGAAAATTCAAAAAAAAAAAAAAAAATTTACTCAATCTAAGCAGATAGCAAAATATATACAAAGTATTTAGCATTTAACATACAAGATAAATAGGTCATTCAAGTCTATCTACATACATATGTACAAATAACAAAACTCATTTGTGGACATAATAAATTAGTAAGCAACGTAAAAATATCTAATATCACGAATGAAGCTATTCCAAAATAAAGTAAAAGAATTTTTGAGAAGAAAAAATATCCCATTTTGTTAAGAAAATTTTCATATGGCATGACTACCAGTGAAAGGTGATAAATTAAAAATTTTTTTTTTTTATAAATCGAAACTGCTCGATGTGCCTGCGGAACAATCTCATCTTACGAAAATAATGTTTCTTGAAAATTATCATTATAATTTTAAGTAAAAGAAAGGTGTCATGCAATTCTTAGATATTCTTGAGGGATGGAAAAACACTTTTCGCCTTATGTTCTGGTGACTATTTATCCACAAAGACCTTATACTGAAAATCTCTAAACAACACTTTCTGTGTTACATCTGATTCAAAATAGATCTATTACATACTGTTTGGACGAATGTCCCTATATTTCTTTATATGTAACCTTTAATCTCATTCGAGTGCCTTGAATTACACTTAAATTATTGAATTATCAATTATTAATAAAACCACAAATTCAAGATCTACATCAAAATACAATAGAACTCATATGTTCCTGTTCAATTATAAGAGTTCCGAAATAACGACAAAAAACGTACCTATCATCAACAATCGAGAATCATATTTAGAACCGTATTTCAATAATTCAAAATTCAATATTTCTATCCCGGAAAAATAATAAGAAAGTGAAAAAAAAAAACTTTTACTACACAAAACCTTCCAATATGAATTTCCTTTCATTTGAATTCAAAAATATTTATGTTTTGTTCCAATCAAAATAACAAAAACAACAACAACAACAACAAAAATTGAATAAAAGATCCGGTTATCCGGTTCAAGTTTACCGAATAATAATTTTATCATGCATAATAATACAACACATTTTAAAAAACAATATAATGAATAATATTATTATGGTATGTTATGTTCATTATGGCATAACAATGTTTTTTTTTTTTTTCTTTTCACTGTATATCGTGGGTGATAAAACTATAATGACGATGATGATGATGATGATGATGATGATGATGATAATTGAGATGTTCATTTCACAACTAATTCCTCTATGAATATAATTTTGTGTACAAACTTTTGGCATAGCATACATATTAGATATTTATTTTTTTTATATTTTTTTAGATACATAAAAAAAAAGGAAAAAGAAGTTGTTCCAACATATTAAAAATAAAATCTAAGAAAAAAAAAAAAAGAATATCTACGAAAAACAAAAAAAAAACCAAAAGTGAAGAAAAAAACATTTATCATTACAATACAAAGTCATAGATAGAAAAAAAAATAAAAGAAGAAAAAAAATAATAGATAAATATACACGTTTACAAAGAATTCCATTATGTTTGCACAATCACAGGTAGATTCATTAAACAACGGAATGATATGATGATATGTTTAAATTAATGGTGACCATCGTGATTTTAATCAAAAAAAAAAAAAAAAAAAAAAAAAAAAATACGTACAATATACCTACTCGTATATGTACGTATGTATATTTAGCTTTTGTGTACGTTTTTCTGTATATTAATTTGTTGGTCATTGCTGTTGTTAATGCTATTTGCATAGGTTAACGAATTTTTCGGGAGACTTCACCAATGAATATTAAGTAGTCATATTATATATAGCATAATATTATAGTAAAATGTTTAAATCAAACTTAAGTCAGTCAAATAAGTTGTAACAATAAAGAATTCATTCAATATTTTTATTCGATTATATTCAATTCATTTTTTATAGATACACACAAGTATATATGTACATATGTATATTTTTTTAAAAATGAAAACAAAAGAAGAAAAAAATAAAAACTGATTAATATCCCACAATCCCACATCAAAAATATGCAAAAATTCTTAATAGATACGCATTGTTCGCATAAAATTAGAAAAGATACTTTTTTTGTTGTTGTTGTTGTTGTTTTTTTTTTTTATTCAATGAATTTAGTGATGATAAAAAAATTTGATAATTTACATAATGTTTGGCAAAATTTATATTGACAAGTGTACCACATTATTTGAATAAGCGCGCGGTCAATGAGCTTTAACACACATACGAATACAACAAAATTTTATTATGATAATTTTACCGTTTTTTTTTTTGTTCTTCTTTTATACATATAATATTTAATGTATAGAATTTGTTTGATTAATTATTTTTATCAAAAAATATCTATAATTTTGGGAAATTTTCGAAAAAAAAAAAAAAAATTAACGATGAGGGTGGTTATGGATTTATGAGCACACATGTTTATAATAATATTGATTTAATCTTGGAAATATAAAAATTTTTTGTTACTGAGAGCGTTCATGTTTTTAAATTGAATTAACAAAAAAAAAAATTTATAAGTACTGACATTTTAAACGACGATACTAAAAATCAATTATGAAAAAAAGAAAATAGAAATAAGCGAAAATTTGTAGAAAGAAAATATTGCCACGTAATAATTAAATTGAATAAATATTTTTCGCAAGAGAGCGTATGATAATAACAAAAAAATATCGGCATGTGTTTTCTGTTTTTCAATTTAAAAAAAAAATTAGTTTTGGTAAGGATCGATTAGATTAGAGGACCAGCTTTAGAGGTAGGATGTTTAGTTCCTTTATTGCTGCGATCCATGTTGGATCTTTTGTAATACCCTATTCCATAGTGCTGGTTTGAACCTAAAATTTTAGGGCTTTGATGAAACCCAGAACTTTTTTAAGTGGTATATGCCACACTTTGTCCGGTTTTAGGTACATTTGGTCCATGTGTTCGAACCTAGGATGTAATTTAGGTACCTTTACATTCGTACAAAATGTATTCATATGTTTCTATTAAAATTTAATTCTGAATCAAGAAACTTACATTTTAAGAGGTTTTAACAGTTTCTTCTTTAAATTCATCCTAATTTTAAAATTTCTTGAAATTTAAAAGCCATTTACTAAAAACTGGTTTTTTTTTACAAAAAAAAAAAAAAAATTTTTTCTTGAAATTTGCAAAAAAACATATAAAAATAATTTCCACCCACTTAAAATTTTAAAACAATAAAACAATTGAATTATTTATAATGAACTTTTACCTTTATTCCATGAAATTAAAAAAATTAGTCCTCCTGTCACATGCTCTTAACTTTTTTTTTTAAAAAACGGCCAATCTTTTTTTTCTTTTACCAAAAAAAAAAATCACATTTTACTTTTAAAATTTCACGTATATCGCATTTTTATAAAATAAAAAAAAAAAGTAGCATCGGTATCCATCACTATACAAAGAAGTATCTTTGTACATTCATTTTTATTTTTATTTTATTTGAATAAAATCATTAATTCTTTATTCTTCTTAAAATTTTCGATGAGAATATATAAAACTGAAAAAGAGAAAATAAAAAAAAGTAAATATATGCAACGTATCATTTATATTATATGGCTATGGTATTCTTTTTAAGATAACCAAAAAAAAAAAAAGCTTAGAAGAAGAAGAAAAAAAAAAGTAAAAAAGAAAAGAAAAGATGGCGGTTAAATATAAGCACTTTCAAAAAAACTTCAAAAATAAAATGAAATAAACCAACAAAAAAATAAAATAAAATAAATATATATATAGCCAAAGTATAAATAAAAATGCAATGACAACAAACAATGTTGAAATGATGAAAAAGTTAAAGAATTTCTTAACATTACCGAATTTAATGTTTTATTCAAAACCTGATTCTTTTTCTTTAAAAAAAAAAAAATCATATATAATATAATATATGTATGTTTTTGCTTCTTGTTCTATACCGTATACATTTGATTTGATTTCTTTTCTGTTTTTTTTTTTTCTTTTTTAATTTTCAAATAAAAAAAAAAATGTAAGAATTTTAATGCTGGTTATGTCGTCGGCACTTTATCGTATCTGATATATAGTATATATACTTACATAAAAATGTAATACTACGAGATCAGTTAAAAAGCAAAAATATCTTTAAAAAATATTAAAATAAATTCAGTAGTATCCATTTTTATAACTCTCTTATGATGAAATTTTTTATATATGTACATACAAACATATATTGTATTGTTTTTTATTGGTACTGTCTTGCATAAGAATCAAAAAATTGAGAGATAAAATACAAAATTTTGAAAAAGTTGTAAAAAAATAAAAAAAAATTTGATGATGATAAAATATGAGTTCAAAGGAATTTACGTTTTAAAAATAGAAAAAAAAATAAAAAAATAAAATAAGATTCAAATGTTATTTTGCAATTATTGTTGAGTAAAAATGAAACCTCCTCATGAAATCATAAATTTAAATCAGAACAAACAAATAATGTTTTAGTAAGATTTAAACTCATGTTATTTTGATTTAAATGTTTTAAACGTAGTTTTATTTATTTTTTTTTTTTTGATTTTCCTCAAGAAATGCAAAGAATATCAAATACTGAAATTAATCATTTACAAGGAAAGAAGTATCGGTCTTAATAAGTAAATGCATTCCAAGCATTGAAGTAAACTCGAAAAAAAAAAAAGGATATATCGATGAAATAACCCTAACTTCCAGAAAATGTGGTTTATTTATCTTTGACCACAGGAAATTGATTGAAGATAAAGGGAATTTGTGAATTGTATGAATCTGTAAGAAAAAAAAAATCATAATTTTTAATTTTTTTTTATATTGAAAACTTTAAGTTTTCACAAGGATTATCAAAATGAAAAATCGAACTTGAGATTTACTGAAGAACCCCCGTATTTATGAAGTAGGTTGAGTTTATTCGGTGTAAAAGGCAAATAAAATTTTTTTTTTTATTAAACTTTTATGAAGAAATTCCATAAACCTTTTATTCACCTTATTCACCATCATGAATGTTAATAGATACTTCCTATGAAATATTTCGTGTGCCATAAACTTCATTCAAATTTTTCAATATAAATTTTTTGAAAATACATCTATTTCTCGTTTTTTTTTTTTTTTAGCAACCCTGGTACTAAGTATAATAAATTTAAAGGGCTTTTTATATAAAAAATTTTAAATATTTAATCAAATAAAAATAAAAATCACATAGCCTTGAATATTAAACAGCTATACTAAATCTTAATAAACTGCTTTATAAGAATCTAATTATGAATTCAAATACATACCTAATAATAATTACAATATATACAACGGTATTTTAATAAATAAAAAAAAAAATGTGGAAAGAAAAACAGCATAGAAAATTAATTACAAAAAAAAAAAAAAAAATTTAAACAAATATTATGAATTAATAACAATCAAATTTATTATTGTAATCACCATATTATTTTTTAATAGATACTTTTTTTTTCTATAAATAAACAAATTATTAAACAAGTAATGAGGTGTTCGAGAAAGAAAAAAAGAGAGAGAAAAAAAAAAGCGATATTTTTGTCCAGTTCACCAATCACAATGTCATTAAAATATCAAAAAATATTAAAAATCACCATAATTTAATAAATAATTTGTCTAAATTTAATTTTAAGTATTCATTATAATTTCACTAAAAAAAAAAAAACAAAATATACAGATACGTCAAAAAAAAAAAACTGTAGATTCATGTTTTAATTTATTTTTAGCTGATGCAAAAAAAAAAACAAAAACTGTCTTTTCAATTTATTAGTAGAAAAACAAAAAATACAAAACAGATAAAAAAAAAATAAATAAAAACAAAATGGATTTAAATTAAATTAAATTAATGTTACCTTTCATTTATAACGAAATTATATTTTTTTCTTTTTTTGCTTTTTTAGTTAATTAATTTTACTTTATCGTATTTTTTCTTCTTTTTTTTTTGCAAAACAAAAACAAAAAAAATCGTTAAAATACAACATTGAAAAATTGGCTACTTTTTAACAAATAACGTTAAGCATAACAAAAAGAAAAAAAGGAGTTTTAAAACTTTTACTTGTTTTTTCTGACAAATAAAAAAAAAAAGTTCGATTTTAAAATTTTGATAAATGTCAAAAGGTAACAAAAAAATTTTTTTTTTCTAATTAATTTGCCGATATTCATAATGAAGAAAAAATTTCTTTACAAAGATAAATTTGAAAAAAAAAAGATAAAAGACATATCTATAAAAAAAAATATCAAATTTTAATTAAATTACATACATAATTCATAGAGTTCTCTTTTTTTTTTTTTTTTGTTAATTAAAAAAAACAAGATTTCAGTTTTTAAATAAATTTAAGTATCATTTTCTCGAATTATAAAAAAAGGAAAACAAAACCAAAAAAAAAATCTGATATTCTAATAGAATTTTTTTTTATAATCCCTTAATTTTTAATATAAGCCATTAAATATTTTGATTGAAAAATTTACAAGTATAATGAATTCAACTGTTACAAAAAATATTAAACAAACAAAAAAAAAAAAAAAACTGGTTAATCTAACAAGGAAGATTATTGATAATTCCTTTCATTTACAAAATAAAAGGAACTTAATTATCATATGATTGTAATAAATTGTTTACCTTTCATAAAATAATATTTTTATACCTTTACTGGTAGGTCAATAGTCGAACTTAAAAAAAAAAAAACTTTTTTTCATTTTATTTCTTTAGAAATATACACTTGGTTAGTTATGCAACATTTATCATTTTAAAGAAGAAAAAAAAAAAAATTAGTAGTACTTCAAAAAGACAGCAAGCAAATTAAATGACATAATGATCCTACAAAAAAATTTTATAAGTATCTTTTTTTTGTTAACAAACTATCAATTGTACACAATATATTAAAAAACTTAAAAGACGAAAAAAAAAAATAAATGAAGAAAAAATGTAATAATAACCTTAACCTATGATTTTCAATGATCTGGATTTAATATTATTTTATTTAACATAATGACATTTTATATATTATGCAGTAAGTATATACATATTATGTATGAAATGAAAATATGTATCTTGAAAAATGAGTCCAAGATCAAAATTCATCACTTAAAAACACACACATACTTAAATTTTTAATTTAAAATACATGATATTTTTTTTATGTGTTTTTTTTTTAATCTCTCTTTTGTTTTTCATAGGTTTTTTTTTTTTTGAAAAATTCATTTTATTTCGATATGAAAGGAAAAAAACTCAAAAAAAAAATTAATAAATAAAAACAAAACAATAAGTTTTATGATAAAATAGATTTTAAAGATTCACTTCCACAAAAGGTGAAGATCACTTTTCAAAACAAACAAAAAAAAAAAAAAAACAACTTTGATAAGATCCAAAAATACCACCTACAATTTTTTATTTATAAAAAAAAAAAAAAAAAAACCCTAAAATTGATACCACATATTTTCTAATTCGATCAATTAACATTGGAACACCCTTTTATGTATTTCTTCTTGTATTACAAAATCATAAATAACTGTTAAAAAAAAAAAAACACTTAAAAACCAAAAAAACAAAAAAACAAAAATTCTTCAATAAATTCAATATTACCTCTAAAATAGTTTCTTTTTTTTTTTTTTTCTTCTGAAATTTATGATTTATTTCCGAATTAAAAATGGAAAATTATTTTGTATTTCAATAAACACAACAACAACAACAAAAAACAAAAATAAATCACCAATAAAAAATAATCTGTAATAATTCAAATTACATCATTTTTTTTTTCGTTATAATACATTTTAAATTTTTTAACACTTCAACAACTATTTTGTGTTTTTTTTTTCTTTTGTAAATCAAAAAATTACAAGTGTTACAATTTACCTGTTGGAAAAATTTTTCAAGTTTTTCCAACAAACAATTTTTTAATTAAAAATCTAATCAAACACAAGAAAAAAAAAACAAAACGGTTATTAAGGCGTGTCAATAGACGAGAAAAATTATACGAGTACATTGATTAGGTCTAGGTTGAGTTCATTTTGGTATCAATTTTAAGAATTAAAAACATGTAAGTAAGTATCTACATGAATTTACAAAAAAAAAAATACAATTTCTATTGAAATTTCTTCATAAAAATAGACATTAACCTTGAATGAGAGTAAAGAATTTAATTTGTACAAAAGTTTACTTACTGAACCTTTTCATATTAAAACTTGAAGAGAAAAAAAAACAAACAAACATACAAAAAAAAAAGCACACATTAAAATAACTATAAAATAACATGTTTTATTTTTCGTCATATAAATTGTGTATCGTTCACAATATAAAAGATTAATAATAATAATAATAATTTTAATGAAATTATTAAATTAAAATTTATAGACCGAAAAATATAGCGACAAGAGAGAGAGATAGAGAAAGAAAGAAAGAAATAGGTATAATACCTTTAAACAATAATAACAATAAGCACATAAATTTTTTTTTAATGAACTTTCATAAATTAAATTTATATTCCTATCTATGTGTAATTTATATTAAAATTTATTATATAGATATTATATTTTGCAACAGCATCATCATCATCATCATCATCAACAACAACAACAACAATAAAATGTAGATAGAGGAAAAGATCATTGATCTTAACTTAAACAATTAAAAATAACTAACGTTTTTATTTTATTTATTTCTTTCTTTTTGTTTAATGATTATTTTAATGTTTTATTATATTTATAAATACATACATATACATACATAAATTGTATTCAAAACAAAAGGTAGAAGAAAAAAAATAAAGTTGTTAATGTAAATTGTTGATTATTTTTTATTTTTTTTTCTTGACACCCACAAATTAGTAAAGAAATAAATTTTTTTTTAATTTTTAAGTTGAAAATTTGATACGAAATTGTTCATGAATTTCTAAAAGGATTGAAAATTAGAAGAAAAGATGTATTTACAATGATAGATTAATGAAAAGAATACATACATATGTATATGTACATATATCGAAAGTTTTGTCACTAATCATACCCTTTTCTTGTTGTTTTTTGACAGAAAAAAATTTTCTTGAACACTTCGTTATATTTTAAATTTTACATCCTCAAATCAATTTTAAGTATCAAAATGTTACATTGCTTGATATTCCTTAGAAAAGTTTATTCTCGTGGGACTAGAGAGGTTAACTTTGGCCAGAATATTCCTTGAACGGTCTAATATTATATGAATTTTGAATGGTGAAAATTCGTTCATTAAGGCAAAAGTTATAGGGTGAAATATAAAAAAAATAATCATTTTTTCGACAAGACAAACAACTTTCTTTCCCCTCAATGGCACCCTTCTCAATTCATACCCTGATCTATAAAAAAAGTGTACATTTCAATTGTACATACTTTTCTAAGGAGTCAAAAAATGTAAAATTTTTGATAATTAAAATTGAATCGCGCGAATTTTATGTATGGCACCCTGTAACTAGCGCTCTGTCGCAGAAATCTTTTCGGTGTCAAAGTGAGTTTTGTAGGAAATGACTAGAAGAATACTGTGCAGAAATTTCAAGCTAATTGGTTGACAGAGTCCCGAAATATGTATTCAACTTTGAAAACGGATTTTCGACATAAACGGTCTAAAATTGAATGAAGTGTTAACTTTATTGTGAATTGCTACCTGAATATACTTATTCGGAAGTTGGTCAAAAAGTAGATGAACTCTTTCTCAATTTGATTTTTCAATATTTTGAAATATTTTTTTAAATATATTCAAATTTTTTATAATGAAATTTTTCGCATTTAAATTGAATTTCATCTGTGTGAATTTGAAGGTTATTTCTTTTATTATGTTTTTGTTTCCTAAAATTTCAAAATTTAAACTGTAAAAAAAAAAAATTATATTTTAATCAAAAATTTTCTTAAAATTAAGAAAAACAAGAAACAAAAAAAAAAAAACAGATTTTTTGAAGGTCGGTCTTTTTTAAGAGGCTTTTTATTGAGAAATCTAACAAGATATTTCTCATACAAATCGAAGTAATGAAAAATTTAGATTTAGCACAATAAAAAATTGCCAAAAAATTATTTTATAAATTAGATATGTTTTTAAAAATCGGTTGAATTTTTTCCAAAATGTGTAGAGAAAAAAATTTAAAAAAATTCGTTTTATTAATGTTTTTGTTATTGAAACATTATTGCATGAATTAATTTTTTTTTTTTAATTTGTTCTTCATTTTTCAAAACAAAAACATTTCAAGCTTACAATGTATGAATTCAACCAAAAATAAATAATTTGCTTCTAAAAAACAAAACAAAAAAAAAAAAAATCTAATGAATACTAAATACCTATTCATTCCCATTTTCATGCATAATTCTCAATTATTATTATTTTATTTTTTTTTTTTTTTTTTTTAATTCTCGTCTTTTCTAAAAATAAAATAAATCTGCATAAACATAAGCAACATAAATATTCACATAAATTCTTCGATTCTCCTCACATATTTATCAAGATTTTTTTTTCCACTTTGCCTTTTTTTTTTTTTTTTTTAAATAAAAAAAACCAATAGCTACCTATTTACTATATGTATACATTTTGTTTTGTTTTTTTTTTTCAATGTAAAAAATGTTATTTTTTCTCTTTAACCTCAGAATCATAAATATTCCTCCGCCGACACTTAAGAAGCTTTTAACATCTGAATACTCTATTACTTATTTTTATAATTATTATTAAGTTCATACATACATGCATAACGAGAGAAAAAAAAAAAAATACGTTATATTAAAGAAAGATACAATTCTTTATATATATATATATTATTAAATATATCTTCTACATAAATTATCTAGATGTATTTTGTTCTTTATTTCTTTGCAAAAAAAAGAAGTTCAACATTTACTTACATACATATGTACATGCTATTTCTCCACATAATAATAAGAAAGAAAAAAAAAATCCTTCATACAGAAAAAACAAGAAATCAAGAATATTCTGATATGAAAAATAACACATTTATTTAAAAAAAAATATTCACATCATAACTAATCTTTTCTAGTTTAAAAAATTCTTTTTTTAAAAATTTTTTCTTTTTTAAAAAAAATAAAAAACCGAACTCCATCATTAATTAACTTTAATTTGCTTTAATATACTATTATGTTTTTTTCTCCTCTCGTTTTCTATTTTTTTTTTCATATAAATTCTTGCTGTTATACATGAAAGAACCTACTCATTTGTGGGGTGTATTACGGTTCATAATGCATAACACTATTTCTTCTACCTATGCTAAAAGAAATTAAACATTTTTTAAAATAGTTACTACGTCTTCCTACTTATTTTTATTTAAAAGGAAATATATGTATATATTTTTATTTTTTTATTTTATTTCATATTTATATGTATCTTAGTACATAATTTCGTGATACATTTTATTCTAGCTTTCTAGCAGAATTTTCAATATTTTTTTCATATATATACTTTTCTTCTGCTTCGTCTCTACTTGTGTTCTTTCTTATTTCTGATTTTGTTTTTACTTCCCTTTACTCTTTCCTTATTATTATTATTATTTTTTTTTTTTTATATAATACCTATAATTTTAAATTTCAATGGTTTATTTAACCCTGTGCATGAAATACATATTTACAAATGTGTTATATCTTATACATAAACTACATACCTACATAATGAAATGTTATGATCAACCTCAGTTTGAACCTATCAATGTCAAAACGCGAAAAGCAAATACCACGTCCACAAGATCAAAAAATTATATTTTAAAAAAATAAAATAAAATAAAATAAAATAAAATATAAAAATTTTAAAAATTACTGTAGAAGAAAAATTGTAAATATAAAAGAAAGAAGAAAAATAAAAATTTATCATACTTATAACTTAAGATACTAAATAAAAAGTATCTGTTTTTAATTCCGAAACTTCTATCTTTTGAAGAAAACAGAAAATAAAGTAAAAAAAAAAACAAAACAAAAAAGTTAAAATGCTATTAAATCGTCATATATACTAATATTTTTGTGTGTTAGAGAGGCGAACTTGAAACTTTTTGAAAAGAAAAACCGGTTACGTGGCGAGTTCAGTTAAGAAAACATGTATTTTAATATACATATATGTTTTATATATATAAAATTATATTTCATTATACATATCTATATATTTTCTTATTATTATTTTTCTTTATTTGCGGTAACTTGAACTCACCTTCTATGATAATATTATAAAACTTGTTGTTACGGTGCCTCGATCTTGGCTTAGTTTTCATTCCATCACCTTCATATTTATTTACAATTTACAATAACAGAATAACAAATACAACTATACAATAATCTATCTACTTTTTTTTTCTTTCATTTTTTTCATTTTTTCACCATCCATGTGTACATGGTTTACAAAATAAAAAAAAAGTATATATTTTAAAAATTTAAAAGATACATTTTTACATAGCGAGACTGATTATTATGATTTTCTTTCATTTCTTTTTTTTTTTTTCTTTTTGAATCTTTTATTTTTGTGATTTGAATTCAATTTGCTCGCACATACTTAAGAATTTTGTTTCTTATAAGAATTCTTTTTTTTTTTTGTTGTTGTTTTTCTTGCTTTTTTATTCAAGAAGGATAATACCCGAGGAACTTGATTCAGGTGTAAGAATAAATAATGAAACAAACAAAACAAAAAAACAAAAAAAAAAAACAATACAACAAAAACATAAATCTGTTATTACTGCTTATAAACGGTAAAAATTTAAACCCTCTTCTTCCACAATAACTTTTATTTTTATTTTAATAATGTAGTGTAATCATCATGTTTACGATCAACTAGACCGGTTTAATTGTATAAAAAAAATAATAAAAAAAAAAGAAAATTATAATCATCAGTAAGAATGCCCCTCTGCTTATACTAAATGTCTCCTAGATGATAGTTTTACTGGTTTTAAACTAAAATAGATTTTTTTATAGGGAAAAACACTCAGTATCGAACTCCTTACTAGACTTGGAGCGTATGAAAAAAGTAATGTTTTATTTATTTTATATACGAAAAAGAAACAGGTATTATTTATTCTGAAAATATTATGCTCATCATTCCACACAAAAACAAACAAAAATTGATTAGACACTTAGATATCGGTAGGATTTCTTTAGAAGATCTCAAAATTGAATAGTTTTCCCTATATTTTTAATGATTTTCAATTTGTGTGAAAAATGTCATTAAGGATTCACTTTTAATTTTATGAAGTGTATATTATTTGTAAAATATTTTTACATGATGTCGTACCGTACCTATCCATAAATTATGAGAATAGATTATTTTCAATTTTTAAGAAGCTTTATACTGTATTCTTGAAATTTTTTACATTTTTTTTATTTGTTTACAACTTAACAGCATTAAAAAAGATTTTTTTAATTTTTTATTTTTACCTTATGAGCATATTGTTATTGCTTTATTCAAATTAATAATATTATTGTTCAAATACCACTTAAAGCGTTTAAAGAGCAATTGAGTATTTTACAACACTATATTTGTAAACCAATGGCATTACGAGTAAAGATCGCGTAAAATGAAATTTTTATACTTTTCTAAAAATAACTATGAATTTAGAACTTTTATGTAGAATTAAGAATAGTTTTTGTACGCTTTAAAATTTTAAAAAAGCTCAATATTTTCTTACTACAGCTCATATTGTTTAGCATACCGAAATCAAATGACAAAAAATTCAGAACATTTTCTCAAAATGAAAACAAAAAATACCGGTGGAATAAATATTTTTTTTACGACAGTGTAGAGATTAGCTTTTAAAATTGACATTTTATGAAATCTCAAATTAATTTTACTAACTTAAAATGTTGGAAAAGCATTCATATATAATATTTGAAATAAATTGAATGTTTAATCCCCTCGATCGAATACAATTTACCACATCAATCATATGTTTGGTCTGTCATTTGCTTTGAATTATTAAAAAATCAGATTAAAGAAAGTCTCCACTTTTTTCTTTTACATTATCTGGTTAATTAAAAAAAAAAAACGAGAATATTCCATTAAATTATTAAAGTTGATTTTTTATCTAGTTTTTACTTCATCAAATTGCCTTGTTCGATCAGTACTTGATATGAAAATTTTAAATAGAGAATTTCACTACACTTTGCAAATTTTTTACAGTTTTCCATAAAAAAAAAATGGTTCCAAGTCAAAGTTGTGATATTCAAAATTAAACTTATTTGGAAGATAAATTTTTAGTAAAATGGTACATACTTACACAAAATGATTAGCTCATCAATTTTAACAGTATTACAAAAAAAAAATTGACATTTTTGTCCTAGAAGAAGCTTCCATAATATGTTGACCAAAACGCTAAAATTATATTGTTAATGTTAGCCAAGTAAATACCAACAAAAAAAAAAACAAATATAAAAAAGCAGTTCTTACCTCACTTGAATAGTTTATAATAATCGATACTATTTCTGTCTTCCGTATTAGGCAATTTAGCCCAATTCTGATAGATTTTTTTTTTTTTTTTTTTTTTTGTTTATCTTATTTAAAGCCTAATAGGTCTTCAACCAAAGTAAAAAACATTAAAAACACCTTTATAAATTGAAGATCATTATTATTATAAATCAAATCTGTACAAAATTACCACTCATAGACCAAAATTATAAATCTGTAGTGGGCCAATAAAACTTGTTAAAGAATGTGAAACCTAAAATAAAAAAAAAATAAAAATATTATATTATTTTTTTTAAATAAATAAATAAGCAAATAAAATCAAAATTAATTTATACAAATTCAATTATCTTAAATCGGATTTAAAAAAAAAAAAAAAAAAAAAAAATAAAAATAAAACAATTTTATTTCATTTTAAAAGTAAAATATAAAAAAAAAAAATTCCAGTAAAATTGAAAACACATATTTTGTCAGACACTGTATTGGTATGTTTTGTATATGAATGTATGCACCCACATCAATTACATGTTAATTTTACATAAATATTTAATACGTATGTGGACTCGTGATTACACCTGACATCAATATCGGTATTTAAAGAAAACAAAAAAAATTTACCTATCGATATATTGTTGTTGTTGTTAATCATAATAATTATAATAGGACTGCGCATTTTATAATTAATTATAATTTTTTTCTTGTCTTATTACTTATTTGGAGAACGTATATCGGAATCGTGTTCGTATATGTTCTATTTGTTGTTGTTTTTTTTTTCACAGTGTAGACATTAAGTCCACCAAGAAAGATAAATTAAAATGCGTCGCATAAAATTCCTAAAAAGAATTCAAATATTTAGAGATAGCTTAAGCTGTAGCTTAATAATTAAAAAGAAAGAAAATAAAAAATAAAAAAAAACATCAATTTCGTCGAGAGTGAAAAGATAAAATATAAATTATAATAATAATAGTAATAATAATAAAATATAAACAAGCTAGAAACAAAAATCAGGTATACATCATTTTTTTATATATATTTTTTTTTTCAACTAACTTAACCGGTTCAACGGATGATTACTTTACAATGATGTATACAACAAAACTCAGTATAACAGCTTTAGAAACACTACTCTAAAAATAAAAAAAAAATAAAAAAAAAAAACAAAATAAAATCTCACATTAATATGAAATTAATATATCTACTAAAGTATTTGAAAAGAAACGAAATAATAATAATAATAAAAAAATGATACGATTCAATAATTAATTCAAATGATTATTAAAACAGACATGTCATGATACTGATATTACATTAAAGTTTTATAATTTGTATTTTATTTTATTTCTGTTTTTTATTTTTTGTTTTTTTGTTTTCTCATTTGTGAGTTTTAACAAAAAATAAATAAAAATAGAAAAAATTAAAAAACGTGATGTAGATACTTAATAATAAATAATTCTTTTGATATATTTCCCATTAAAATACTTTTAAATACTTAAATAATAATAATTCTTTATTATTATTTCTTTTTTTTTTTATTTATATTTTGTTGCTTTTATGTTTTCTGTTTTTTATTGGTTTTTTTTTTAAATTGAAAGAAAATATTTTTTAAAAAATACCACGAAAATTCTTTGTTACTCATCAGTTATTCCTAAGATGAAGCTTTAACCTTATAGAATCTAGAGTAGATATTTGACAAAAGCAAAAAAAAAAAAACCAAAAAAATAAATGATATAGATATTTTTGGTTTTTTATCGTAATTTTATTATTGTTTAACGTTTTTCTTTTTCTATAATATTTATTTTAGAGGTAAAATTAAATGATAATCAAGTAAACGTGATTTTGATTTTGAAAAAATAATTGAGAAAAAAAAAAAATTTGTAATTAAAAATCAAATAACAATTACATAAGAGTTAGAACAAAAGTATTTTTTTTTTCATATAAAAGTTGTTAACGACCACAAAAAATGTATCACAATAATCACAATATTGGGATTATTTAATTAGTACTGTGTGGTATAAAGCTTAACTGAAAAACGCCCATCTAGAGAAATAGAACACGATTGAAAAATTTAATTTGAAATTTGAAAAAACAACAAGAAATAAAATTAAATGGAGTTTGAAATTCTATTTTGAAATGTCTTTTTTTATTTTTGCCAGATTTTAAAGAATAACATACCCAAAACTATTCCAGAAGACTCTTACAAATACGGCGTTCCAAACACAGACGGCATAAACTAATAGTTTTGTGTTTTTCGAACGCGTCTTAAAAATATTTTAGGAGCTGTAGCACTGATTTTCTTGAAATCTTCCATTGTTTTTTTTATATATATATAAAATTATCTATTTTTTATTGTGATGTTTTTTTAAAACATTATTTTTCATAAAATGGTGATAATTTGAATTAAAACTAGTTTTGATAGAAAAAAAGGGTTTTTTTTCCATTTAAAAATAAAACACTAAAATTCAAAACAAAAAATAAAATCCTATGACAAACACCTGAGAATTAGAATTAGCTTACCATTTTTCAAACAGGGATCTCCATTTTTATTAATTATAAAATTTTGCCATGGTTATCCTTTCCTTCGAGTCAAGTCAAAAAAATTAAGAAAAAAATCACCTAAAATTACAATTGTTTTTATTAGTAATGAAAAAAATAAAAACAAAATAAATAATTAAAAATAAATTTATTTACCTGATAATTATTCAAAATAACTTTTTTTTTTAAATTTTCAAATTCTTGTCAAATAAACGGCATATCAGTTTTCTCTCCATAAAATTCAAATTCTAATTAATTTTGATGTTCTTCTTCTTTTTTTTTCTTTAATCTTCTTGTAGTTGAAAAACTTGAAAATCTGTAATAAAAAATTTATATTTTTTTTTAAATTTATTTATTATACTTTGTTTTCCTCAAAAAAAAAAAAAAAGATTAAAATATTAAAATACCCTTCACAACTAAAGAAGATAAAATTGATATTTGGCAATTTGAACAGATAATAAATTCTAGAATGTAATAAAATTAATAAACATCAACAAAAATCAAATTAAAACAAGATTTTACAGAATTCAAGAATACAAGTATGTTTTTAAAATTGTTATAACTGTAAATTTAATAACAGATTTAAAATGACAGAAATAACAAAAGATTTTAACATTAAATAAAATTTATATATATATTTTTTTTAATCATCATGATCATTAAATTATTTAAAATAATAAATTTAATGAATTTTTTGATGTATGATCTTGATCATTTTTCAAACTGATCCGATTCAAAATTAAGGAAAAACAAAAACATAACATTAAAAATTAAAAAACATATAATCAACTTGAAATCTTAAGATTATACGACTAATTAATAAACTAAATGAGTATCGTCTAAAATCATTAGAATCAAGTTCACAAAAAAAAAAATAAAAAGAAAAAAATAAAAATAAAAATAAGATACATTAAATTAATCAGAGATTTAACTTTAAGTTCACATTTGAAATGAAATCCAGCAATAACGTTCTCATCTGCTTGTCTTATATACTTTGTATAAAACATATAGAAGATTTGCATCTTGAAATTTCACACTTTCAACCTTTCATCTTGTCAATGTTTACCGCTACAAAAAAAAAAAAAAAAACTATTTTTTTTTTCCGTATATAAAATATCACCAAGTAAAAATTACTAATTAATTTTTCAAGAATATCAATATTTTAGATAGTTAACAGCATCTCATCAATTTTGGTCATTATCATTTTTGTTCGATCTTAGAAAATTAATTTTTTAATTAGAAGTCAAAAATGAATAAAATTTACACTATATGTATGAACAGAAATTTTAAGATCGTAAGATGCAATAACATATCAAACATATCATGAAAAGTTTTATAATAATTTTTACAATCCTTTTTTTTTTTTTGTAGGTATGTGCTGAAATTTCATCCTTTAAAAAACCTTCTTTAGTATATAATTTTCAGTTTTATCTTTCTTATTTTTTTCCCTCCCTTTTTTTTTTAAAAAAAAAAATTAGTTATTATTCATTGCCAATTAGCATTTCATTTGTACCTATCTATCAATCTTTCAATTATATGTATATTACAGCGACAAGTGAATTAATTAAAAATATATATGTATATGTACATATATATGTATAAAAAACTGAACGGAACGGAGTAAATAAATCGAATAATAACATATTCAATATATTATAGGAGTATAAAATTAACTCTCTTTAACTATACTTATATAAATATACAAGCAATTTTTGTTTTTTTGTATAGATACACATGTGCCATAAACATTCCATATTTCATAGTTTTTAAATTTAAAAAAAAAAAAAAAAAAACAAGAGAAGAAAGGAAAAAAAAAAACAGCAACAAATTAAATAAATTAAATAAAACTGAAACTAAATTAACATTTTTAATGACAGTAACAGAAACATGATAACAAAAATAAAACGACATCAATAACAGCTAGCTAACTTAAACTAGCTAACTAGAAAAATAAAAATAAATAAATTCATACATACATATGTACATATATAAAAAAAATTATTCAACAGCAATTAGAGGGCGATGGTAATTTTCATGTTAATTGAATAAGAATTGAAACCCAAAATTGTTTTTTAACGGAAATTTTATAGAACGTGAACAGGTTGCAAAATTATTTATTTATTTATTTATTTTTTTTTTTTAAAAAAAAAAGTCCCCTTTACTTAGAATGAATAATAAAATAAATAAATTCAACACTTTATATTAAAAAAGAAGATTCTTTTAGTATCATATCTATAAGGTAAAAATTTTGTTGTGTTATATGTATGGTAGAGGTGTCGTCTTTTATACAACAATAGCAAATACATAATTAAAAAAAGTCTTCTAACTAACTAACTAACAACTTTGAATATTGATTACAAGTTTATGTTACTTAAGCAAAAAAAAAAAAAAAAAAAAAAAAATAATAATAATCATACATCCAACAAAAGATACATGAATGTGTTAATGTTAATATAGGATAAGGAAAGGTATTTTTATTTTTAATTTAAAAAAAAATAAAATATGCATTCAAAAAATAATTGGTGTCAATATATACATTTATATACATTACACCTATGATATTCATATAGATAACATTTTTACTTAATTTTATTTTTTTTTCTAGTCATTTATCTAAACAATGTTACTTTAATTTTTATTAGAGATTCCTTAACCTTTAAAAGTTCTTCGACATTTTACCAATCGGAAGAGAAATTTTCAATAAAATGAAATATATTTTAAAATTCAAAGAATTATAAGAAGAAGAAGAAGAAAAAAATAAGTAGTAAAATGACTTTTATAAGAAAAGTTCAATGATTTTTTTTTTATTATTATTATTATTATTTTAAAGTACATTGTGTCAATTTTCACGTTTACCGGAAAGGAATTTATTATTATATCTTAAAAAAAAAACAGCAACAACAAAATCGTAAAAAAAAAAAAAATACTTATTTAAAATTTGTCTTTTTTGTTTTATTTTCAACTTCAAAAATGTTATGATAATTTATTCTCAATGTAAACTTGAAAATATTTATTGTTTTTTTTTTTATTTATACATTTTTTTTTTTTGAAATATTCAAAGGGCAATTTTTGTTACAATGATGTGACAAATAAACACTTTTTTTTTTGTTTTTGTTTTTTGGTCTGTTCTCTGTTTTATTTTAATTGAAACCGTTAAAATGGAAATTAATTAACCTTAATAAAGAAATTTTCATGAACATTATACAGGGCGTATTTAAAATAAAAATTTAATAGGTAAATTGATGATATGAGTTTTTTTTTTGTTATGTTTAAATAAAATTTCGGATTTTTATTTTTGCCAAAAAAAAAAAAAAAAAATTGAAACCATTAAGGAATATTAAAAAGATAATGAACAAAAAAAATATACATATATACGCATACAAGAGGCAGGAAATTACTTAATATCTTAAAAATTTCATAATTATTACGAACCGATTAATTTAATTCTCAATCAAACAATAAACTACAAATATATCTTTGCTCTCTCTCTCATCAACACGACGGTTAAATAAAGTTTAAACATTTTGTATCTTCTCATTTGTGTCATGAGTATTTCCATTATTGCTTTACGTACATATATAAGACATACCTGTCTGTTATTTTAAATAATTATAACTTTAAACGAAAATACCATTGTTATTCTTCTGTTATTTATGCAAAATGAATATCAATGATTTTTTTTTACATGAAAACGTAGTTTATGTCTATTTTCTTTTTTCTAAAAAAAAAAAAAAAAAAAAAAAAAAATATGTACGACTGTGTTATATAACGGTTTTTAATTTTCTTATTTTGTCAGAATGTAATAACAAAATAATCCTTATGACCTAAATAAAATTAAAATCCTATATAATAAAAGCATGTTGTTTTTCTTATTATGTATTTTTAATTTACTTCAAGCATTTAAATTATTCAATTTCAAAGTGTATTAAAAATGTAATAAAGCAAAAAAAAAATATATATATATATAAAGACAATAACTAAGATGATGATGATGATAATGATGATTAAGTATAGGCTCACTAAACTCAAAACACACGTGCCCTGATTTCTTCGGAAAGCGAAATTGGTCAATTTACCTGTCATTTTAAAGTAAAGACAACAACAACAACAACAACAAAATAACACAAAAAAATAGATAAAGGTGCACCTATCATTCCAAACAGCTATTTGCAATCTTTATATGTTAGTCATGTTTGTCATAGTCAAATACTAGTTTTTAAAATACAATCCATATCCATTGGTTCTATAATTTCATACTGATTGCTTAGAAACATGTTTGTATGTTGATATATAGAAGCAAAACATTTCAATTGTACATAAAACAAAAGAACAATGTGCAGGGTATTTCCTCTAATCGTGCATTATATAATACGACAGATAGATAATTGAAATGAATTTTTTCTTCTTATTTCGAAATTTACATGTGTATGATATCAAAAGAAACATCCTGTATAGTTTGTTACATTATACAGCAAAAAAATCTCTCTGCATTTTGCATTTCAATGAAAATTGTAATCAAAGTCGAGGGCAATGTCATTGCTATGGAATGTGATTCAATGCACCACCATCATACAAAACATAATATTATCATTTTTATATCTTAGTAACATGAATATATGTACATAGCTATGTATATAAAAATATAAAATATTCATTGCTTACCTACCTCTAGCTCTAGGCTGCTCCATTGATTTTTTATTGTAACGCAATCAAGGCAATTGATCCAACCAGCCAACAACAGTAACAACAGTGTCAGTCATCCACCGAATAAATATTATTACTTTTAGAGTTGTTACATTAGACTATTTTGTTTTTTTAAATTTTTTATGCATTTTTTATTTTCTTTTGTTGTTTTTTTTTTTTTTTGAATTAAATTGTATAACATTACACCTTTATTTGAATAAAAAAATATAAAAAAAAAAAAAAAAAAAAATTTCAATGCTATAAATGCATTTTATCTGTTGCTCTTTACAATGCCTGCAGTTAGATGCCAAAACAAATATTATGATATTGGTGTTGCGCAAGTTACATATAGTTTTATATAGTTTTAGCTTGTTTGAATCTATCCGTAGGAAAAAAAAACACTGTCACAACATCACTCTTTAACCTGCATAGAAGGAAAAAAAAAATGTATAAAATTCTTAGTGATAATTTTGTATTTTTATAATTATCCCCTGGAGTTCATTTGTGATAGACATACCAATGTCAATGCTGTTAGCTGTTTTTTATCTTACTTGAATAATCAACATTTTAGAGATGTTATTTTGCTTTTTATCCTGAATATGAATCCCACATGATTATGCTGAAAGAATGAACAAATAAAATTAACACAAACACAAAAAAGTAAGAATGAAAAAAGAAAAAAAAAGTACTTAATTTCCTGTTATGTTTCTTACATAATTATGAAACATTTTATTTTCTCTTTTTTAACTTAGTTAGAAAAACAACATTTTGCATTACTAATATTCAAAATGTGTCTTGTATTACAAGAACTAAAATGATAATAATGATGATGATGGTTGGTAGTTAGTACAGGCATACAAAAAATACATAGGTATATTGTAATCATCATCATCATCATCATCATCAGAGATTTACTTAAAGGAATGTGGATTATCCCTCTGAACTCTGATGTTCATTTTTGAATTTATGCATGTAATTTTTCTTAGATATTAAAACTGAATATGAATAATATGTAAATGACAAAAATTTACTGTAGTCTTAAAATAAGCACTTTTCTCATATTAAACAAGATATCACATTACTGTCTTGCACTTCATATTCATCATATTACAGTTTCTGTGCATTTATTTATTTGCTATTAAAAAAGTAATAAAAATTAATTAAAACTAAGCACTTACATTGAATTATAAATTTTCTGCTGGTCACAAAAGTCAAAAAAAAAAAAAACACCAAGAAAAAACCGCTATCAAATCTTTTTTCCCGCAAAAAAAAAAAAAAAAAAACACTTCTAAAACATCTGATCGAATGCTGATTAGCCACCGATCACATCACCCCTATTTCAATTAGAATTGCTGAATATCAATTTACCAGTACAGTACTTCTCAATCTGTCACTTTGTTTTTCCTATTTGTTTCGGAATTGAGAAGAAAAAAAAAAGCAAAAGATAACAAAGAACAAAACAACTGATGACAAAAACAAAAAATAAACGCCGAATGCCGAAAGAAAGAAAAAAAAAAAGACAAGTAAAAAAAAAAAGCTATTTCTAAGAAATTGGAGAAATTCAGCTTGTCTTTTCTTGGTTTGATTGCATTTTTTTTCTTTCTTATTTATTTTCTTAGTTCATTTTCATTATGTTTGTAAAAATTTCAATGGACCATGCAGAAAGCACCACAAGTAAGTTGAGGCTTCTTTGTAATTCTAAAATAATTTACATTTTCAATTATTAGATTTAATTTGTAAATTGGTAAAAAAACTAAGTTTTCTAGTTATTTACCTTTAAAACGTAATTTATTTTTGTGTTCCTAAATAAAATTAATCTGTGTTTTTTGTGTTATTGATTAACTTTAATTTTAATAGTGTGGCAAATTGGCAATGGTAAGTTTTTTTTTTTTTTTTTAATTTTAAGATCTGTAAAATGGCGTCTATTTTGTTTTCAAGGTTTATACATATACTTTAATACCAATTTTTCTAGGCGGTTTTGACGACCGTAAATCCTCCAAAACATTTCCATCGTTTTCCTTTCTTTCTTTTTCAAAACAGAATTTGAAATAATGATGCGGTTTTTTTTAAATCCATGAAGACACATTGATTCATTGCGTAATTGTCCAAAGCGTCCTTTCAAAATTTAGATACATATCTATTTAGAAAGGTATGGTCAGAAAGCGTGCTGTTCTATTGCTTGCTAGGAACAAACTCCAAAAACTTTAACAACATAGAATGACATTGTAGAATTTACGTCAACCACTTTCAAAAATAGCAGCTAAAATCTAATAAGAATTTGGAGAAAAACCTATCAACATTTTTAAAATTTCAATTAGTATTTTTTTCACTTTTTTTATTGTCTTCTAAATCAATATTCAATATATCATCTGAACTGGCTTTTATTTTACACAAATTTTACTATTCAAACAAAATAACGCACACAATAATTCTTGAAAATTAAACCAAAACTCAATGGAGTCTTTTTTTTTTTTTTTTTTTTTTAAATAAAAATCTTATTTCACATACTGACTACAAAAATAATAAAAATAGTTGTAAATTTCGTTTCAAAATCTAAAAAACAACACAAATTTATGAATGAAAAAAAGTAAACCACGTAATCTTTCTATAAAATTCACCAACTAAAACTTAATACCTATTTGTTCCTTTCAAAATGATAAATATAATTAAAGTTGTCTAATTAAATTATTAATTTTTCATGTATGTAGTAGGTACTTCAAAAGAAAAAATATAAAAACAAAATACCTCCAATACATAAGTTTAAAAAATAAGTTTTATATCTATTTTCTAAGAATGGCTAAACATTATTAATATGGTATGGCCAAAATTCTAGGTATTTTAATTCTAAGAATTTAATTATGTATTTTCTTTTCAAAATTTACATTATAATATCATTTAATCATATTTGAATTCTTTAGATATTGATACAGCTGTTTTCAACCATGTTTTTTATTTAATTATTATTATTTTCTGTTAGATACAGAATTTGAAAAAAAAAAACAAAAAAAAACAATTTTTATAATGTACACTCGATTTATGTATGTTTTTAGTTGTAACCTGATCAAGAATATAAAAAAAAAGGCAAGGTAAAGTTACCAACAACAGCAATTTTAATAGAAAAAAAAACCAAATATGTATACGAAGTGAGGAGGCGAAATTTTGGACATTCTTTAAAATTATTCTATCATTTTTTTTTTTAAATTTAGCCGGATAAACTGTCCAATAGGTACTTCTAAATCTTGAAAAAAGGAAATCAAAATTGTAATGTATGTAGTAAAGACTAAAAAAAAACAACAACAAGAAAACGACATTCGATTCGACTGGGAATTCTCGAACCCAAAGACTTTTGCCTTTCCGGGGCACTGTTCTACCAATTAAACTATCGAATGCTATGACGCTTGTTGTTCTTAGTTACTACTACTACATCATTGATGAAGAATATCCAAATCTCTTACAGTAATTAATTTAAAATTTCAAATAACTTGATTAAGGATCATCAATCCAAAAGACATCTACAACATAATTCAAATTCTAATTTTCACCTTTAAATATTTCAAATGTCATTTCTGTCTACGTAATCCTTTTTCTAAACTTAATAATTGAGTAATTCTCATGTAAGGCGTAAATAATATATGAAAAAAAAAAAAAAAACTAACAAACAATGTTACATCATAGAATTAAACTATCCGTTGAGAACGACACGTAATTATTATTATTTTTCTTATAATCATAGTAGGAAATTGACCACAAAAACTCTTAAATAATTTCATCAATGTACACTTTATACATTACCTATTTTATTAATCATAATTAATGTATAAAACATCATTGTCATTTTAAAAAGTCTTTAATATTTAATTTCAGACAAAAATTCACCTTATTTTTTTTTTTTCTACATTTTTTATTTTTATTATTATTATTTTTTTTTTTCTAATTGTAATTACGATAATTCAAAATGTGTAAATAACTATCATCCGGTATTTAATAATACGTGTTTTATTTATTTATTTTTTTTTCCTCATTTTCAAAAGAATGAAAAGAAGAAAAAATTTCAAAAATAAAATAATCATCGGGGACAGACAGACATTAAGATTTACCATGATGATGTTTTGATAATTTTAAGTAAAACATCATCTTAAACATTTAATTCTATTTTGAATGAAAAATAATAGTAATCAATTTTTCGTCTAGAATTTAATATTGTAGGTAGGTATGTATGTTTAGTTGATCTTAAAATTTTTGCTATAAAATTATTATTTGCTTATTTTTTTAGACAAATTTTTCTTATTTTGTTTTTTTTTTTGTTAGTTTATTATGGCATATAACAGGAACTTCAATTAACTAATAAAACCCATCACAAAATAAAAATGAAGAAGAAACAAACAAAAAAAAAACATGAATAATAGACAATTTTTATAAAATAATTAGCAAGTCCAAGGTTAAAGTGCATTCAACTGCAAAAACCACAAAATTTATAAAATTTGATTCTTTTTTTTTCATTTATTTTACCTACTTGATCTTTATGTAATAGGTACCTAAAAAATAAGTTAATACAATCTTAATATTCCCCCCCCCCCCCCCCCCCCCTCCTACTCTACCAGAAAATTTTAAACTATAGTGTATAAATGATTTTGATTTTTTAACGAAGTGTTTCATCCTCTCATGTCATCTTATTTTCGCATCTAGAAGAGGAAACAGGGTAATTCGAAAAATTATGATTCTTTTATTAGAAAAGAAAGAAAAAAAAGACTTCATAGGTAGGGTTAGAATATGGGAATGATCGATGTCATAATTTTTTTTTCTACAAGCGTTTAAACTCTTTTCTATTTACTGATTTTTTTTTTTTTTTAAACAAGAAGCTATATTCGGTTTATAAATCGAAATCAGTACAGGCAACATAGGCATACTTTTCTATATTCTTTTACATTGCGTTTGTATAAATTTGTCTCTTGTGTGGAGGATGATCAGATCTCAATTTCAATTTATAATTTATCAAAAACATTTATATGTACAGTTATTAGAAACACAATACTGACTTCGATTTATAAATCAAGTATAGAAGGTCCTCATTTATGGATACCATTTAAGATGAATAATTTGTTACTAGGTAGGACTGTTAAATTTCGATCACCCTTTCTCATATTGTAGAACTATGATAGATCAAGCGTTGTTGCAACATCCTATTTTTGAAAAAAATAAAACAATACAAAGGAAGTAAATTTAATTAAATTTTTGTTTTTTTTTTTTTTTATTGACTTTTTTATATTATTGAACAAATATTTAATTTTCAACATGAATACAAATTAACGAATTATTTATGCGAAGAAAATCTTTCAAAATATAATTTTAAAAATACATAAAACATAAAATTTATTATACCTATCTCATTCGTTATAATTCAATATTTGAATCATAAAACAAAGATAAGAACATTTTATTGTGCCCCAATGCTAGAATGAAAAAAAAAAAAAACCAATACCAAAGAAGGAAACAAAAAAAAAAAAACAACTAAAAACAATCAATTTTCAAAATAACAAAATAATTGAAAAATTAAGAGAATAAAAAAAAAAATTTCAATAGGTATAAACATTGAACACTTGCACACGTGTTAGCTATTTCTTTGGTAATTTTTTTTTTTTTTTTTAGCCTATTAGAAAAAATAAAAATGATATTGTTTCAGCAATTAAATAGAAATATAATATTGTTGTTGTTATTAATATGAAATTTTGAAATAGAAGGCACACTTATTTATTATTTTAAATAATTTTTAATAACGGTGTCTTATAATCTCATCAGTTGATAGCGAGAGGCTTGTACGAAAACTTAATTTTTTTGTATTTTTTTTTTTTTTTTGTATAATTTGCTGTGCAAATTCTAAATTATATCAAATTTAATTTTAATTGTTTATTTAAATTTCGTTTTTTTTTTTCTCTAAATCAATTTTAAAATGTTAAAAAAAAGTGATATTTTTATTTAATTCGAATGCATTAAGTACAAAAAAAAAAAAAAAAAAGAAAATTCTCTGATGATTAATTTTCATGGTTATATAAAAGATAAAAGTTAGTTTTAATATTTCATTAATTTTTTATTTCTAATTTTTTCATCTTGTATTTTTTTTTAAAATTTTTTTTTACAAAATTCAGTTCGGGACATATTTCAAGAAGAGAATCGTTTATCACCACCACCTTCATTAGTTACATTATCTTCATCATCTTCTGAACAGCTTAAGTCACCGAACAGTCGAAATAGAAGCAGATCATCATCACCAATAACATCAATATCTTCTTCAAATTGTCAACCATCAAGTTGTTCTTTACCACAAAATCATTTAATAAAAGATTCAAAAACATTACGAAGTGATCATTACAAAACACATCATCATCCTCATCAGCCTCCAGTTAGACGATTTATTTCATCAATTTTAGGCGGTGATATACCATACGGAAGTCGTGGTCACGTTTTAACTCGTGCCGAACGAAAAGAATATCCTCCAGTTGTTTCATTATCATCACAGTCGTCATCATCATCATCACCATCCACAATTGAAAGCAAACGTAATATAGACAAAGACGACAACGACGACATAAAAGAAACAAATAAAGATAAAGAAGATTCAAGACAATTGATAGTTGAGGATAAACCAATTGTACCAGAAGATAAACCACTCAGTCTGAAGACTTCAACTCCACCACCAGCTGAAAATAGGCCAAGTCCACCTCCGCCTCCAGAGCCGGCAGTTCGTTGTTCAGTAATTCAACGAACACCCAAACCAATTACCACATTACCAACAAAAAGTAAAGAATTTGATATTAAACTTCCGGTTTCGTTGCTGGTCCAACATTTGGAACCTGAACAAGATCAGCCGATCGATTATCACGTTCCAAAACGAAAGGGTGAATTTGAAGACGAAGAAGAGTTGGCAGAAAAGGAGCGTAAAATTAGAGAGGCTCGCCGGCGAAGTGCAATTTTAGCAGCGCGTAGTGTAATCTCTATGCGTGCAATACCACGTCCAGATAAATTGAACGGCATTTTATCAGCAGCAGCTGGTCACGGCCGTTCAAATAACAACAGTTCACATCAATCAGGAAGTCATCAGCAGGCTGGAAGTACAGGTAACTGCGGGTCAGGAATCAATTTTAGCTCTGGTCAATTGGGTAGTGGCAGTGGATCTGGTTTAAGTGGAGGAACTGGTTCAGGTGGTGGAATGGGAGGCAGAGATGGACGATCTAATTACGGTCCAAATAGTCCACCAACAGGATCTTTACCGCCATTCTATGAAAGTCTGAAAGGTGGTAACGGAATGAATTTCAATGCAAATGGAAATTTCTTTGGACAAAATGAATCATATTTAACTGGTTCAAATTTAAATGATATCGACTGCAATAATACTGGACCTCATGAGTTAACAAATTTGGGGAATTACAATGATGGTCAGGGTAACAATTATAATCATCCAAATCACAAACATTTTTCAATGTTAAATAATGCTGCTTATGGAATTGTACTTAAAAATGAACCAGATATTGATTACGAGAACAAAATTGATATATCAAATATTGGACAAAATCTCCTGCCTAACGGTTATCCAAATTATGATGTTAATGATTCAGTTATGGCAGATCTAGCTGCTGGAGGTGTAGTTGATCCTTTACAGTTCACCGCTACACTTACATTCTCAACACCTGCCGAACATGCTCTTCTTGATAGTTTAACAGATGCCGTCGATTTAAGTGCATTCCTGCAAAAGTTGCCAAATGATGATCATCCTAGTCCTGGAAATGATTTAGAACTCTCATCAACTCCATCTCTTACACCAGATTCAGTATCGATAACTCCAGTTGAATCGAATTGTTTGGATAATTTTCCAGACAATTTGATTCTTGGAAATAATCGAGGAGGACCAAATTGTTATGATAATCGTTACAATAATCTTTCTAACAATAAAATGTATCAAGAATCACCTCCAAGTTATCAACAGAGCAGAGAAATGCATCTTCTTCAGCAGCAGCAGCAGCAGCAGCAACAACAACAACAACAATCACATCATGATCATCATCATCATCAGCATCACCAAAATCATAATCATCCTTCCGTTATGAATCATCCATTAAATGGATTCCATCACAATGATTTAGATTCACATAATAGTAACATTTCACTTCCTTCACCAAGTAGTAATGGAGCTAATGGAACTACAAACGGTCATCATATACCATCAAGTTCATCATCAGCTGGAGGATCCTCATCATCATCATCGCTAGTAGATACCTCTGTAAGTGATGTTAAACCACCCGCTTCAATTATCCAAAGTGTAAGTGTTCGATTGGCATCGAATCCGACGATATCGAATCCTTTAATGCAAGAAGCCAAACTTCATGTTTTGCAACAAAGGGTAAGCACTAAAAATTTTCTCTTCGTTTAATTTGATTAACGGCAAAATCACATGTAAATACAGTAATTCATAGAATTAGGAAATTCGATTATAAATTGATTAGAATTCATTCAATAGGTGCATTTTAATAGAAACGAAATTTTGAAAATCGATTTTACAATTTTTGGAGAAAAAAAAAAACCACCAAATTTCTAAAAGTTTGAATAGAAAAAAAGAGATTAAAATTTCGAAATTTCGTTTCTATTTTTTATTGAAATTGAAAGGTTTCGGTGTTGTTTTTTTTTTTTTTTTGGGTTTTGTTCAAATTAGAAAGATTCTGTGAATACGCTTTGCCAAATCAAATTTGAAAATTTTTCATGCATACTTTTTGAAGCTCCCTATAATCCATAGCAATTTTTTTTCCCCTCAATTTTCTTTAAAAAAATAAAATAAAATTTTTAATTTTTATTATGTATTTGTTTTTTTAATATTTTTCTGTTTTATTTTATTTTATTTTTTTTGTCTTTTTCTTTAGTTACGATTACCTTCAGATGTGCAATTAGAATTTGTAAATGGTGGTCATGGTATTAAAAATCCTTTAGCTATTGAAAATACTCAAGGTCATCGAATACGTGACGATGAAAAAAAGAATATTGTTATTTGTGAAGATGATCCAAATAAATTTGTATGCCGTATTTGTTCAAAATCATTTACATTACAAAGACTGTTAAATCGTCATATGAAATGTCATTCAGATATAAAACGTTATTTATGTACATTCTGTGGTAAAGGATTTAATGATACATTCGATTTAAAAAGACATACACGTACACATACTGGTGTACGTCCATATAAGTGCAATTTATGTGAAAAATCATTTACACAACGTTGTTCATTGGAATCGCATTGTTTAAAAGTACATGGTGTACAACATCAATATGCATATAAAGAACGTAGAACGAAGGTAAGATATTTTTTTCTTTTTTTAACTTTGGAAGAAGTGGCCTTTCATGTGTTAAGAAAGTAAAACTTTTCTCGTAATTTTGTGGCAAGAAAAATGTTCTTTTTTTTTTCAACTTGAAATCTCGAATTTTTATCAATTTTCCTATTTGCGAAAAACTTTGTTTGAGCGGCATTTTGTGCTGTAAAGTAGAAAAAGTAATTCAAAATTCTTGTGGGGCTGATGCAAGATTTCCTTGCAAGATTGATTTTATGAAATTTTTTACAAGCCAATCTTCCGGCAAGATTGAATTTTTTTAAAACGGTCGTACAATGCATCTGTCTAAATTATTAAAAATGAAAAATTACGAAAGATAAGATAATCAGGGCAGATCTCTTGTACCCTTCTTGCTTCTTATAGATTTAAGTTTTTGAAAAATCTTAAAATTCTATTAGAAAGTGCACACCAAATTTCTCCAGGTTTGAGAAAATTTGATGCATGTAGCGCACTCTTTTAAGAGGTCAGTGGCTCGCATTCACATAGAATGTGTTTTGAGGTATTTTTGGCCTCCTTGTAGAATCTGCACTTGTCATCCTCTCGTAACCATATCCTGCTTAAATGGTAGTTAAGTGGACAGTGCCCTGTTAGAAGGCCTGTTATTGTCCTTAAATCGTTTCTGCTGAGGTTGAGTAGTTTCCTGGAGATTTCAGCTGAAGGTTTAATGAACTCCTTCGCTTGTTGATTTCCGGGAGTTTTTTTTCCTAGTGGAAGATTTATTTTTTCATTTCGCATTCTTCGAATGCCTACTAGGCAGACCGCAGAAGAAAAAATGGAATGAATTTAAGTCATTTTATTTCCTAAATTATCCAGCAAGAACGGAAAACGTCAAAATTGGAGAAATGCCCATGCAACTTATTTTTAAAAAGAAAACTCCATTTAATGCCACAAAATTATTTTTAATCAAATTTTTTTTTTATCTGATTTAAAAATCGAATACATTTTTTTTTTAATCATTTTTTCTCTAACCATAATTTCCTTTTTTTTTTTCTCTTCTTCTTTTTCTTTTTCAGATGTATGTTTGTGAAGAATGCGGTCATACAACAAGTGAACCAGAAGTTCATTATATTCATTTAAAAGAATATCATCCATATTCACCAGCATTATTAAAATTCTATGATAAGAGACATTTTAAATTTACAAATTCACAATTCGCCAATAATTTACTTGGACAGCTGCCAATGCCTGTTCATAATTAAAATAAAAAATTTTAAAAAATAAAAATAAAAAAATATGAAAAAAAAAAGAAATTTTTTTTTAATTCAAAATGAAGTAAAAAATGTTTTAAAAAAAAAAAACGAAACAAAGTTTGAGAATATTTTCCACAAAAAAAAAAAATAGAAAATAGAAAATATATTATGAATTTAAAGAATATAAAGAAAAAACTATAAAATAAAAGAAACAAAGATAAAAAATCGAATTACTATTTTGAAAACTTCAACAGAAATCTCATGGAAAATCATCGAGATTTTAAAGCTTTTTTTTTCGTGTATCTTTTTTTTTAAATCGTATCTTTTTTTTTCACTTTTACAACAACAAGAAAGGAACTATTTGATTTCTTTATTGAAAATTTAATAAAACAAAAAAAAATAATATAAAAAAAAATTCATATGTAAAATATTTGTAACAAAAAGAAGGAAGAAGAAGATGAGAAATAATATTTAAATTTTTTAAATCATCTTTCGAAGATTTGTTTTTTATACAAAAATCACTCAGAAGAAGTTTTTTTTTTTTAAAAAAAAAAAATAAAAATTAGTTTTCAATATTTTTTTTGTAATTTATTAAAAAAATTAAGAAGAAAAAAATGTTTTAAAGAAAGAAAGAAAAAATATTGAAGTGAATTTTCTTATTAAGTTTTTTTTTATTTTATTTTATTTTTTTTTTAAATTATGAAGCAAAATATGAAATGGAATTTATTTAAATTGTTTTTTTTTAAAAAAAAAAAAAAAAATTCTTTTACCACTTTGCTAAGTGGTGGTAGTTATTTGATGAAAAAACGTATTTTTTTTATTTTTAAATTTCTCTTATGAAAAAGAATTTTTTGTTTTTGTAAAGAATAGAAATATTCTATATATTTATTCATTTTGTGAAAAATAAAATAGATTTTCAGAAATTTTTAATCAAAATGAAATGATGAAAAATCTGAATATTGAAATAAATAATAAAAATTCATGTAAATTCATTTGGAAAAAACAAAAAGGTTGTAGAAATTTCTTGTTTTTCTTTTGATTATAAAATGAAAATGGTTACTTTTTTTTTTGAAAATGAAGTGATAGGAAAGAAAGTTCAATGGTAGTAGTTAGTGACACGAGACATTATTTTGGAAGTTTACTTGAAAAATTAGACTTAGAAGAAAAAAAAATGAACAAATTATCTAAATAGCTAATGGGTAAGTTTAAACGACAGAAGACTTTGGTTTCCAGATACCAAAAAAAAAAAAAGAAAAAATGGTGTCTGGGACATATAAAAAAAAATATGTAGGAAGCCGAAGAGTTTCATGGCATCTATTTTTTGGTATTTGGAAACCAAAGTCTTTTGTCGTGTAAACTTACCATAACACTTCTACAAAATGTTTCAAATTTTTCTTAAGGAAAAAAAAAAGTATGTAAAAGATTCCATTTTAATAAAGGGATCTTGAGTTTTTCAATTAAGTGAAAAGTAAGATTTTAGGATTTTCGTGTCGCTTGCTACTTCTAAAGACATCTTTTTGCATTATTTCTTATAAAAATTATCGAAATAAAAACAGTGATGGAAGCATGTAAGCTGTGGTGGCAGGACGTAAGCTGGTGTTTCAATCGGTTTGTTTATAGCTGAATTAATTATTATTCAGTAATTGCTGAGTCGATTGAAACAACTTTACATGCTTCCATTCCACAGTAGAAAAATTATAAAATTATAAATTCTTTAAATGAAAATTAATCAAACTTTTGAAATACAATATCGATCGAGAATACTCACCTCTATTGTAGATTCCGATCGAAAATAAGAAAATATTTCGAACGAATACGTTACTGCATTGGCAATTCCCTTCGAATAGCTGATAATATTTGAAATTTTTTTCGTTCGAACTAAAATTGTTATTGTAGATTTCCGATTGAATCATAATAATCTATCCGATTCTATATATCAAATAATTTTCGACATTATTCGATCGACGAACATATTTTATTCAAATGAATTTCACAATACAGAATCAACTTTCTCGATCGTAATCTACAATAGAGATGACCATGATTTTCAATATAAAAACAATATTTCACAATCAAATGAAATTCTTGGTACACAATTTGAATTTTATTAATTAATTTAAAAAAATTAAAAAAAAATAAAAAAACGAAATAAGGAAAAAAAAAAAGAAAAGAGAAATTTATATTAAATTTAGAACAACGAATGAAAATTTAAAAAATTCTTAATTCCAGTGAAAATATCAAAAAAAAAAAAAATAAATAAAAAGAATTCATGAAAATTAATTCAATGTATCTTATTTTCATTCTCATTGAATAATGAATTAATTTAATTTCGAATTTTATAATTTAAAAAAAAAAATGAAGTAATAGGGAAGTAAAAAAAAATAAAATGACTGAATTTAATGTAGACAAATAATAATAAAATTAATAAAATATATGTATATGTATAATTTCTTGGTGGAATGTGTATTGTACGTGAGTGACATTTTTGTTTAATTATAATTTTATTTTTTTAATTATCTTTTTTTTTTTGGTTTTTTTTTTTCTTTAAAGACTGTCAACTCACATTGAAGTTTGTTATTTGAAAAAAAAATAAATGTAAATCACATGAAAAAAATAAGAAAAAATTATCGTAATTTAAATCGATAAAACTTACTCACGCACAATACCAAAAAAACAAAAAACAAAACAAAAAAACAAACGAAAAAAACTACAAATAACAAAAAAAATAAATACCCTAATTTATTTATGCAATTTTAATTTAATGATAAATATATATATTTTTTTTTAAATTATGTTTTTAATTAAAAAAAAAAAGATTAAAAAAAATAATAAAATAATGGAATAATGTTCTCATTCTTAATTTATATTATTTTCCCTCCAAATAAAATTGATAAAAATAAGAAGACAAAAAAAAAAGAAAAATGAAAAAAAGGAAAAAAATTATGTAATTAAAATTTTTTTTTTTTTTTTTTGGGTAATAAAATTTTTTAATTTATAAATAATATAAAAGAAAACATACACAAACACACACACACACACATCACACTGTGTAAAACAATTTAAAGTATATAGTTTAATAAGGAAAAAAGAAAAAAAGAAAAAAAAAACAATAATAATGAAACTGAAAACAAAGTATCGGGTTTTTTGTGCAATCGCGGTGATGGAAAATTAGTTTTTAACAAAAAAAAAAAAAAAAAAAACGAAAATTAAGGAAAAAAATGATACAATTTTTTTTTTTTTTGTTTTTTTTTTAATAATAATATTATAATTTTTTTTAGTTTTTATTATTATTTTTATTATTTTTATCTCATTAATTATTTAGTTTATTATTATTATTTTATTGTTAAGTCATGTAATAGTGAAGCAAAATATGATGAAAAGAAAATATACAATCATTGAAAATAATGGAAAATTCAAATTTAAAAAAAAAAAAAAAGAATAAATTTTTGTTGAAAAAAAAATAAAACGGAAAAAAAAAATTTTTTTTTTTTTTTAGAAATTAAGTGAAAGAAAATTTTAACGAAATTTTAAAAACAAGGAAACAAAATTTAAATGAAAATAAAAAAATATACAAAAAATTGAATTATGATTGTTAGTCTTTTTTTTTAAAAAAAAAAAAAAAAAAAAAAATTTTTTTTTAATTATTAATTAATATATATTTTATTTTTCTATAAGAATTTTTTTTTTTTTTTATTTTAAATTTTAAGTTGATTAAGTGAAAAAATTTAAAAGAAGAAATGAATTTATTTTAATTTTTTTTTAATTTGGAGATATAGAAAAAAAAAATGTTTTTAAATTATTGGAACACAATTGAGTAGTTTTTTTTTTTTTTTTTTTAAAAAAAAGTGGAAAAAATTATGAAAATAAAATAATTTCAAAATAATTAATGGCATTTAATAGTTTGGTTTTTTTTTAAAAAAAAAACATTTTTTTTTGTTAAAATAATGATTTTCTACATAAAAAGAAAAACGAAACAACAGTTTTCACAATTTTTTTTCATAAATAATAGAATTTTTTTTTTATTTTTGTTTTAATCACTTTTTTTTTTTTTTTGTTTCGAAAATATTTTCTTTTAGATTTTTCAAAATGAAATAAATTTTATTACAAAAAAAAAAAAAAAAGAAAAAAGAAAATGAAAATTACATTCTAAGTCTAAAACTCTAATCTATAAAATATTTTTATTTTTTTTATTATTATTAAAATTATTATCATTTTATGTAAAAAAAAAAAACAACAATGAATTATTTATATTTGAAAGAAAAAAAAATAAGTTTTTTTTTACAAAAAAAAAAAAAAAATGAAGAAAAATATACTTTTTTTTTCAAAAAAATAAAATAATGTGTTTTCTTTTGTTGTCATTTTTCAAAAGTGGAAATATTGATTAGATTAGGTACGAGGAATCGTTTGTTATTGGTATATGTGACCTTTGTTGTTAATTTGAATAAAAGGGTCTTTTTGATAAAAAAAAAAACAATGGAAAATTTGAAGTCTTTTGAGTTCTGATTGGGAAAAGCCAAAGAAGATATCCAACAAAATTTTCGTATGTTTTTCTCTGTAGAATGGACTTGATCTGTTAAAAAAATATCGTTTGGGTTTTCATTGAACAATGTAGAAAAAGATATTCGTTTATCTGAACTCAACACGTTGACGTAACTGATTGCTATAGCCATCTGTTATCCTTAAAAAAATTGTAAATATGAAATCTCGATTGAAATCCCTAAAAACTAATAAATTTTGAAAGAAAACAAAATTTTGCTTTTGCCGTCTACCAACAGTTGAAAAGAGATATTCAATCAAAAGTAAATTTACCATATTCGATAATTCACCAGTTACCATTACCATATTCGAATATTTACCTCTTCGGTAAATGTTATGTTACCACAGTGTTCAAATTTTATTCAATGGTTGATTTGATTACTTACCATATTGGTTAGCTCACCACATACTGGTAGCAGCACTAAACAAAATGGTGCTTATCCACGGTGAATTTTCGAATTACTTCAAAACACCTTTGAAATGGACTTAAGGTTCTCTTTCAAATGCTTTCTTATTTTAACCATCTACGTTGTGTAAGCACTGAAATATTATCGAGATGTACCACCCTGCTGAGTTTGGTATACGATCCGTGAATTCCACCTTTTTTTCTTTTACATGACCATTTGCATTCCCTACCGTTACTGAGTTATATTCTCCCTTTTTTTTCAATTTGAAGTAACTCGAAACAGTTTTTGTTGTTGTATTTTTTAACAAATACAAACAAATTTTTTAAAACATTTTATTTTAATTTTTTTATTTTTATTTTTCATATTTTGATTTTTTTTTTTAAATTTAAATTTGATATAATTTTATCATGAAATTATTATTATTTTTTATTTTAAATATTAAACTACTTTTTTTCTAAATTTTTGAGTACAGAAAAAAAAAAACATTTTTTGTTTTATGAAAAAGATTGTTTTTTTTTTTTTGTCCTAATTTTAATTTAATTTTTTAATAAATTTTTATTAAATTGGTATTTTTATTTTTTCTTCTTATTTCTTTGCATATAAGGCAATTATATTAAAATTATGACGTATTGTGCGAGTTCTACAATTTCATTTTTTTTTTTTATTTTTTTTTTTTTTGTATTAAAAATCCTACAAAAACAACAAGACTACTTTAAAATAAAGTTGATCTTTATTTTTTTAAAAAAAAAAACAAAAAAAAATTGTTAACAATTTTATTAAAATTTCATTTTCTTTTACTAAAAACTTGAATAAAAATTTCGTTTATTTATTTTTTTTTTCAAATTTGAACACAACTTTCTACTTTTATGAGAGACTACGAGTATATATTGACTTTTTTTTTTTTTGTAAAGATAGTTTTAAATACTACAAGTGTTGTATTATTTTGTGTGTTTATCTTACTATCTAATTGAAAATTAAGAAAAAAATTTTAAATTAAATATAAGAATTAACAAAAACAAGCTATTTATTGTGCTTTAAACAATAAACTTTCAAGAAAAATAACGGAGTTTAAAAAAAAAAAAAAAGTATCTTTTTGTTTAAAAAAGAAGGAACTTACATATTCGGCGTATTTTATTTATTTATTTATTTTTTTTGTAATCTCCATTTTTTTTCTTTCGTTTTTTATTTTTTTTTTTATTCTTATTGTCAAAATCAAATTTAATTAACAATAATTAATTAATTTATAATTAATGTGAAAAACTAATGAACATGAAAATTTAAATATCTTAAAAATTAAATTGGAAGAAAATTTTTGAATTTTTGAATTTTTTTTTTAAATTAATGAAAAGATATTACGGTAATTTTGGTGATTATTTGTTTTTATTTTTTATTGCAAGGTAAAATTTTTAAATTTCTAAAAATTTTTCATGTAATTTGTATAATGAATGTTTTATTTTTTTTGTTTTTATTAAATTGATTTTATTTATCAGATGATTAAAGCTCTAGCCGTAGTATTATTATTATCATAGGAATTTTTCCTTTTTCATTTGGATAGATTTTTTTTTGTTGATTTTTTTCAAATAAAATTTGTATCCTTTTTTTTTTGTTTAAATTCTACTTGTTCAATTTTTTTGATAATTATTAATTATATTTTCTAAACTGGAATTCCTGTTCTATCTTTCATTTTACCTAAAACATTAACATGAACTTTACTGTATGCAGTCTTTTTACCATCAGTTGATGAACATGAAAGTGGTGATGAATTTTTTGAATCACGTTGTTGTGATGCTAAACGATTCGTTGTATCAATTTCCTGAGATGAATGTGAAGTTGATGTTGTTGTTGTAATTGTAGCTGATGACGTTAATGCTGGGTCACCAGTTTCTGTTGATTGATGTGCATGAACAATTGGTGTTGTATAACATGGTTGTAATTTTTCAACCTATAAAAAAAAAAAAAAAAAATCAAATTTCTGTTATGGTGTTTTATTTTTACAAATATTCACAATATTCACCTCATCATCAATAACTTTAAATTGCCAACTCCAATTTGCTCGATACAAGAATGGTCTATGATCAAAACGATTATCATCTGGACTATAACTTTCAGCATGAACTGATGGTGTTAAAATTGTCATTTTATGTCTATTTATTGCATAACAACGGAAGAAATGTTTAACTTTATCAGCAACTTCTTTTGGACTAAGATCACCTTTCCATGTTGCAACTAATTTACAAAACATACTATATGGTCCACAAAACATTTGTTTTCTAAGTCTACCATATTCACTTAGTTCAGAATATGTCATTCCCATATCATGTTCATCTGTTTGAACTAAATTTCCTTCAACAAGTGGTTCTAATTCAGCAGTTGGTGGAGCTTGAATTATTTCACTTAATACTGGACAATTAAATCTACAAAAATTTCAAATTAAACATTCAATTAGTTTTATCTTGTAAGTCAGTCATCAATTCAGTTTAGTGTAAATTTACCTGTCTCTGGCATATACTAAAAATTTTCTCAAATCTGTTTTTGATATGCCACCAATAGGATTCACATCAGCACTCGAGCAATCATACTTGGTTAAATAGCCTCTTAGTGATTCATCAACATTTGCTGAGCCTAAAACTAAAAGTCCACCTGGACGATTTCTAACCCATAACATTAATTGAGCGAATAAATATGCCAAAACCATTCGAAGACGTGATTGAATATTTTGTAAAGCTAAATTTTGTCGTGGACAACCACCTTGTTGTCGAAAAACTGGAGTCAATCCCGTTACAGTATTGAAAATTGATAAAACAGCACTAACAGCTGAGTCAATATTAATCTCTATATGATAGCTACAAAAAAAAGAGTTTTGGGAAACTTCAATTAAAATCTTCAAATTTCAAAACAGTTCAATTTCTTACCTTCCCAATTGATTTGCAAGCACCGAGGCTCTATGACGCGTTTCCTTACTTGAATTCGTACTGCCCATATAACATGTGACCAGCAAACGATTACATAAGGCAGCCGGATTGTCTGGTGTATAATCGTGATCACATAGAATTTTTCGAACATCCTGTAGAACTTGTGAATCCCCACGTTGTATCGCATCAACAATTAGACGACACATTGAATGTACAATAGCTGCTGAACTACTTGAATCGACACCACCACTTAATGGAAGAAAGAATCCACCCTGTCCGGATCTTCTTAAATAATCCCACAACCAACATGCTGGTCCCAAGGCAATTTCCTCCTCTGGTGAATGATAAACCCATTGAAGTGGAGGATTTGAAATCTTAAATATATCACTATGTGTTGACATTTCAAAATCGCAAATAATACGAGGATAAGTTGGTGTCGATGCAGCGAGTGTAGAACGTGATCGTAAAGCAACACGATATGAACGAATATCCTCAAGATCGATTGTGGCTAATGTCACTTCCTGGAATTGTATTTTAGGAGGGAGTGTTTGAAAATTTTTTATATAAAAAAAAAAGTTTTTTCAACTTACAACATCCTGCAAGGAAAACTGTTTACTTCTTGCAATTATATCACCATTCAATGCAATCGCTGAACATCCATTAAAATAGACTCTTTGTCCATCACAACCACGTAAATTACTAAAAAGATATGCTCCACCAGCTTTAAAACTTGCATTACGTATTAAATCTGTTGTTATATAAGCTTTACGCAATTCCATATAGCTACCGGAACCGTTTACAATAACTTCGACACCGGATAATGACATATCGATATGTGTGCTACAAAAGAATAAAAATCATTTTAAAGAAAATATATTTTCACCAACTTTTTTCATCTACCTTCTAACATTCCATAATTCTTCACAAATTTCATAACCTATACATGTATCTCGAGTTGCAATTACTGCATCTCCAATAGGAACTGTATTTTGTCCAGTATGTGTTGATATCATACGTGGAAGAAAAAATTCTTCTGTTTGTAAAACCTTAAAATAAAATTAATTAATTTCATATATAAAAATATGAGAATAATTCAATTGAATTTAGTGAATTTCATAAAAACCTTTGTCCATGCTGAAAACCACCTTGTTTCACGATAACAACCATCATCACACATTGCCATTTTTGGCCGTATTAAAAGTATTTGTTTATTAAAAAATACAACACGACAATTGTATGATACATTTCGATGCATAATTGGCATTCCAACATCAATTAAAATATTTTGACTGATAAAAGAAAAAAAAAAAGAATTAATTAAATTTTAACGTAAAACACCCCCAAGTGCCTTTCTTACCTTATGGGTGACATCATAATTTCTAAAAGTACTTCCCAACAATGAAGATATGTATCTGGTTCATGGAAATGGTCTTCACAACTGTAACCACTGTTTTTTAATGAGAAATTGAAGAAAAAAAAGAAAAAAAAATAGTAATTAGAAATTTTTTTTTGGTCCTTTGTACAATAATCTACACGTAAAATAGTAACTGGTTATACTCTCAGACTTAAACTAATCATGTAAGGAAATTGATTATTTTATTTTTACATTTTAAAAAACAAAAAAAAAATCATTGATAACGCACTCAAATTTACACAGAGGTCTTCTCATCATTGAGTTTTATTTAATTTTAAAGTTAGTAATTTTTTTTTTTTTTTTTTGTTAAATAAATTAAACTTACCAAACTTCTAATTCTGGTCCAGTTCTATAGCTTGCACCCATTTCTTTAGCTTCTAATATTGATTGTAATATCCTTGCTAAATTTCCTTCAAAATCTAATGCCCATTGATTTAATGTTGTAACTGCAACTGTTATTTTTCGACCCATTTCTTTTTTTTTTTTTTTAGTATTATTTTTCAAATCCTTTCACAACAATTACAACAAAAATATAAAAAAAAAAAAAAACAAAACAAAACTAAAAATTTGGTCAGCAACAACAATAAAAAAAAAAAAAGCTCGAAACGTGTATAATGATGGTGCGTTGATGTTAATTCACCTGAAATTCAAAATTATTACTAAAATTAGGCACTTAAATATCAAATACATTGCAATATAATGATAGATACTTAGATACTTTTTTGTATGTAGAATATAGATACAAATAATAACATGCAGTTATAAAGTAAACAAAAAATTGTATAAAAATTAGAAACGATTAGGAAGAGAAAATTCAAAAAAAAAAAAAAAAAATAGTAAATCGATCATTTATCGACCAATCATACTGATTGTGTTGCTACTGGAGAATACTAAAAAAAAAAATAAATATATACTAATATTTTTAAAAATAGATTGTGTATAAAAGAAAGGTCTTGAGAAAACTAAAAAGCCAAAAAAAAAAAAAAAACCTAGCATAGTGATAGTGGTTACTAAAATCTAATATGAGGAAAAAAAAACGTGTAGAAAATAAACTGAATTAATTTAATATGAAAATTTCTTCATTTACGGTTAGGCGTTCGTATTAATTTCTATGTGAAAACTCCTCCTTAAAAAATTTTTTGTTATGTTTTTGAAGGACATTAAAAGTAAAAAAAAATTGTTAAGGAATTTTATGTATTTTAACTTGCAAATGAGTAACACAATAAAAAAAAATAAATAAATAAATAAAATTATACATGAATGAAAAAGGACTAAACCGTCACTTTAGTTTGCGTGCTAATTTTAAATTTAATAAAAATAAAAAAAACAAAAAAACAAGAATATAAATTATATCAGCAGGAAACTATATTATACTTTTAAATGAATTATAGGAAATTTCCTTAAATATTTTTGTTTTTCTATTTTTGTACATTTTAATTTTTTTTTTATTTTTTGAAACGCACAATAACAAATCGGTTTTGTTCATGCAATCAAATCGAAAAAAAAATGAAATAAAATTCATTTTCGAAGAGAAATTGATCCTTATTTTTAATTGCAGATTATCGAAATAAAAAAAAAAAGAATTAAAATTTTGACTAAAAATAAAATTGAAATTGGGCACTTGATGGTAATTAATTTGAAAAAATAATGCCAGAAAATTTTTCTTTTTTCTGATTTAATTTTTGAGAAGTGAACCAAAGTGAAAATTTACCTGCTATTTTACAACTTGAAAATAGCTCAAATTTCCATTTTCTCCAAATGTAGCTGTTTTTTTTTCTTGTGCCTGTTATTCCTCGTGGGAACTTAGCGCCTCAAGTTTTTTTTTTTTTTTTACTTGAGGTTTTCTTGACAATTTTTCTGTCATAAATGCACCTACAATTTAAGGTGGAATGCGAATCACTGAATTCGTTGGTAAAGAACTAATTTTTATTCGTATGACAGGGCTGAACTGATATTTGTGTAGTTGTACTTGCTTGTTTATGATCAGTAAACAGAGTCAAAAAACTACTTCAGTATCGAGCACTTATACCCAACTCAAATGAATTGGTACTCTTTTAAAGCTGAGTGAACTTAGGCGGATTTGATCTCAAGACCTTAAGAATCAGAAGCCAGCACTCTACCGCTTCGGCCACTGCCAGCAAAATATAGCAGTAAAGTAGTATAAAAGTAGCCCTAAAAGAGCTTAAAATAGATGTTCTTTTAAACGCTACTTTAAGTACAACATGAGCCAAATTTTTAACATGTTAACTTCATCAAAAGAATGGTGTATTGAAATATAGAAAAATCAGAATATTTTCAATACTTGTGGAATTATTATTGGATTGGGTATATCCTGAGAAATATTCTATTAGAATCTGAAAGCATGCAAAAGTGAAAGAAAAGAGAAAGACTTACACTAACATGAATAAAAGTGACCTCGATAAGGATAAAGGTTTCATGAAAACTTGATTACAAATAAAGCAATTATAATAACTAGAGGTCATCATGAAAATTGCGCTGAAGTGTTTGCATATTTGCATAATAATGGCACGATGCAAACTTTGTTGTAGTTTTATGATAATTTAATTAATTACGAGCATCACTGAAAATTGTTTTGAATAAATTACACATTATCAAAGTGGATTACAACCTCAAGTATCGTCATATTATGGGGAAAATCGTGTTAACAAGTATTTTTTTACTAATAAGACTATTTTATTTTATGAATATTTACTTTATGCAAATGCACGCATTTAAATTCATATCATCACTAAAGGTATAGTGTAGCTTTATGAATGTTGAATCCAAAAAACCGAAAAGTAAATCAAGTCGTAATCATGTTCGTTCAAATAAAATAATTAAATGAAATGAAAATAAGTATGTCCTGTCAGTTTTATCGATTTTCTCAACGCTTTTACTTCTATTTCTTGTCCTGCTCATTATAAGCAGATTTACTTTTATATGTATTCTCGGATCACTACTGGACATTAAGACTGTCATTCAACCACCCACCAATCACTGTCATCTATCATAACAACGCTTGTAATTTAATATTTCAAATAAAAACAAAAAAGAAATTTGTCGAAAATTTTTTTCAATTAATGTTAAACATAAATCGCTGCTACAGTGCAAAGCTTTCTTCTAGATGGCATTTTTAAAATGAATTGTCTTGTTAGTGGTTTCCCAAGATGACACCATCACTAATGTCAAAATTTTGAAAAGCTAGTAGGCCAACAGACAATTTTATTACTAAATATAGAGATCCGTTGTACTCAAATTCGTATCAAAAAATTTTAGGATTTTTTATGTGTGACAAAGGAACTTTACATATATGTATTTAGTACATATACAGTCTGTTCAAAATAAACACGTTGTCAGTTTTACAAAGTGCACAGCGTTTATTTTAAAAGTATTTACCAATATGACAACTACATCAAATTGCGAGTTACGCAGGCAAACTAATAAGGAGTCCAGTCTCCTTCATTGTTTTTCTGTGTATTTTGTAAAACTGACAAAACACGTTTATTTTGAACAGACTGTATAAGTCGTTCTTTTTTGACAGAAAAATGGTCACGAAGCCTTCAAAGTTAACTTGAGGAGGTTGTGGCTCAATTTGAGTTGTTCAGTAGCTAAGCTTTAGCGGATCATCGTTTTTTGAAAGTAGTACTAGTCTATCCAGTTTTGTTTAGATAGATTTAACGTTTGTGATTTGAATTCTTATACGAAATATTTGAAGTAGTTAAAAGAACATGTCAATCTTTAACTCAGATTTATTCTTATACATTTTTTACTAAAAGTGGACTCATACGATTTTAGCAAAACAGCTATATGTTAAAGGTCATCTTCCTTTTAAATATACTTACATAAAATATCCCTCACAAGTGAAATGACCCTATATAATGCCTTTCTAATGTCGATAGAAAATTATTTCATATAATAATTACTTATACATATAACCGACCAATTTAATTTTAATTCAATTCTTACATAAGAACAACCACAATTCTCTCTTTGGATTATTTTCGTTTGAATTAATATACTGTTTATAAAACCGAATAATCTTAGAAACCACAAAAGATACAATTTAAATTTTTTATTTTCAGTAAAAAATAATAAAATTCAAAATATTCTCCCTTAATTCAACAACTTAAATAAATATATTACATAGAATTTATCTATTCCATTTAATGTATGACTGACTTTATTTTATCCTTACTAAAAACAATTTTCATTTTCAGTTACATAACACTTTTCATCCTTCCACCAACCCTTAACAATCTGAAAAATAAAATAAATAAAAATATAACCTCCCACAAATTTTATTTGCAATGCATTTCTGATCCCATAGTTTAGATAAATAGTTTAGAAAATTTGTTTTCTACAATGAAAAGAAGCTTACAAAACAACAACAAAAAAACCAAAAAAAAAAAGTTATTGTGATAGTTTAACCACAAATAAATTTTGTGAGTAAATAGAAAACGACAAATATTCAAGAAAAAGTTGGGGCATGTAAAATAGGTTGTTAAAGTAAATCAAAATTTAAACTTTACAATATATACGAGTACTTTTTTTTTTGTTGTTATCATCTGCTTTGTATAATCGCATTAAAAACTTTCGTGTTAAAAATCAACACGAACAATACAAATTATAGAAAATTCTGACAGAAAAAGAAATAGAAAATATTTAAAGCTTTTCATGAAAATATGTTGTAATTTTGAAAGGATATCTTGTAAATGCATGTGCATACGCAGTAGAAAAAAATAAAAATAAAGTAAAACATGGCGTTCATAGTCGCGTATTGAATTATATACATATACAATGGAAGAAAATCTTGAACAAGTATAACCAAAAACTCTCCATCCAAGTATATTTTCGAAAGGACCTACAGTAGAGTAAGACTCCACAATGTAGCAGATACTGTTAAAGAAGTAATTTCTTGTAGATTTTGAGACATAATTAAAAGGATTCAAGTCAAGCTTCAAGTGAAAATCTCATAAGTTTCTTATTTACACTTTACTTCCAATACACATTCGAAATAAAATGTGTTTTTAAGCCTGTTGCAGATTTTACTAGTCAACCTTGTTCCGAAAAATAAAAAAAGATTTTCGTTTAGTCTACCAGTGAGTTTCGAATTACATTTAATTCCTTGTACTTCAACGTTGATTCTCTCATCATTTTCTCACTAAATAACTTTTTTTGTCCTCAAATATAGTTTTACATTTTTTAAAAATTTCCACTTTTTCCTCATCAGAACGACATTTTGTAGATGTATGAGGGAGTTCTTTTTTTTTGAAGAAGTTATAGAGTTTTAAGTCAAATAAATAAAAATATGACATCTTTCAGTGGCCAAACGTTTAAAATTGGCCTCCGAACCATATATGTAATTTTTCGACTAAATGTTGCAAAGTTGCTGGTTCCTTCCCATGGAAAAGACCTTAAGAGTGCAATAGATTAGAAGCCTTAAATATGGGGTTTTTAAAGGAAGTTACAGGGTTATGACGAAACATAAAATTTAAATATATTTTTAAAGCCTTGTTCGTTTTTTTCTTTTTTTTAAATTTCATACTCATTTGTGAATGAAAAAAATACGAGTACTACAAAATAAATTATTCAAGAAACTTTTAACTTTGATTTTTATATGTCTTCTGAGTGTTTGGTTATGTTTTAAAGAATTATAATCTTTAAGGTACCACATAACAATATATAAAATTCACTTAAAATTTACATGATACGGATCTTACACGGTGAATTTTATTCTTATGCTTGTTTTTATACGTGAATAATTTCTCTTTAAAAGAAAAAAAAAAAAGCAAACAAGTACGTTATGCAGGTAAAATATGTTTTTACATATTCAAATACATTTTTTCTTCACGTTTTCGATTTTTTTTTTTTCATTTTTCATTTTTCACTTCCTGATTTCATTTCAATAAAAATGTACATTCACATTCATATAGTATACATCATTGAATCTTATAGAACATATCAAAAAGTAAACAGAGCACCTGATGTCACAATTTACTTTTTAAAAAGACGATATTTGTATTAAAGAAAAGGATACAAGGAAGAAAATTTTTCAAAAAATTTACTTTAAAAAAAAAAAAAAAAATTATGGAAAAGTACTTTTAATGCACTTTCTGTTCTAGTATGTGGTATAATATTGCATAAATAAAAAAAAAAATGTTTTTATTTTTTCAACTAGAATATAAGAAGTATATTTTAAATTTTATGTTTTTTAAAAGTTATGTAAGTATATAACGTACAAAAAATATAATAGTGCACAGTGTGTGTTCCTTCACCATATATAGATCCTTTTTTTTTTGTTTTTGTTTTCCTGCTTTTATGTTTTTCATTTTATATTTGTAAGTTCTTTTTGCTGCTACTACACTTTTCCTGATAAAAAATTTTTTTTTACGTTTTCGATAAAGGGTGTTTTCGTATTTGATGTGTAAACTGATGCCCTAAAAAAAATATGTAATTGATTCAATGTATGTGGAAATGGGAGGTTGATATCGCACATAAATACAATAGTTTTATGTTGTAGAATTTAAGAATTCTTGGCGTTATTGAACATTCAAACGATTGAGGTTACATTTCTCTTTGCAATAGATTTTTTGTTTATCACAATAAGATCTATTATTTGACTTATTACCTTATAGATACACCCTTCACTATACATAGTAAGATATTTGAAAAGCAAGTAATATATCAAGTGAAAATCCTTATACGCCAAAGTTTTCAACCATAAGAGATTTATTTATGATAACTAAGTAAAGAATTTTTTATGTCTTAGCAAAAATTCGAATAAGATAGATTAGTTTACAAAAGATATTAAATTTATACAGTGTACGTAATATATTTAATATAAAATGAAGATTATTTCTGATTTATTTTAAAAAAATTTTAATAGTTATTGAATTTTGAAAGAAATTTAATCATTACGTAACTAAAAAGGAAAAAAGATGGAATTTTTCACTTCATATTTTATACATTTTCCTAAAAAAAAGTAAATTTTATTTAACGTAAAACGTAGAAAGTTGTCATGAAAATTTCTTTTTACAATTCCAGAAACGATCAACAATCAAATAGTCTAAAAAAAAGGTTAATGGATTTTCATTGCTTTTTGCAAAAAAAACAAGATATAAGGACTTACAACAAAAATTTACGACGTAAATACTCAAAAAATTGTATGTTCCGTCTGTCTGAGAAAATTCATTGAACATACTTATTCATTTTGCAACTGTCAAATTAACGAAAAACAAATACAAAATAAAAGAAATATTCAACGAGTGTCCTCTAGCCATTAACAAATCTGTATTAGTTGGTAAGCGGCACAGACAATCTGAATGGTTTCAGAGTTCATTTCAGTGGGTGAAGCTAACCTCCAAATAATTTTCGGCAAATTTTGAACAGACATTTTAAATTTTACTGTCAAAGTTTTAAGAAACAAAAATTGGAAACTCAAAAATGTAATTATTTCGTTGATTTTATTTTTTAAAAAAAATGTGTTTTTGTTGTTAAAAAGTAGTTTTAAAGTTTTTTTAAACTTAATTTTGCACCTTCGTGCAAAAATGTTTTTAATGCATCGTCGTCTCAAGAGAGAAATATTATCAGGTAAACTAGACTACTAAACAAATAGATATGTACATGTGCAAATATTCTTTGTTGAAATTTTATTTTAAATTTAAATTATATTTTACTACCATTATTGGTTTTTTTTTTAATCAAAAACAACCAAAAATATTTTACAAAATAAAAAATCTTTATTTTTCATGAAAAATGATTCGATATCTTTTTTTTTGTTTTTCAATAGCAGACAGTCAGATTGATTGATTAATTGATTTATTTTATCAATGACATTCATTAAAGCTTTTGGAAGCGATGTTCAATCATTTTCTTTAATGGGAAAATAGATTTATTTTTGTTGAACTCAAAAGACATATTTTTCTTTTTTGATATCATAAATAATCAAAGAACTTTATTTTTAATCATGCAGTAAAAACTCTAGCTTATATTTCTACTTCCTTTTTTTTAAATATTTTTTTCATTTTTATTTTTTGGTTAAAGCTTGATAGAATTTCATGATTAAATAAATTTGATAAAATTTTTAAAAAAATCGAAATTTTTAACCCTTTTATTAGTATTGGATTCCAGACTTTTTTTATATGTATTTCAAAAGATTTTTTTTCAATCAAAAAATCAAAAGGTTTTTAAATTACGTGTCCATGCACTCTCGTATATACATATAATCGTATATAATCTGTTCAGGTGTTTAGAGGAAAGAAATTGCGTATGAAATTGATAATGGTTTGCAAGGATATTTTTGGCTATAATAAAATAATTTTAAACCCGCAAAAAATTTATGTCATAGACATGAAAAATAGTACAAGAATAGTTCTATCGAAGTTTTTTTTTTAAAAAAAAAAGCTCTAAAATCAAAAACTCGGATTAAAAGGGTTAAATTAGATTAATTTGATTGAAATTTTTACAATCATAGCTTCCATTTAAAACCAAAAATAGCAATAATAATCATAAAAGTTATATTTTTTTCAAAGGAGAATAATTTATTTAGTTGCATTTTCATAACCAAAGTTCGTTTAAAGTATTCCCTATATGCGGTATTAGAAAATTTATTTTTTTTTCAATGATTATTATAATATCTATATCCTTCTATTATTATAATCCCACATTGATCATATTTACATACATATATAAATTTTCATAATCATAAATCTCATTCCTATGAACAAAATCCTGTCTGTGGATAGTTTTATGGTGAAAAATTATTTATAGTAACAATGAAAGAAAGAAAAAAAAATAGCAATTTTTTTTTGCATACATATATACAATTGGATATAAGATACATTATAAAACTTTTTCAATTCATATAGTAACACAACTATCGCGTGCAAAAAAAAAATAACTTTCTGGAAATAATAATAAAAAAGTGGAATGAATCCCAGCGACGGCTGGATTTACCTCGTTTGTTTCTTTTTTATTATAATTTTTTTTTTTTACAATGCTTATACAGAGCAAAAGGGATTAATAATATACTTTATATGTATATATACAATCGTCTACAATTTTACTTGGAAAATTTTGCTAACTCACATATCAATACATACGACTACATTCTTGCATGAAAATGGAAAATCCTTAATAACTTAAAGTTTTTTATGATTTTGCATACAGGAAAAATCTATTTTTATTTGCTTGGTTATTATCTTTGTTTGTTTTTTTTTTTTTACTTATTATTTGTGTAAACGGTAAAGCACTATGATAAGTCTTTTTAAAGAAATAAAAAGAAGCGCTTTTAATCCTTTAGCAAACATAAAGGTTAAAATTAGTTAGTCTAAATGAGCCTTCGAAAGTGTTATCTTATATTTTTTCCACCTGTGTGTGCTGAATTACATAGTTTTAAAAAAGTTAAGTGAAAATTATAATGTATTTTTTTAATAACACACACACTGTAAGTTGGTATCTTTTTGAAACAAAAAAACAAAAAAAAAGTATATTGATTGTCCAACTTTTTTTTTTATGGAAAATTTTTTATTTAGTTGGAAATTTTCTTTCTTTTTTCCCGGTTGAAAATATGCTGTATTTGCTATTAATTGATCAAACAACATGATGTGATGTTAAGGAATTTAATTTATTTTAAAACAGATACATATTGTGAAATAAAAATATGTTTACTAATTGGTGTTAAATATAAAAATTTAATTATTAAGGAAAAAAAAACAAATGAAAAAAATTTGTATCGTGCAAAATAAAAAAAACGTTATTATTCTTCTGTTTATATGTTTTTTTGTGTGTTGTGGAATTTTTATTAAAATATGTATAACAAAAAGTTTAATTACAAGGAAATAAATAATTAAAAATTAATTGTTTTCACAAAACAATTAAATATAAAAAAAAAAAATTATGAAGCATTATTAATAAATAATTTCAAAAGAAAAAAATTAAGTACCTATCTAGGGAAAAACGAGGAAAATATTGTGTTAAAATGTTTGAAAAAAATTACAATTTATGGAAAACATAAAAGAGGACAAAATTGTAATGGATGCTCCTCTTCATGAATTTTATGGAGGTAAGGGATTTCTTTAAAAATCTCTTTTTTTTTTTTTTCTATTTATTCTTTCTCTCTATTATTCCCTTATGACAAATATCTATTGTTAGAAAATTTCACAGTAATAAAAAATAAAATTTATAGATACTTAAAACTTATTGTATGGAATGGAAAATATTTGTTTTTTTTTTTATTCTGTTTTCTTGAAATTTATTCTTTTCCCAAATTCTAAATGCTCAATAAAATAAATGACCATTTCAAAATAAGTATGGAAAATATATAAAAATTGTCATTATGATGGACTTTCATTACCGTGTAATAACATTAATAAAAAAAAAACAAAATGACAAATATATTTGCTTTAATTTGTTGTCCGTTTCGGATGGAATATTTGTAAGAAATTGGAATCTTACATTATTTTTCTTTCGAGAATATTAAAAACTCTAATGTACGACTTTTTTTTTTTTACTTTTAAAAATTATATTTTTTTAATTATTGAAAATCTATTAACAAATTTAGAAAAAAAAAACATTAATTAATTATGGTAGAAAAAATATCATGATACATGTGGACTGGGGAATCGAACCATATCCATAACATTTTGGCACATTTCAACAAATCTTATTTACAAAATAAAATAAAATAAAATAAAATAAAAATAAAAATAAAAATAAAAATAAAAATAAAAAAATTAATTTTAATGCACTTTCTTTTCAACTTTATTAATTTGTATACCAGAAATATCAGCAGACAGGGAATCGAACCCCGGCTCGGTATGGTGATAGACAGTCGGCTTAGTCAACACACTACCGATATTACAGTATAAGATTTAAAAAAGTTTCAAATTAAATAGTTATTTTTGACTTTTTAGAAGGTCACAATGTCAAATGTCGCCGAATAAAGAAAGTGAGAGATGCAAAAAAAAGCTCATTTCTGATTCGCTAAAAACTCAAAAATTCAACATGTGTTCAATTTTTTTTTTAAGTATTTTTTTTTTCTCCTAAAACAACAAATATTATTTAGAGTCTCGAAAAGTACATATCCGAAATTTATGACTATATTCATATTGGATTTTTTAAAAAATTGTTTCATTTTAATTTTAACTTTCTGCAGTTGGATTTTTGACAGCTGAAGTTTTTTTAAGGTCAAAGATGGACTGAAATTTATAAAGACATTTTTTGTGTTACCAAAAATCATTTCTCAACTGATCGACTAAAAATTTAACAGACGATTTTTCATTTTTTTTATTTTTTATTTTCACCTGTAACTGAAAAATATTATCATTAGATTTTACATTTTTCGTAAGTATGTAATTAGTTCTTCATAAATTTACGCAGTATTTTAGAAGAAAAATTCGAATTGAAAGGGTTAAAAAATGTAAATAAATATATTCCTGCTATTTAAAACAAAAATTACCTATTTTCATTAAAAATTTCATTATTTTTTTATTTTCTTATACTAAATAATTATTTTTCATTTTCACAAGAATAATTTTAATAATTTTCAACATAAATTATATTTAAAATGTGAAAAATAGGTTAAGGTTTAGATTTATTTTATAAAAATTAGAAAAATTTATATTTTAATAGTTCAACATGAGGAAGATTAATTTAAATCACAATCGTATAATGTCGTAATATCCATCAGAAATAATTTTGTAATATCACTTTATTCAACGAAACAACAGAATTATATATAAAAAAAAAAATTAGAATAAAAAATAAAAAGAAAAACAAAATAAAATTGATGGAAATTTATTTCAACAGAAATAAAATAAAATTTTATTTGCTTAATTTTTTGTTATACAAGAAAAAAAAAATAATAGTTTGTAGAATAATTTATACAATTTTTTTTTTACGTCGAAAAATAAAAGATTATTATTTTATTTTCTTTTTAAAACAAATTACTCATGACAAATAAATGATATAAATTAAAATAAATAATCAACATTATAAATTTTTTCTTGAATCATTACGAAATCTAAAAAAAAAAAACAGATTTAAAAAATAATAATTTTTTTTTCTTCTAAATATTCCACCTGACTTTCAAATTTGAAAACGTAAAATAAAATCTCTTTTTTTTTTTTTTTTTTCACATTCGAAAATCTTTCTTCTAATATTTATTTTTACACTTATTTTTTTTTTAAATTTTTTTTGCATTTTTTTTTTCATTTTTGCAAAATTAAAATTTCAATGCTAAAAATTGCATGCATCTTTTATGTGCATTAATCATAATTTCATTTGTTTACAAATTTGTATTTCATGTTTTTATTGATTTATTTGAAAAAAAGAAAAAGAAAAAGCCAACAAAAACAAAAATAAAAACAAAATAATTCTCTAAAAATAATAATTTGTTCAAAAAAGAAAAAAAAAACGAAAAAAATAAAAGAAAATTTATTAGAATTCCAAGGTAAAAAGAAAAACAAAAATTAGTTTATGAAGGAAAAAAAAACAAAAATACGGAATTAGAATAACAAGGAGCATAAAAAGATACAAGAAAAAAAAAACAAAGAACATAATAAAGAAAATCCTAAACAATGTGACATTTTTCTCTCATATTTTTATGCAACTGACATGGCATATGCATTATCCATTCTAAAACCATAAAATAGACATAAGTTATGTTTTTATTCTATTTATGGTTGATGATTTTGCATGCACAAGAACAAAAAAAAAAAAAAAACAAAAAACTTTTTTCTAATTCAAATGGGTCGATGCACTGACATATCACAAAAGAAAAGTAATTTTAAAAAATTGCAAAATAGAAAAAACGAAAAAATTATGAAAAATAATGATGGCATCATGCATCGTCGTCTATTAGTGACACTTATTTTGTTTGTTGTTTTTTTTTCTTTCTTTCTTTTTTGTGTGGGTGAGTGAGCAAAGTCTTTATTTTATTTATTTTTTTTTTTTTGTTTTTTTATGTGACTAAATAGTGATTTTTTGTTTTGTTCAGATATTAAAATATCAGGTGAAGATAGGTAAGAAAAAATTGAATGATAAACAAAATTTTTAAAGACAACGCAGGAAAAATTATTTCTTGTTTATTTATTTATTTTTTTTTTTTTGGTGGTATTTTCTGACGAAAAATTGACAATGAAAAGTTGGAAAAATTACAATTTTGTGTGTTTATTTTTCAATGGTTGTTTTTGTGGATTAAATAATTCAATTTGAAATGCTTTTTTTTTTTCAAATTAATTTGAAATAATAAAAAATAACAATATTACGTGAAAATATCGTTCTTAAAATATTTATGACTTGATTGTAAAAACAAAAAAAAAACAACAACAAAAAATATATAATATAAAAAGAAAAATACAATTTTTTTAATATTTGCATTTTTGCGTAAAAAAACAAAAACAAAAAACAAAAAAAAAAAAAATAAATGTATCTCATTCATATGAAATTTCTTTTTAATTTTTTTTGTTTTTTTAAATATTTATTCTGTTACTTTTTATTTCTATTTTGATTCAATGTGAACATGAGAACACATAAAAATTGGAATTATTCCAAAATTTTTTATATTTATTAAATTTTATGTACACTTTTCTATTTAAATTTGATTATAAATGTGATTTATTTTTTATAAGCTGGAAAGATTTAAGTTGAGAAAAATTGGGATAATTTTTTTTTTTTAAAGTAGACGATAAAAATTTTGTTTTGAATATTTAAAGTTAATCTACTTTGGCTCCTGCCCATAACATGTTTTTAAAAAAAAAAAAAAAAATTAAAATAATAAATTTATTATACATTTTATGCTCAATTGTTTGAAATTCATTTCACGGAAGAATGAATCGTGCATATGAAGGGACTTTGTATTTAATTAAAACTTTTAATTTGTTAAATTTTAGAAGATTTGTAAAAGAAGAAAATAAACTTTTTGATATTTTTGAAATTTTCTCATGGTGATAGTTTAAAGAATCTATATTTAAAAAAATATAACTAACAACATAGGAAATTTTAATAAAAACTTATAAGAAAAAGTTTAATAGATAAGAAATTGCTTTAAGGAGGAATACGTCGATCATTAAACTCAGATATTAAAAAACAATTCATAATAGAACAAGAAAAATTGTGTTGATTTCAATAACAATGCTATGTAATTTCTCTGAAAAAGGATAACAATAACTTTTCTGCTAAAATATGTAAATGATAAAATCAGCAAGCTTTGTTGGAACGTCCATGACTTCGTCACATTTAACACTTGTTCTAAGAAGACCCAAGATTTTATTTGAAGGAATACAAAATATTCCTGAAAACTCATGTATTTCATCTGAAGTCATCCTTGCGCTACGGCATATCAAATTGAAGAAAAAACAAAAAAAACTACTTTAATAACCAAACAATTTGTGGTAGTACGTGGCATAAGCTTGAAATAAAATACATACTTAATTTTATATTTCACAAAAAAATTCAATAATTATGCAAAAAAAATTCAATAAGCTCATTCTCATAAAATATCTACAATTATAATGAAGCACTAACATTTGCAATTTTAATTAGAAATAAAAAGAAAAACAACTCATAAAATCAGTTTTATAGTCTCTGATTTTTCAAATAAATTATGCTTTAATTTGTTCTTACTTAAAAAAAAATATATCCTTCTATACTAATAACAGGAGTTCGTAAAAAAATCCTTTTACGATTTTTTCTATGTAAATCTAGATTCTAGACAAATAATTCTCAACAGACTTTGAATAAATAACCATTCATCATGATAAATTAGAACCTTTTGCCTAATTAGTAAGTTTATAGAATACAATTTTTTTTAATTCATTTTTTCATTGAAAAGATAGAACATATAGGTACTTTTCAAAAACGTCAAAAATTTGACGATCACATGATTGTATTGACATCATTAACATGCCGTTGACAAGTCAAATGCATCACAATGCTTTTGCATTACTTGAAGTTTTTGAAGGCTAAGAAGAATTGGTAAAAGTCATTTTTATATTTTTTTAAATAAAAATGAACAAAAAAATTATAAAAGAAGTTCTATTCACCCAAATATTCACATATTCATTTTTTCTTCTATTAAAATTCGTTTTACTCAGACCACATCTAATCTAATAATTCTGACAACAGCAAATTTGCAGTAACTTTAAACTGAATGCTTTACTGCTCAAATATTTGCAGTCAATTGCAAAGTCATCAAGTTTTTGAATTTTTGACGCATTCGTCAAAAAGTTTATGAATTATTGATTTTCGTTAAAAGACGATCATCTGACGTTTTTGAAAAGTACCATACATAGTAGCTAAGCAGATTTGCGTGCATCTTTTCAATTACACAAAAAAAAATTTTTATTCAAAAAAATATTTTTAAAAATCAAAAAGGTAATCACAATCAGAATCAAGTTAGAACATAATAGAACGACCTTAATATCAAGATGAATGAACTTTTTACGTACATATGTATAACCTTTTTTTTTCTATCGTCTTATCGTATCGTATCATGTTTCTTGTATCCATGTTCTCCAAATTAATATACAATAATTTTTTGTTGTTGTTGTTTTCTTTGTTTTTCTAATATCAGATTAAAATAGCTTATTATTGAATTTCTAATTTTAGCAATTTAGCGATTTTTTATTATACAGATTTAATAGGAATTTTTTTGTTGTTGTTGTCAAGAACATAACAGATATTTTTGTACTTTATTGGATTAAATTATAATGTTTTATTTTTCTTTCAAGTATTTGAGAAAAAAGGATTACAAAAATATTAACTGTTACTTTATTAGAACGTAACGTAGAAGTAAAAATATAAATAATACAAAAGTTCTTTTCGTGTTTTATTGTATATTACATATATGAAGTTCAATAGAAATATGTACAAAAATACCTTGAAAGCAATAAGAAAAAAATACTTAAATGAATTGTCAATGAATCAATTCATTCTTTCTTGGCAATATTCAAATTCAATTCTCAAAAAAAAAAAAAAAATGCTAATTAAGGTACGTATTTGTTTTGATTGTGGATAAAATTGAAAAGCTACAGAAGTTTAAATTAGAAAGTGGCAATTTCAATTGTTGTAAAAATACACATGTGAAAGAAAAAAAAATCTTAAAGGTCGTAAATTGAAAAAAAAAATCAAATTATTCTATTTTAAAAAGTAAATTTCTAACGTTTCCACAGGACATGAATTCTGATTTGAAAATTGCCCTGTTTAGCAGGTGATAACACTAGCATTACTACTGATTTATTCAGAGTTCAGAGACAGTTATTTGTCAGTTCAGACATGCGAAAAAGTTTCGATGTAAACTACATCATGAAGTTTTTGTTGTTAAATGTATTTATATGTATATTTAGTTGTATGTTGGAGCACAAGGTAATTTTTTTTTTCAAAACATTTTTAATAGAGCATACAGTAAGGAATAATAATATAACTGTCTCATGCAGACGCAAAGTAAAATAAAATAAAATTTGAAATTTAATGAAACGTTCCAAAAAAAAAAACTGAAATATTTTTCTTTCAAAAATAAAATATAATTTTGTCAAATTTGAAATTGCGTGCTTTGATCAAATTATTTCCAAAGTTTAAGAGAGCAAAAAAAAAAAAACAAATACGATAGTCAAAATCGAATTTATGTAATATTTCGTTTTTACTAAACTTTTAACACTGTAGATTACAAAAAAAAAAAAAAAAAAAACTGTAATAACTTTCATGATACGATGGCAACAAACAATATTTTTCAAATAATGTAAACCAACCGTGAGGGTTGTATATATGTAAGTGTCTTAAATATTGGAATGCTAAAATTGAATGCTATTGAAGATATTTTTTTAATAGTATCACAGGAAAAACTAACTGGTATTAATATCTTACGAATTCGAATTCTCAGATACAAAAAATTAGATACAAAATTGTTTGTAAGTGCGCTCATTCAGTAATAAAATATAGAAGACATAGTCAATTGTTTTCGGTATTTTGTTTTCCTTCCCTATTGTTTTTTTCCTTTTTGTAAATTTTTCAATTTTAATCCGGTTTCAAAATATTCTTTAGTATTCATTCTATCAATCAGTGTATAATATATGTAAGTGAATGAATATTTTTACTGATTTGATTTTTCAATAAATTTATTGATTTTATGTGTCTCACGTTGTAATCCTTTTTCTATTTTTACATTTTTGAATTATTGTCATTGTTTTTATATTGTAAATATGTATAACAAATGTTTTTCGAAAAATAGTTGAAGTTCAGATTAAAATTTCGAATATTTTTTAACATTCGTATGATTATTATTCATTATTGAATTTTCATATAATGCAGTAAGATACTATTGTGAAAAAGGATTGTGATGAATTGTATTCGTATTAGTTGTCGAATGTCGAACTGTAAATTTTAATTACATATATTATGTATACTTTCGAAGCGGTTTAGATTTTGTGATGTGTTAGAAAATTTTATGAGAAAATACTTAAAAAATAATAATGTGAAATTAACTGGAAGAAAAAATTAACTTTAATTAAAAGGATAATGATTCTGAACGTTTGTGAAATTGATAAAAACGGCCAGACAGTGTTCAATATAAATTTCGAAAATTCACAGAAAGGATAAAGTATTTTATTTGTTACAAGTTTCACACAAAAATAAATTAACTAGGAAAATTTGCGTTAGTAACCGATGGCATTCATTTTAAAATTACTATTAAAACGTGACAAAGCAATTGATTAACCATGAATTATTGGCATGAAGAATTTAAAATATCAGCTGGTGAAAGGGTACAATTTTTACAAACTCAATTATTTCCTATTTGTACAATAACAGCTAAAGGTAAAAATAAGAGTTATACGAACATTTACTTGATGTTCATCAAACAGACTTCTTAAAATTTTTGTTTGAATTTTATCGATTTTCAGTTGATTTCAATTAAATTTTATTTTTATTTTAAAACTTAACTTTTTTTCAAAAATAAATGTTTGTTCGATTAAACAAAATTTATTTGTGGTTTGAAGTTTGAAATCTACTTTTATCATAAGATACTTTTGTCTATATACATATATATGTACATTACGCTACAATGAATTTTTTCAGCAGATAAACAGAATTTTATGAAATTTTTTAGATTTTTAAAAATCATCTGGGATAAACACACAATTTTTTGTTTCAAATTTTTCTTTTTCAATTCCTCTTCTCCTACAGCACAACGTATGCCAGAATGTATCTACTCTTAGAGGTTAGGTAAGAGTTAGCTTGAATTTTTGAAATTACTTTGTTTGACTTACTCAAATTAAACTCAAATTTAACCGTAAAAAAAACTTGACGCAAACAAGTTAAAGAAAAATTGCGTGCTTACACCTTCGCTTTTTGTCTGATATTCGATAGATTTTTATTGTTTAATTTCCAGTTCAAAAAATTTTGGAAAAAAGTTATTTTAAAATGAATTTTCATCACTTAAAAAAATATATATATGTATATATATACTTACTCTTTAAAATTAGGAACAGGACAAAAATATTTCAAAGAAAATTTAATCTGAAAAGAGAGAAAAGAAAAATTTAATTTAGTATGTTAATTTTCTATTTAAAAATTCAAAGAATAAAATAAACTGTATTTGAATAATAAAATTCCGATTTTATTCCCTTTTACATGATTTCGTATACGATAAAAATCTAAAAGTATAAATTATTTCAAAAGAGGCAATACTACAGAAGCAAGAAAACATTTTAATTTTTAACGAACGTAAATTTTTTTATGCATAAGTAATTTTCATTAATTCTTTATTACTTTCAAACTTCAACTCATTCTGTTTTAATTAACGTTCTTACTTCGTTTTGAAATAATTATTAACTGAAGGATAATTACTCAGTGTTAGAAAGATAATGGAGTGTTACAGTCTACAGTTCTCAAATAAAGATATTTAATTAGTTAAGTATTTTTGGATAATAAAAAATTTTATTTGACGAATGTACGCTTTTATTCTGTGGAAATTACAGTTCACTTAAACAATTCCTAATCTATTTTAATACACTACAGGTAAATATGTAGGACTCCACTTTATTACTTTTATTTAATTTTCTCACCTTAACAGAGTCGTATTGAAATTATCAACAAATATACGATTTGCAAAAAGTAAAAAAAAATTATTTGAAAAAATCCGAGTGTAAAGACTTTCAAACAATAACCTTGAAAATTATTTTACAAGAAAAAAAAAACAAAAAAATGTAATTTCTATTAAGAAAATCTTCTTGAAAATTGTTTCTTTTTTTTCTTTGAAAATATAAAATTGATGTTTAACATGAATTTCAAGCCAAAAATTCATTATTCATTAATCTACATCAAATGAAATATAATCTTTAACATCCTACGGAAAGTTGTCTTAAAGTCTTAAAATGAATAGCAAAATTTTCAAAAGATGGAACAACAAAAAAAAAAAAAACTTTTCTCTACTTCTTTTAAAAAATACTAAAAATAGTATCATTTGAAAAGACGTATGTATATAACTTTCTATTGAACATTTATATTAATTTAAAATACAAAAAAAAAAAAAAAAATATAAGTATATTGGCACTTAATTCTAACAAATTTAATGACTTTCAAAGATAGATTTGTTCCAAAAATTCTCATTCATCATTTATAATCGTATTTGAATGTGATTTAAAAACCGTCAAGTACACAAAAAAAAAAAACTTGAAAGAAAAAAAATGAAAAAAAATCTAATATTTGACAATGTGATAATGACATTTTTTTGTCTAGATTCGTTTTTGCTACTAAAAATATAATTTATTTATTATTTATATTAAATTTTAATAAATCATATATGGCAGCACACATACATATTTACATAAAATTATAAAACTAAAAAAAAAAACATAAATAATAATAATGATTTTTATAAATTCATAATAATTAAATTCAACATTTTGTAGATTCATCTTTACAAACTTATTTCTAATTGTTGACATTATTTTAAATTGAATAAGTGAGTTCTGAAGGAAAGAAAAATTTTTCTAAGTAAGAAAAGAAAAAAAAAATAAACAAGAAATATACGTCAATTTAAATTAAAATAAGATAAATAATGATAAACTTGTAGGATGTAAACATTGAATTAAAGTTTTTTTTTTCATCGATTTTGTTGTATGTTATTAAATTGTAAACATCTTTAGAATATTTTAGTACATAAAATAAAATTGTTTTTAAATAGAGTAAAAGATACAGTTATTCGATAAAGCTGCATGATTTTGTATCTGTGCTATGGAAGGAATTTAATTGCAATGGCAAATTTAAAGTATCTGTGAGATAAAGATACTTTTTTTAAAAATTAAAATTTCAAATCTGATTTTTTTTCTCTCTTTTATTTTTTAAATAATAATTTTAAAAAAATTCCAAATATAAATGTATTTTATTATTTTTTACACCTTCAAAAATTGTTTGCAATCTCTGATAAAGATACTATTCGTATAAAATGAATGGTTCTTCTGCACAAGCGCTGTACAAACAAATTTATCGCCATCGCTTTTTCTTCTGCAAAAGTTTATCAACAAAACCAAAAATTCCCAGAGAGTTGGCGAAAATAATAATATTCTCAATATATTTTGTTAATATATAATTTTTCGAACAAATACATACATCTTTAGATAGATATACTTTTATCATACATGTGAAAATACTTAGTAATATAGTATAGATAAAATATATAATTACAAATAATCTAAGAATAACTGCGATACATTTCAAGAAAATCATAGCAGCAACAACAACAAAATTTTTATTGAAAGTTTTATTATTTTGAATATACAAACACATCACCTACCACCTACCATATACTAGAAAGTTTTTCACACAATTAAAACATCACATTTATAATCAAAAAGGTGCGAAAAAAAAGCTTTTTTATTTTGTATCGTAAAACGAAAATTCCGTAACATGAACATTATTGCGTTAAGTTCTTTCGAATCAGTTAGTTACAATTTGAGCTCGAATAAGGATCAAAGAGTTTATATTGTAAAACAAACGAGATATTAGTTAAAAATAAAAATTCGTACCATTCGGAATTATTAAAAAGGACACTATTTGTCCTGATTGTTTATGAAACGCGTTTTATGAAAGTTCGACAAGTTATAAAAAAATAATAAAGATACTTTTTGTAATTTGTTGTAAAATTATTTTTCAACATAGTTCTTAAGTGCTTCGGGCTTTTTAAACAACTTATTATTATTTATAATTTTTCACGCGTGGGTGGTTATAACATTTTAGAATAACAGTTTTTTTTGTTGTTATTTTTGTTATTTTGTAATGACGGTGACAGTACAAAAATCCTTCAAATAATCAAAGTCAGTCTGTCGAGACAATTTGTCTGATTAACAAAACATTTTTTTTTTTTTTTTTGAATTTGAAATTAATTTCAAGAATTCATTTTTTTTTTAAATTGTAATTGAATTTTCTTTACTTCGAAATAAAATTGAATTTAATTTAAAAAATATATTTTATTTTCAAAAAAAAAAAAAGAAAAAATTGTGCTGAATTTTAAGAACTTTTTTTTTTCAATACTCGATTAATCTTTTTGTCATCATTGAAGGTAATTTTTGTTGTAAAATATTGTCTCTTGAAAAATAAAGTAATTTTTCTGTTATAAAAACCAAAAGCCAATTTAAAAAATTAAGAACATACTAACAAGCAATCCAAAAAGATAACGATAATTAAAATTGAGACCCAAAAGGATAAAGTTTCAAAAAAAAAAAAAAAACACTAAATAAATAAAAACTTTTCTACCCAACAGTTTTTTTATTTTTAATCATATCCTTTTTTCAACAGAAATATATAACAATATAAAAAAAGTTCTTTTCTTTTTTGTATTATCCTGAAAAAGTTTTCTTATTATTATTTTTTTTTATTGATAATGTTTTTACTTTCTCATCATTCGTTTTCAAAATAAATTGAAACGAAAAACATAAATAAGAAAAGAAAAAAAATTAATATAAAACTTTCAAATAAAATTTATGTGAAAACTCATATGTTATCGTACAGATACAAAAATATTAAGTGATAAGTATTTTTTTTTTTTGTGTACTTATGTGTTCCACAGGATTCCTTGGAAGTTTTCTATCAAAAAATCTGAAAACTTATCAAGTTGAAGTGAATACTGATGAAAGAACATTAAAACCAATTGCTCGTTTAAAGGAACCAAGAGATTTATTCGCACTGCCTAAAGACAAGGATCATGATTGTTCACAACAGGCTCCCAGATGGCCAATTGAATGCCAGGTAAGTTTTTTTGTTTTTTTTTTTTTGTTTTCTTATATGAAATTTAAAATATGCGTTAAATTAAAAGCAAAATTTCAATCGTTCAACCGTAAATTTTTGAGAAGTTTCATTTGTCTGTAATACATGTTGTTGTTTTAGAAAATTTCAATTTCATTTTTGTATTTTACATTCCATTTTTCTTTCTTTGAAAAATTTTCTCATTAAAATTCTTTGATTTAGGTATTTCAAGAATTTTATTTTTGAAATTAATTTTCATTTAACCAATATAATAAATTAAATTTCATTACAAAAGATTTTTAATCCTGTAAAAATTTGTGTAAAATTTAAAATACATTTTTAACACACAAACTTTTTTAAAACGCAACAGTCTAAAATATCTGAACAAAGTTTCAACATATTAATTACGTTTTTCAAAGTAATAAAAAACTATGCCTTATTTTCTAATTAAGATAAAACATTTAAACATTTTACATTCAACTTTATATTCAAAGTATGTACGTATATTTCTTGTTTTATTTACAAAACACAAACAAACAATATTATTTGAAATGTTAAATAAAAAAAAAAAAAAAGTCCAAATAAATAAATTATTTGTGTACAGCAACATGTTATTTTTTGAAAAAAAAAAAAAAAAAAAAAAAAAAAAGGAAGATAAACTCAATTTATTATTTTGTACAAAAATACTAGTTATCCTTTTTGTTTTATCTCTAACAATTAAATATCAGAACTAAATAAAATTTCCAATTTCAATTCAAATTTAAAATTTAAAAAAATACAAATACTACAAACATCACAATAACAATGTGTCATTTTCTATTGAAATTTACTATACAACATATAATTGATGTTCTAAAGGACATACAAAATAAAAGCTTATACACCCATGTATGTACATATATGAATTCTTGTGTCGTATTTATGTCATTCATAATTGGTTTTCTGCTCTGAATGTTGTCCACATAAAGCACCAGGAGGTAGGAATATAATAGGTTTGGCATAACATCATGAATATTGTTGCTTTTTTTTTTAAAGCCCATATGTACTTTTACATTACAAATGGAAAGAATCTACAACAGTTTAGATTATTTATTATTTTTAGCACAAGAAAAAAAATGATAGTCGTTTCTATAGAAGAAAAAGTAAAATATTTGTGAGTATAGGAACAACTTTTCTTTAGAAAACCTTCAATGGATGGAGCTACGAGAGAATAACAAATGCAGATTCTCCAAAAAAATACAGGAAGACCTGCCTAAAACCTTTGAATATTTTCATTTCAAATTAGATTTCATTACGACAAAAGGCCTAATTTTATTTAATTAGAAAATTCTTTTTGAAAATTGATTTTTAAAATTTTCTAAGGTTGCTTGTCAACAAAGACTCGTTCCAAAAAACTTTGAATTTAATGCAAAATTAAATTTAAAGAAAAAAAAAAACAATAAATAAAGTAAATAAATTTTATTTTTCATTTTCTTTTTTTCAAGAACTTCCCTGGTCAATTATTCTAACAAAAAAAAAAAAAGAATTATGCCTCTAATTACTTTACTTTTCACTTTTATATATAAGTATCCTTGAAAAAATAATTTCCATTTAATTTTCATCCTTTTTTCATGATTCGCTTAAGAAAGAATACAAATACAACACTGTAGAAAATTAATATACTTATAAATTTTCAAAATAGAAAGCCGATAAAGTTTTCAAATAAAATTATAAAGAATGAAAGTGGTGGTTGTTGTACATTCACTAATTATACACGAGTATTTAAATTCCAACAGTTTGTCGATTTTTCATTTTTTTTTTTTTTTTTGTAATTAGGAAAAAAATGTTGTTTTTCTTCTTTTGTAGATAATTAAACACAAAAAAGGAGGAAATAAATGTAATTAACAGTGTTAATTTCTATAGAGAGTAATTTGTAAAAACTTTTTTTTGTTTTTCTAAATTCAATAAATTTTCAGATTCCCTAATTATGAAATTTACTTATTCAAGATTTCTTATAAATTTTCTGTTTGAAATTGTTTTTTTTTTTTTTGTATATTTTCACGTTTATAGATTCTAGTTAATTAAATTTTAGTGTAAACAATAGAAAATAACTGGATAAATATTTGTGTAAGAAAATTAATTATAGATAAGAACAAATATTTTTAAAAAAAAAGAGTAATTTCTGATCGTAAAAGTCGCTGAAGGATAAAACTAATAATAAAAGTGGGAAAAAAGGTGTAAGTTTAGAGATTACATATTAAATAAAATCAACTAATTGAAAAAGAAAAAAATGTCCTTCACCATATTGACTATTTGTGTCACTCTTATGTACATATTTGGGTTTGTGATTATAGAGGACAAGTTTTAATGGGCCTTCTTAGATGGGTGATGTTTTTTATTTCTAGTCAAATCAAAAGTTAGATATGTAGGTAACTTTGGTTGATTGGTTGGCACGTGGTGGTTATCGGATACTTCCAAAGACTAAAAGTGCCATTAGGAATCTTTAAAAATAATAAAAAATATCTTCTCTAGAGTCTAGGCTCTAGAGAGTTCCTTTAAAAACAGAGATTTACCTTTTAAAAAAAAAACAGTTTTTAAAGCATTGTATTGTCCTGATAGATTTTTCTCAAAATTTTCTCTTAACAAAGGCAATGTGTTAAAGCTTTTTAATTCTGAATATTCTTCAAATTAAAGTTACACCTTATATCGTAGGTAATTTTTTTTACTTTCTTGATGTTTTTCGGTTATGAATGAATGTGTTAAATTTGAATAAAAAAAATTGTTATACTTGTGGTATAGATTTCAATTTTTGTTATTTTTTCTCTTTTTGATATTGCTTTTCAGGATAACAACAAATTTCAATTAACTCATTAACCCGGAAGTAGTTATTTATTTGTGTTTTTAGGTTAAAATATATTTCTTTATATACTTGCACATACATATATCCTTTTATTTATCTGTTATATTTTTTTTTTTAGAAAGGAAAATTGTCATTTTCATAGAATACATAAAATATAGAACTATAGCGTATCCAAATATAAAAAAAAAAAAGATCCTTTTTGTCTGCACTTTACATATGTACTCGTATATCCTTTAATTCAAAGTGTACAGCAACAAGCACACAAAATTACAAAAAAAAGCTTTTGTTTTATTTTTTTTTTCTTTTTTGAAAACATGAAATAAATGTTAGCAACCATACTGTACTGTACTAATTTTGTGGTGGTGTAAGGATGGTGGTACCATTATATGATGATGATGTTGATAATGATGGAAGTAATGAATAAGAAATCATCTTTGAATTATATGTAGATATTCAAATATGTACACATATGCCTGTTTCTTTATGTAGAAAATACTTTGTTCTAAACATGTTAATCAAATATGTACAGACTACAGGTATAGGTATATTAGGTGAACTTTAAGAACAAATTGAGGTTTTTCATTTTGTACATACTGGTATAAAACATAAATATGGATTTCCAAACAAATAATGAAATATTTAACCAAAGGCAACAAGTATATAGTCAAATTTCTCTTAAGTGCTTTTGATGGAAGAAACAACGTTAGTTTTGTACTTGTTATGCATGTACGTGAACATACATACATAAGGGTATTGTTTTGCATTTAATAAAAGTAAAAGCTTCCATTAGAAGGTATCAAGTTCATAAAATGTAAAATTTAAATTCAAAGGTTGGATTAAATATCACTTTCTCTTACTTTACAATTTTAAAAACAATTTTTGTAAAATTAAATTTGTGTATTATAAGATATTCATCGAATATAAAAAATTTTAAAAAGCCAAAAAATCCTTTTTTTTCTACTACTACTAATAGAAAAAATTTTCTGTTCTTTAAAATAGTATGTTTCCATAGAACTAGAAAATCGAAATTTGGTCAATATGTTTATAGGAGGTTTGACTGGTTTGAGTATTCTTCATCAATGATTAGATGGTAACTGAGAACAGCAAGCGACATGGCATTCGGTAGCTTAGTGGTTTAAGAGCATTACCCCGGAAAGGTAGATTTCGTAGTTCGATTCCCGGCTGAGTCGAATGTTGTACTTCATGTTTTTCAGTTACTACATGTTTTTTAAAAAGTTTACTATAAAACAAACAAGATCCGGAGATATTCAAACTTAAAATTGAGTTTGTCTACATTTTGTACGAGAATAAACCCCAAATGTAATGTGAAAAAAGTACTTAAAACATTGAAAATATTAAATAAAAGCCATTATTATCAAATAGGACGAAAAGCATAACAAAAATACAAAAGCCATTATTATGAAATAGGAAAAAAAGCATAACAAAACTACTAAAAAATAAAACCTAAACACAATACAATAAAGACCATTAAGCTTCTACGTTTTATTTTACGATTCACTCGCATAAAATGTTTAAATTTATGTACCATTTTCAGTATTTGAATATTTTATTGACCCAAAAAACAAAAAAAAAAAAAACATGAATTTCATTTAATTTCTTTCAAAAAATATATGTGAAATATGCTATCTATTTTAAATATGATTGACCGTAAATTTTCATAAATGGAACATAACTTTTGATCCTACTAAATTCCATTTTAAACACTAAAATACAATTATTCTTCTCATCAACTATCCATTCATCCATTAAATAAAATACTCATCAGCATATTTTTCATTATACAGACACAGACATACATATATGTATAAAATATATATTGTATATATACATAGGACACAATTCTGATATTTTTCTCATAGTGCATTATGTTTACTAAAATGTTTGTGTATCTACGTATAAGGCATCCATTAGTTAAAATACATATATTCAAGGTCGATAAAATTAAATTAAGTTTTTTAAACTAATTTACATTTTAAATTTTGCACATTTAAGTGGTACTTACATTTACAAATTTACTCAAATTTACCCACCCATTTTATCCTTTCATTTTCTTTGTTTGTTTGTTTTTTTTCTCATCTTCATTTTTAAAATGAACATCAAGTTTTTTAAAAATGTTGTCCTTTTTTTTTTCTCTCTCTCTCTTCTTCTCTGTTGAATGTAACAAAATTATATACTTAAATTCTTGTTTTCGTTCAAAGTATTCACACTATAAAATTTAATGAATGCACTTAATATAGTTTTTTTAAAACAGTTAAAAAGAATATATGTATTTGAAAAAAAAAAAAAAAAAAAACAAAAACTGAAAAAATGAAAATAAATTTTTCTAGAAATAAAAAAAAAGGATGACGATGAGGATGACGATGATAAAATTGAAAAATAAAAAATAAAAGTTTTATGATCCTCTTGAGACATTTTTGAAAGTAAAGTAAATTGATACAAAATTCTTTTTACTTCTACTTTATTTTTACAAGACGTACGAAAAACAAAAATGAAATAAATAAAAAGAAAAGTATGTATATAAATAGTTTTTTTTTTTAAATTTTTGTTTTTCTCAAAAAATAAATATTTTTTTTTTTTTCACGAAAACATTTTGAATTTATTATGAATGAGTTAAAAGAAGAGACATTTCTTTTATCAAATGAAAATATTGTTGAATTTTTGAAATTTGTAGTTAAAGCTTTAAGTCGTTTTATCTCTCTTTCCTTTTCTAACCCTTATATCCTTTTTATGTGAGGATTTATTTAACATATCATGTAATTTGTATCTTATTTGCAATTCTATGTACTTCGTATGTATAGTTACGTATTTTTTTTTTTTTTTTCATGTTTAACATCATGTTCTCTTTCGTGTATCGTGTAGTATAAGGACAAAAAAATTAAATTGGAGTGAGGAAGGTTAAAGTACTTTTACAAATCTTTTCAAATGTTATACTACAAAGTCAACAAAATTTTACACAATTTCTGATGTGTTTATTATATGAATATTTTCTACATCAAATTTTTTATAAATAAAAAATAAAATAAAATAAGAAAAAACAGATACATTCACTTCCATTTCATATTCAAGAGAAAGTATACAAAAAGAAAGTTAGAAAAAAAAAATAAAAACTCTATCATGTTTATAAAAGTTTATACAGTTAGCTAGACAGGTATAATGTATCTTTATTCGCATGACAAAATTTGAAAAGACAATTTTTTCTTAAATTTTTGTTATTTAATAAAATACACATAATAAATGTAACAGGAAATTCACATACATACAAAAAATACGTGTATTATGTAATATATAGTGTGAAGGAACATGCATATGAGTTCTAGAGTATCTACTTGTTTTCTTTATTGAAGTACTCATTTATCTCATCCATAAAAACTGTGATTTTTTTTTTTATATTTTCAAATAACATCCTTCCTCGTTAATCAATAACATAAAACACAGATTGTCATGTCGTATTTTTCATTGTTCTATACTCGGCTATTGTATACATGTTATTTTATATTAATTTTCTAGAGCATTTTTAACAGGTCAATGATATAATTTATAAAGGTGAAAAGGATATTCGTGTTTTTTTGTTTTTCCTATTATAAAAAAAAATGAACATTTTGATTGATAAAAATAATTGAAAAGCATGAAAACTTATTGAAATTTTTATATATGCATCGTATCGTATTATTGGAAATTTTGATAGTAAAATGAAATTTTATATCCTTGAAAGCTTTATCTCTTTTTGTATGAGAAAGGAAATTACATATGGCTGCGTTTGAAAACGTCATAAAAATGCATATATCTGTGCAATAATTACTAAGCATCACGTCTACAACTGATTTATTTTTAGACAGAAGTTCTATCTAATAATGTCACTTTTTATACGACAAATTTTCAAAAATCCTGAACCTGACAATATTTTTCTAAATGTTACATATTGATTCACTTCTTGTATCTATCATTTTTAATAAAAAAAAATTTAACAATTTAAATCAAGTACTTTCTGTCCTATGCCATAAATGTTTTTGATTTCATTCTTTTCTGGCGAAATAATTTACAACAAAGTTTCTAACAAACAGTACAGATGTCTTCTTTGAAAATCTTTCAGCTCTAGACTTTCGTGTAAAATATTTCATATAAAATAGAAAAGAAAAAAAATATATAAAACCCACACAGTTTATATGAAAATCGAAAAAAAAAACGATATAATTCTTCATTTTTTTTTTTTGAATGGTAACACATTTCATATAAAATTTATGATGCTAAAGATTAAATTCTATTTATTTTCACACAAATTTATTTTTATTTTATGTCTCATAAAAAAATATTTTACTTCATTTCATTTTTTGTACAGTAATCATATTTTTTTGTTTTTCCTATTTTTTTTTTTTCGTCCTTTTTCAAACATAAAAAATAATAATCTCCTATTTCCGGATCAATAAACTTTTTTATATCTGACGATTATTATATGAAAAACTACCTACCAATTCATATTTCATGATATCATGATGATGATTTCGAAACGTATAGGTTTTCTGTTTATAAAAATAAGTTTTCCAATTCTGTATATTTATACGAACGTATGTATGTACATACATAATATGTGTATGACTTCACACCCATATGTGAAGGTCGAAAGTGCACAAAAATTATTTAAAAAAAAAAAAAAACGTCGACAACCATCGAATAAATTATTTATAACTAAAACTTTCGCTATACGAGTACGTGTATGTGTACTACACACGTTATATAAAAGTTGTTTATTAATCCTTAAGTACTAGACATACAATATTACGTAAAATTATTGGAAAACTTAAAAAAAATATTCTGAAAATATGTAAATTTACAAATTGGAAAATTTATTTCATTTTTTTAAATATGTTCACGTGAATTTCATTTATTCAAGTAAACGATGTTACAAAAAACAAAAAATTGGTACTCATGTGTTTTACATTACTATACAGTCAGTTAGTGAAAATTTACTTTTTTATTTACATACTTGAAATTTATAAATGGTTTTTAGAATACTGATTTATTGGTATGCTTTTATTTATGTGTGTATTATAAATAATTCAACAATTATGAAAAATATCAAATAAATAACTGAAAAATTAATAAGCACAGGTTTTTTTAAAAATATTTTCAATGCAATTTTCAAATACATATGTATGTATGTACATATTTCAAGTTTTTTTTCCGAAAAATTCAATACAATTTTCTCAAACGGCCCTATAGAGAAAACTGATTTAAGCTACTTTATTTGTTTTATTAACGTCGAATAAATATTCAGCGTGTACCTTTTTTTTTTTCGTTTAACCCTTTCATTACTGACAAAACTTACAGCTACGGCCAACTAAATAGAAACGCTTTGACAGAAAAATAATGTCTTGGTTTTTTAAAACCTTTAAAGTATTCTGATCTTTTTGATACATGGTCGTTATAGTATTTTTTTAATTAACTGACAAAAATCACTGTGATTGTGGAGATAAGCTATTTTTTTCTAATAATTCAAACCGTCCATAATTAGCTGCGCGAAGAAAGAATCTTTACTGTAAGAGTGTAAGTCAACCTGGAAAAATTAGCAATTTTAAAGAAATGCTTTTCTGTACTCTGAACTTTCTGAAACAGATATTTCAAAAAAAAAATAAAAAAAAATTTTAAAAGAACACTTTCTAAATTTAAAAATTAGCAAATATAATATTTTCTAATAAAAATTCTAATAAAAAAAAAAAAAAAAACGCGTTCTAATTTTCTTCAAAAAACAAAAAATTTTTATCTATGAAAAATTATTAAATTTCCTTGAACAAATTTTATTCGTCTTTCACACGTTAAAAACATAAACTGTAAAACTAATTTTATTTATATCTTCAAAGTTATAATAAAATATAGTTGACATGCGTTTAAAATTTAATAGTTTCTAATTTTAAAAAAAAAAAAATCAAAATTCTGTCTTCTACAAGTTGACGTCATTAGAATTGCATATTTTTAAAAACAATAAATATACATAAACAAATTCTGTTATATCTTTTCAAAAATAATATCTAATACAATGACATTAAATTCAAAAGTAGTTCATTTCATTTCCTGTTTAATTTAAACCATATTTTCTTCTTAAAACATATTTTTTCATACTTCAGCATAAAAAGAAAAAGTAAAATTTAAACTGTGAAATATCTTTTAACGCGATACACTCAAAATATCTCTATATGTTCTAGACCAAAGTAATTACGAAAATCTAATCGAAGCATAATATCACAGCATATTAACTTTTGAGTATACAAAATTTTGTTTGAAAATTAAAAAAAAAAAAAAAAAATATTATAAAATCTATATTTAAATTTTTCTGACGTATGTGTTACACCTTATTACTCAAGATTATAAGGAAGAAAAGAAAAGTAATAAAATTTTTTTAGTAATAAGCAAAAAAAAAAATTAAAAAATTTATATTTTCTTCTATGAAATTTTTACAATTTTCTTTTTGGAAGTGTTTTAGTTGAATAACCTGTTCTAGAAATGTGTCGTTTTATTTAAAACGAAAATTCATCTAGGAAAAAAATAAAATTGAAAATTTCACAATAAATTAAACGTTATTAAAAAATATATATGTATAAAAAAAATCTCCGAATAACTTGTAGGTGTGCTTGTATGACAAGATTTTTTTAAAAAAAATCACTTCCAGTAAATACGTTTATTTCTTATTTAATGTTTTTTTTTTTTTTACTGCCAAGGGAAATAAAATTTACTTGGCGTGAGAATGATAAATGAATTCTTCTTGTTTTGATTTTATCGTATTTTGTTTTTTTATATGTTTTTTAATATACATAATTTCGTCAACCGAACAAACAAACAAAATAAAAATCAAAAATTTCCAACTTTTGCCAACAAAGTGAAAAGAATTTTATTATGAAAATACATAATATGTTACAAGTTATAAATTATGTATTTTGTTTGAATGTCACTTTTAAAAAAAAAAATTCACAAAAACACTTTTCGTTTCGAAATTGATAAAGTGAAAAGTGTCACTTAATTAGCCAAATAGACCATTAAAAATATTAGAAAAAATTTTGAATATAAAAAAGAAAAACAATTTGGAAAATAAGAAAATTTCGTGTTAGATTTGGTGTCGGATTGAAGATTTTTTTTTTAAACTTTTCAAGATGAAAGCAAGTTAGCTCTAAAAGTAATTTTTTTCACTGAATATAAAAATTTAAAAGACTCTGTTTGAATATTAGAATATTTTCAGAAATGTACATTTTTTTATGTTTAAAAGAAAAAAATTAATAAGAGTACGATTTGAGCTGGTAAATGTATTAGAATTTGGTCCTTATTCTTACAAAGATTTTCGAAAATTTGTCATATTTTTCGCTTTTCTCTAAATTGAAATCAACGCAATAATTCTTAGCCAATTTCCAAAAACAGATAAAATTTTTTTTATTCAGAATCAAAAGATCGTCTAGTACTTTTTTCTAAATACAGATTATTCTTGGTCGAATTCTAATTCATTCGAAATTTACATTTTTTCGCTCTGTAGATACTTGAAAAATCTTAGAACAGTTTACCAACTTTAACACTCCATTCAATTTTTGACCGTTTTCGTCAAAAATCCGTTTTCAAAGTTGAATATCTCAGGAGACCCTGTCATTTTCAGTCAGGGCGCGAGTTACAGGGCGCTAAACAAAAAAGTCACCCGAATCAATTTTAAATATCAAAATGTTACATATTTTGACTCCGTAGAAAAGTATCTTCGCGTAGGACTAGGGAGCTGAAATTTGGCCAGGATATTCCTTGAAAATCCGTTCACTAGGGCAAAAGTTATAGGGTAAAATACAAAACAAGTCATTTTTCGAAAAATAGTTCAATATTTTTGAATTTTTACATAAAAAATTTTTTGGATGAAAAATATGTGACTTGTCAGCTTTGAACTCTTATATCTCGGGGTATATTGCACCGATTTGAGTCAAAAAAAATTCAATAGACCCTTCAAGGAATATCTTAGCCAAATTTCTACTCCCTAGTCCTACGGAAATATACTAGTCAATAAATGTAACATTTTGATACTTAAAATTGATTTGCGTATGTAAAATTTAAAATTGATGGGATTGTTAAACAACCATATATCCGATATCTAATACACCAATTGAAGAGCAAATTGAAAGCCAAAAGCATTTTTCAATAACGAAAATCCTTATTTTATAGACTCTAAACTGAAATACTGCTCTAAACGCTATCTTTTTTATATTTAAAAGAAAAACAAAAATAAAAGTTTTGTAATTTATCGTTCAAAAGATGCAACGACAGTATCATTTCACACAACAATCAATCCTTCTGATTATTGATCGTCACCAACATTAAATTAATCATAAATTTTTTTTTTATATAATTTCAATTTTAATACTTGAAAATTTCCACATATGTATTATAACTTTCAAAATTCTATAAAAACTATACCATTCTTAAAGTGAAATTATTTTTCCATCAATATCAATTTGTATCCTTCATAAAAAAAACATACTATCTCCCATAATATACCATAATAAAAATTATTATTATTCAATAATAATAAAAAAAAAAAACAATAACAAAAAAGATAAAATATTACTATAATAAAAAGCAAATAAAATCAATATCCTACAGAATATTCCAAGTACATATTAACTTTCATACAAACATATGTGTATTTTTCATTCTACTTAATTCAGTCCATCATCATAGATATTCCACAATAGCACACACTGGTAATAAAATTTCATGATAGAAAACAGAATAATAGTTTTATCTAATATTGCTTAATATAACAAAAAAAAAATAAATAAACCAATATCACCATTAAAACCCAATTCGAAAGTCCTTCTGAAAAAAAGGTATACTATGCGTTAGCAATAAAAATTGACAATGATAAATTAGGAAAAAATATATGTGGGGGGTTTTACTTTTAAAGATGAAAAGGACATTCAAAAATGTTTTGACTTTCACTCAGAATTTTTTTAATCTCGGAAAATGTTAGATGGAAAGACAAGAGTCGATGTTCTTTTTTTTAAATAAATCAGACGTCGTATTTTCAAGATGATTTTCTTGAATCTTGTATTTTGAAATGTCCTTTTTGTCGTTTGAATGACTAATCATGTACTTACAGGTACAAGTTTTTGTCTAATTTAACGAACATTTTTTGATGAAAGTTTTTGTCACAATCAGAGGTATCCCTCTATTTCGGAACAACATTCTAGCATTATTATACTTGAAAGGTAGGCTATGTCCTTTCTTATCCTTAATTTCATATAAAAAAACACATATGCTTAATCCCATCTCAAAAATCAATTTGTTTTGTAGATTTTATGTTGAACGTACCATGTGTATAGAAAATGAAAATGACGAGAATGATTGATGTAACAAATACCATCCTTTTTCCTATTTTTCTTCTTTTTTTCCTCATTTGTAATTTCATTCCACAACTTAAGAAAGAAAAAAAAAGACGATCTTAAAATTACAATTTTAAACCAATAAATGAAAATGAAGATGAATGTATACAAAAAAATAAAATAAAAAGATAAATGAATCTTGAGTATAATATAATTTATAATATAAGAAAAATCCTATTGATTTTTATTTTTTCTGTGAACGGACATCATCGGAAGTATAAAACGTTAATATTTATGGTGTGTAAATGTAAACCCAATGGATAGATATTCATTTAAAATTGATAAAAATCATTTTTTGAAAATGAAATTTATTACTTCTAGTTCCGTGGTAAGAAGATGAAATGTTTAAAAGCTCTTAAAAGGATTTATGTGTGTACATATATTGATTCATTTTTAACACTGAAAAAAAGAATATGTACATGTACAAAAAATAACACAAAAAGAAGACCAAAAAGGAAATTCACGTTATTTCCTTATTTTTCATGATTTTCTTTCTAAAGAATTTTTTTTTTTTTTGCTTCAGGAAAATTATTAAAACAGTTTTTCTTCCTTTATTCTAAAAAAAAAAAAAAAGTAATAATAAGAAAAAAAGGATCAAAATGTATTATGTAGAATTTTTTTTCTTCAATCCTGGCTGTTTTTTTGTGAATTTGTTTTTATTTTCCTTTTTTTTTTTTTTTTTTTTTTGACGTATAAAAGAAAAATTAATAAAAGGCCTCACAATTCAAAGTAAAGAAAATTAGACGAAAAAAAAAACACAATGTTAGGCAATTTTTTTTTAATTTCTTCTTTTTTAATTTTCCTCTTTTCAAAAAAACACAAAGAAAACTGAATGAATACAAAAATATGAGAAACAGAATTGAAAAAAAAAATTTCACCATGAAAGAAGATGTTTGTGAAATAAAACTTGCAGCAAAATTATAAAAAACAGGACATTGGTTTTTTTTTTTTTTTTTTTTTTTTTTTTCAAATTTTACTTTGTAATTCACTTTTTATGGGCTTTTGTATTTACTTTTTTCGTTTATGGAAATAACCGACTTTGCTTATATCTAAAATTCATTTCTCATTCTAAATTTCACATTTTTTTTTTATTTACTATTTTGTTTTTCTCTCATTTCACTTTGATTTTTTCACCACATAAGTATGTATATGTACATTGGATTCAATGCTTATTTATAAAGGATACTAGACTCAAAGAATCAAAAAGAATAGTAATATTGTACTGCGTCAAAATATGCAAAGGAAAAAAAAACAACAAATTTATGACTTTTTTAAGGTTAATGTGTGTGAAAGTGCTTTCATTTATTTATTTTTTGTTTTTGCTTTTATAAAACTAAATACGAAAAAAAAGGGGACAAAAATCCTTGGTTTGAAATTGCTTTGAACGACTCAGTTCAAATTGTATGAATCGATATTCATGAATTTTAATTTTTTTTTTCTTTTTTTTACTGCAGCAAAATTCAAAATAAAATTTATTTGAAACAACAAGTTTGACATAAATTCATTAAAATTTGGTAAAAACAACAAACAAACAAACAAAATTATTTTCGTGATAAATTTATTTCATGAATGAAATAATAAAATAATCCTTAATAAATCCTTTTATAAATCGTAGCTTACTACACACCGCCTCGTCAATCAAATTAAATTCTGTGCAAGTAATTTCAAATAATTTTGAATGTTTCAAATTGATTTTCAAATCATAGTTTCACCAACTTTCTAATTTCTGTTAAAAAAAAAACTAGAAGAAAACTTTTATGAATTATTTTTCATGCGAATTATTTTTTTTTGTTCTTGCTTTGACCTACTTCATGAATAGCGCTCATTAATCCAATCTGAAATGAATATCGATATTGTGATATTGGGAATAGTTTTATATACATTTTTATTTTTATATGAAATAAAGGTCTAATGAAAGATATTTTTCTTAATATTTTTTTATTATCCCATTTAGCGTTTATTAATAAAAAAAAAAAGTTTATTTTTCCCGATAAAAATTCCATATAATTTGATGAGATTTTCTTATATTAGAATATTAAATTTATATGCCTGAAGAATAAAAAGAATAATAATAATTTTATACCTATACCAACGCAATTCCAAAGATTGTAAACGTGTATGACAAATTTCAAATCGATACATTTGTATCAGTATACATCTGAATAATATAAGTATATGTATGGAAAAATTATTCTTAAGAGAAAGAAAGAAAGAATACAAGTACGAATTTGAAATAAAGTTTAAGGATAGTTCATTATTATTAAAGAAAAAGAAAAACATCAACAAAGACAATAATATTATTTTTAGATAAAATTAATACATACATGATGTTCCCGTACTTATGGGTTTTAATTTAATAGGAAGGAAAATAACATGAATGCTTTTAATTAAATAAAAAGATACTCTTATATACATACGAGTATGCATATGTATATTATATATATATGTACTTGCATACATATGTTAGCTTGTGATGACAACGATAATACGTAATACGTACCATTTGGCAATCTACATATATGAGAGTAAAAAGCTTTTTAACGCTCGACAGATTCGTACATTAGTTAAACAACATATGTATTTTCATTTATTAAAATACGTGATTTTAATATAAAATAAAATTCAATACATTTATGTATATACATATGTATGTAGGGAATATATTATAAAATATGTAAAAAGGATTAAAAAATTGTCATCACAATTTCATTTAATACATTTTTCAACTTGGAAAATTATGTATTAAAAAAAATTAAAACAAAAAAGAGAAAACCATTTTTTTTTTAAATTGAAAATCGAATAAATATTAATGAAAATTGAATTTCAACATTTTGTTTTTTTTTTTTTTTTGGTTTTTTAATTTTGTTGGATTATGAAGTATTATAATTATGTCTGAAAAATTGATTATGCATATTCGAATAAATAAAACGAAAAACAAAAAAAAATTAATTAATTTTATAAATTTTCACATATTCACACAAAAAAAAAAAAAAATATATATATGGAAAATCTGCCACTTATGTTCATGAATCTATAAGCGAATATGTACAATAAAATTATTTTTTATACATTCATTGATTTAAATTACATTTTTAACCTTCATTGTGCTCTTCTTTTCTACCTTCACCTCCTGTCTCATCAATTATTTTTCACAAAACGAACAACAAACTAAAATAATTTTATTTAAATTAACTTTTTTCGTGATTTTTTTTTTGAAAAAACAAAAAAAAAAAAAAAAAAAACAAGGTAGAATTTCAGAATTTTTTTGAAATATGTATACTTTTCCATCCCCTTTCCAACCACTCTTTTTTTTCAGTCAATGTATTTTCGATGTATGTTTTTCCTTTTTTCTACTTTTGAAAAACCTATGAAAATTTTAAGTATTAATTCTGTTTTGTATGTATACTGTGTGTATCCTTGAAAATTGTGCTACTTTTTATATGATAAAGGTGAAAAGTGGAAATTGTTGAAAATTATTTTTTGCCCATTTTTTTTTTCTCCTCTTCAATTGAATTCAATTATTCAATTTTCTTTTTAAAAGAATAATAAAATATAATGAAATAAAAAAATAAGTATATAAAATGAAAAAAACTTTTTTCTAAAAAAAAAAATTAAATATCCAAAAAATACAAAAAAATTCGTTGTATTTTTGTTTTTTTTTTTCTCTGTATTTTGTATTAATTTTCTGAAAATTAAATATTCTTTTCATTCACATTTTTAATTAAATAGTACATGATATAATTTTATTTCATTTTTTTCTTTGTTCTTCACTTTTCAGTCGATGAAAATTCCATTGAACGTTATAAAAGGAAATGAAAGCAATTTTTAGTTAAATCTGCCATATTTGATGCTGTTTAAAGATAGAAATTCCATGAAAAATCAATTAAAATTCAATACAAAGTACTTTCAATATCGATTTTCTGTATTTTTTAACGATATTTTCAAAAATTCTTTTCACAACTTACATGAAATATTTAAAATTTTCTCGATAATAATCAGTAGAAAAAATTTTTTTGAACAAACAATCATGTGAATCGAAATATTTTCACATTAATTAAAATATTTTCTTGTTTTTAAAGTTAAAAAACAAACAAAATTCTTGGCTTCATATTTTTTGATAAAATCTTTTGGCACAAAAATATCTAATTTACAAAAATATTCTCACATCTTATCAATTTTGAATTTTTAAAATATATATAAATAATTCTTTTTCTAATATTTCAAAAACTTTATACTTCACGGATTACAAATTTTGTAACCAAAATAGTAGTTTTTCTGAAATACGAAACAAACATTTTCAGAATACCTAAATGTACAATGAAACATTAAAAAAATAAAATTAAAATAGAAATTATATTGTGTTGAAATCTAAGCAAAAAAAAAAAAGAAAACAAACTTTAATTACATCGCTGAAATTAGTTGAATGCAAAACGAAAACAAAATAAAAAAACATCAAGGAAGAGAACATGAAATGAATAAATAAATATCGCAGGTGCTAATTAACGTAATTTACCTCTAGGAAAAAAAAATTCATTGTTTGAAAATTCATTCATTTCATTTGTCATTTTGTTTACTCTCCTCTCACTCTTTTCAATGTTGTTTACACAGTCAGTCATCGCGAAAACAATACTTTTAATTAGTTTTAATTTCATGAAACTTGAAAATCATACAAAATCTAAAAAAAAGGAAAAGAATTTTAGTTTTATTTTATACTTTCGAATACAACAGAACATGCTAATCATCGTTTTTCGATGAAATAAAAGAAGCCACACATACACACACACAAAATGACTTGTTTATACGGATATTATGCAAATTTTGTAAATTTATTTTCAAAAAATTATTATTTCAGGTAGAAATAAAACTGGCATAAATTTATTTATGATATTTTCCCATGAAAATTTATTCATGTAATTATATACACTACTTTATTTGCATTATATTACTGTCCTTTTTTTTTTTTTCTTGTATACCATAATGAAAACCAATATTGTATTGTTTGTTTTAATAGACTTATATTGGATTTTAGACATAAAATTGGAATTATTATTAATAAAAATTACAATTTTATATACTCTTTGTATTTTGTGTATTACGTATGTAAATTTAAAAAAAAAAAAAAAACTAATAAATATATTTAAATTTAAAAAAAAAAATTCAACAGGTACTCGATGAACGAATTCATCACATAGAATATGTACCAGAATTACCGGAATCATATTATCAACCGACTGGGCATGAGTTAAGACCACGTCCTGTGGGCGAGGAAAATGGTATTGTGGTATTCAACTATAATCCTGTTAGTTCTGTTAATTATGTGAGTATAAATATTATTGTTTATCATTTCGATTATTTATGTATATTTTTGTTTATATTATAACAAAATGTATTATATAGAATTTGTATCTGTGTATGTATGCAAATTAATAATATACATTTTAGTGTAAAAATTATATGCAAAAAATATACTTTGTGTGTGCATTGTTATATCTATAGTATCTAAATTAGCTTTAAATTGTTGTTTATTTGTTTTGATTTTAATTTGAAATTGAGATAAAATTAATTGAAAAATTATATGTGATATAGAAATATCTTTTTAGTTTTGTTTTTTTTTTTTTCTTTTTTAATGAGATTTTATAATTGAAGAGTGTGGTTGTTTTTTCTATTAAATTCATTTTTTATTTTTTATTTTTTACTTTGGTAATTTAAAATGGTTTATGATTAAATTAATCGTTATATAACAAAACATAAATCGAAAATTTATAATATCTTGAACGTTCCAGAAAATAAAAATAAAGTAGCTAAATTGCGAAGTATGGGATAGTCTTTTTTTTTAATTTAAAGATGAACATTTTTTTTTTTAAATTTTTTTGTTTTTAAATAAAAAATTTTCCCCGTGGAAAATTAAAATATCAACTAAAATGCTTTCACTTTTAACGGAAATAAAGAAATTAAATTATGACGCCATTATGTCAAAAAAAAAAAGGAAATTTTCAAAAATTTCTTCTTACTTTTTCATTTTCTTTCTCTTATGATATTTTTATGACCTTTTCTAAGGTCGAATATAACTATTGAAATTAACTCTTTTTTAAATCTTATAGTGTGATATAGGGTAGTACAATGGACTTACTACATATAGTCTATCACAACACCGGGCCGATGTTCGATTCTCTGGCTCTGAAAATTTACTTGCACTTTAATTAATTTTTTTTTTTTTTTTTAAATAAGGCCCTGTTTTTAAAATATCATTCGCAAGCATTAGGAGTTTGTTTGATAATTTAATCCACTTGGTAGTCAATTGAGAGCATTAATTTTGACAATTATTGTCAATCTTTTTGATGATCAATTGATATTTCCAAACACGGCCTAAGATTTGTGGATATGTTTAAACAAGGATCTATGTTTTGAAACATATGTATTATACATACATAACGATTAATTTAATGCATTTTTGATGTTTTTAACAAATTTTAAATAAATATTCAAATCCTTAAAATTAAAAAAAAATGTTTTTTTTTTTTTTTTTTGTATATTTCAACTAACTCTTGCAATTTATTATGCGCAAATAAATTATTTTGTATAATAAATTAAATGAATGAAATAATACTAATTTTTTACCACAAAATAACATGATCATCATGACATTATAATTAACAACATCATCAATATTATCCTTTCAAGTAAAATAATTTTTAAATAATATTTATAAAGTTAATAAAGTATGTACGTAAACTTGAAATTATAATAACATAAATTTTTATACAATTTAATGTGTTTTTTTGTTTACATAATTTTTTTTTTTTTTTGGACTCAAATCCTCATGTTACCGCATAAATATTTCAATCGTTCAAAATGAACTGATGAATATAAATTTTGTTAATTTGTTTTAATTGCAATTTGTATTTTTTTTTTTTAAATTTAACTTTATGTTATTTGTGTTTTACATTAAATTTGACTGAATTTATATTTACACACATTTTTTATTCATTTTTGTTTAACCAAAAATAATATAAAAACAAAACTTTGTCAGTCCTTTGCAAAAATTAACATGTGATAGGATATTCAAAATTAATATGTTTTTTACTAAAAAAAAAAATTACAATCCTATTTACAACATCCTATGCATTTCATTTTTTTAAAAACGCATTTAATAACGTTCCTGATGGAATTACAGGAATTTTTTGTTGTCAAAAAAGAAAAAAAAAAGAAAAAATCATTTCTGCAATTTTTCCTTGCCATGCTTGAAACTCTTTATGGTACATATGTATGTATATCTACAATATATGTATCTACTATAAAATTCGCAAATACATATATTAATTAAATGAAATTTCAACGTGTGAAATAAATTAAAAGACCAGGTGATACCATGACGATGAAAATCGTGAGCATTTTTATTGAATAACAAAATAAAATGTATATAATCGTGATTCATTTGATATGAAAAAAAAAGTGCTGTGTCATTTTATGTTGTACAAATTTTTATAAATAAAAACATCAAAATCAAAATATAAACATGGTAATTCAAAAAAAAACTATTTAAAAATTATTCACATGATTTACAACAAATTACAAACGCATAGAAATTTTTTGAACGTATTTTATTTGAATTACAGAATGTTTTGAAAACCATGTGTGTTCTTCGTTACAAGCACATTTGCTTGTAATCATTCTGTAGAATTTAACTGGGCCAGACTATCATTTTCGCATCGGCATTGTATGTCTTCTGAAAATTATTTTTTTTTTAAATTTTTGTTTTTTATTTTATAATCCGTTTATGTAAATCTTGAAAAGCGTATGAATAACTTAAAAAAAAATAGTCCACGATTAAAAATTTACTAGCGGTTAGAGGCTTAATTGAAAAAAATATCAATGGAAGCCAGAAAAAGGTTTGTTTAGTTCTGTGAAAAATTTTCGAAATCTATAATTATAAATCACCCTATATCTACGTGTTTAAATTTATCACATTTTGTGAAAATTATATGTTCTTGTAGTTAACAACATGAGAAAAACATTTTAAAAAATTTATTTTTATGAAAAAAATTATGATAAATTTCTAATAACATCAAAATAATAATAAACACACTTGTTTTTTTCAAATGATATTTTGATTGTCAGCCAACACAAGAAACATATCAATTTTTATTTTTAAATATGTGATTCAATTAAAAATTATACAATTAATACGAGACAATTAAATTTAAAATTTATTGTATTGTACATGAATTTGTTGTTAATACGTTACAAGTCGATGTGTTTTCTGCATTGTTCTTTAAACTTGATTCTAAACTTTGGTCATCGAAGGCCGCAAAGAAAACTTTTCGAGTAATATATCTTGTTGAATGTTCGGCTTCCAAAAAATCTTTTTATTCACAAAAATAAAAAAAAATTTTCTTCATTTGTGAAACATAAATTTTTTGTTCTTCTAAATTATTCCAAGTTTTTGTTAATTTAATTTTTTGATTTTGGAAAAATTGTCGTTATTTTTTTTGCTTTTTTTCCTTAAAAATACATATCTATTTTTTTTTTTTAAATTTAATTACAAACGCTATCTTGTAAATTAAAATTATTATAAAGTTTGAAGCAATTACATATTAACAAAAAAAAAAAAACAATGTTCTGAAACACTGACAAAATGTTAAATAGAAAATTTTTTTAATGTACAAATAATTATTGAAAGCACTGTGTACATTTTAAATGACATCATTGAAGAAAATATCAATTTCTATGATGTTTTCAAAAATAATATATTATGTATGTCATTAATTTTCTTTTAATACATTGTATAGATTTATTTAAAATAATATAGGAGTGCAAAAATAACGCTGAGAAACATAAAAATAAAATTAAAAGATAAAAAAATAAATGAAAAATTAATAGAAAACAATTAATTTTAAAAATTGAAAATAAAAGAATTACATTATTTTTAGTCAATGAAAAATACATACAATATTTTAAAATTCAAATACAAAAATATAATCTCATAATATATTTAATATGTAAAATAAAATTAAATAACATGAAACATAATTGTATTTAAAATATTTATGGAATATTTGTTTTTGGTTTACATAAAACATACAATTTCTCTATAAATCAAAAAATTAGAATTTATGTAAAATTTGTATGTTTAGGTACTTATTTATTTTTGTATACAATAATTTATAAAATATATACAATATACACATGCAATGTTTTCATATATATACATGTATGTATGTATGTATGAAATTAAAAAATAAATAAATTTACGATTGAGGTGATATTTTGATGTTAATTATTAAAAAGAAAAATAAAATTGATTAGTCTTTGAGGATTTATTTTATAATTATAAATAGTAATTAAAAATTCATGAAGAAAATTTTCAATTAAAGATACTGATATGAAGAACAAACACACATTAATTTAATGATGTTTCCATAAAGATTTATGTATATACAATTTATAAAGTATGAAAACCTCACAGGTGGTACATTGTGCTGAAGGACATACATACATACATATGTAGTTAGAATATACTGGAAGGCCATTTATAATCAAATCATAATTTATGTCAATTTTATGTTAATTAACTATTTATTATTCAGTTCATCAATAATCAATTATTGTAAATCAAAAGATTTATCTCGATTCTAGATTATAAAATTATTTCATCGACATTTTGACATAAATTTATTCCCAAAAATGTAAAACAAATTAAAATCTTTTCATTTGAATCTTCTCATAATACCTTGCTGGACTGATAGATTTAATCTTTTAGCAATGTAAATGCAATATTTTGAAAATGTGTATCTCCACGTGACGAGTGAACTCCTCGAATAGTGACACATAAAACGTTTACAAAATTGATTTTATCCTGCAACTTATTTCCAATTGAATTTATCACTTCAATTTTGTCTCTAGAAAAATCTTAAGATTTTAACAAAAAATAAAAATTTAAAAAAAAAATTTTAAGAAATGAATTTCACTAAAAAAAATAAATATCAGAACGATGTGATTACGTCCTTTTTATTTTTAAAGTTCATTAATTTTAAATGCATGTTACATGCCATGAAGAAACATCTGGAAATAGCATTATAGTAATTTCTTATGCATCCTTAAATGTCAAGGTCCACTACATGTACATTTAAATAGAATCTATGTATGAAAGATACATCTAACATACCGTAGGGAAAATTGTATTTGCATTTTTAACATTTTCTGTACACGATAATATAAAAAAAATTTATAATAAAGCTTGTAAATGTTTTTCTTCATTTTTATTTCTACTTTACATGTAAAATTATTATGTTATTTTTACATTATGAACATACCCTAAGAGAATATAAAAACAAAGTAATTCTATTTTTCTCTCGAATATCTTCATGACATCACAACTAAAAGCAAAAGTTTTTAAACTTTCAAGTATCTATGTTTTTTTGCTTTAACTAAAAAAAAAGGATTGTTGGAGTCGTTCGAATAAAGTGACTAACATGACTTGTTTGAGTTTTTTTTTTTTTAAGTTTAAAGATTATTAATTATTTTTTTGTTGATTTTTATTTTTATTTTTTATTTTTTTTAAATAGAAAAATGAATATTTAAATACAAGAAAAGATGATTCAGATGGTTCTGATTCAGATTCATCAACAGACAGTCGTAGTCCAACACCAGAATTAATACAAAAACCTAATAATATTAAATCGAAAAATCGTTTTAAAAAACGTCGTTTTTCGAAAATGTTTCGACATCGTTCATCAAGTAATTCAAATGATGATGAAGATTTTGATGATGATGATGATTATGATGATGATGATGATGATGATTGTAATGGTCGTAAAAAACGTACAGTTGAATATGAAAAATGTTATATTTATCAAAATCCACAACCAGTTCCAATTCCAATTGATATCCAATCCCCACCACCACAATATTCATATTCTATTAAATCAAGTAGTAATGATGATGATGATGATGATGAAGTAGATAATGATGATGATGATTATAATAATAATTATGAAGAATATGATTCTAATGATGATAATGATAATAATGATAATAATTGTGAAATTACAACAAAATTTAAATCAATTTCAATTAATGAAAATAATAATGATTCAAATTCAAAAATCAATAATGATAATAATAATTTATGTTTTACACAGTTTAGTCGATCAGGTGTTGGAGGTTCAAAATTTTTAACAAATGTACATCCAAATAATTTTTATAATACAATTGATGATGGATTACCTAGTGATGATTTAATATTTGAATCACGTTTTGAATCTGGAAATTTAGCAAAGGCTGTGAAAATAACTTCAACATATTATGAATTATATTTAAGACCAGATTTATATACGAATCGGCATAAACAATGGTTCTATTTTAGAGTTAAAAATACTAAAAAACATACTGTATACAGGTAAAGATATATTCTAGTAATTAATTATTTTTTAATTTAAATTGAAAATTATATCTTAAAACATTATTTATTCGTTTCAATAAAACTTCATTTCAATGAATTCATTTTCATAAAAAAAAAACTTTCGGAGCTTAAAATTTAAAACAAGTATTTTCTGCACTTCTCAGTTTTCAGCACGTAAATTGAAACTGACCTCAGAACAGATACAGATATAAAAATAATTCTTGGTTCTTTGATATCTTTTATTAGAAACCAACAGATATTTTTAGTTTTCCTTAATCAAAATCAATCTTTTATGACAATTATACCACTTCCACACATGAGACATGTTACTTTAATTAAAGTGATTAATAAATTATTAAGGAAAAGGGATTGCTATGGAGAATTTTCAATCAATTAATTTAGATCCTAAAAATACAAATGCTATAGCTGTCCTTTCTGCTAAAGTATGTATCAATATCAATATGTACTTTTCGAAAACGAAGCAGATGAGTAGCGTTTCATCAAACTCTCCTAAATCTTTTTTTTTTTAAATAACTGAATTCATCGATTTGTTTTTCGATATTCTCACCCTCACTGTAATGCCAATTCTTTCAAGCAATTCAATTTTATAAATTTTACATAAACGAAAACATATCTAAAAAAAAAAAGTGCTTTTAATAAATTTTTGTTAAAGTCACATTGAGTATAATAAATTTATCTGAGATGAAAATTTCATGAACTTGTACTGATACTGAAATAAAATAAATGCTACTTCAAGATAACACGAAAGTTTTTTATACAATAGAAAATATTTCTTATATGAATGTTACATTTCATCTAAAGATACATTTTCAAAAAAAAAAAAAAATTGTCGAGATAAAACTTATACAAAACATTCAAAATAAATGACAAGAAAATAAAAACAAAATCTCATTCTTTTTATTTATCTGTGATAATAAATTTTCCAATAATATGAAAACTGTTAAAAATTATGTACCTCAAAAAAGATACCTATTATAAATTTTGGAAACAATATACGTAAAAATTTTATATTAAAAAAAAAACAAAACACGCTTGTACAACTAAAAAGTGTATTCCATTAACACATATACTATTTTCTTTTACTTTTTTTTTTCATTATGAATTTAGGTTTTCTATTGTTAATCTAGTTAAATCGGATAGTTTATATAATGAGGGTATGAGACCATTAATGTATTCAGTAATAAATGCCAAAGAAAAAGGTATAGGTTGGAGAAGATGTGGTGAAAACATTTGTTATTATCGTAACGATGATGAGTAAGTTAATTTTAATGAATTAATCAAATTTTACATAAAATACGTATATACTATCTAGCATTTATTTATCTAATTAATTATATTGCTTTTTATATTATCATTATTATTTTTATTTTATATAAAACAGAAGTTCCAGTGATGAAGATGATGATAATGGTTCCTATACGCTGACATTTAATATTCTGTTTTCCAACGATGAGGATACTGTATATTTTGCTCATAGTTATCCTTATACGTATAGCGATTTACAGGTACATACTCGTTTAATCATTATACATATATTTTTTCACATGATATAGATACATACAGTTATTCTATTTCATATCATGTTGTGTACAAAAAAGTTCATCTCATTTATTAGTTGTTCTAACAGCATCTACATATATTCATTAATTCACTAGATACCTAATTTATTTTCATGCTTATCATCCAGAAACAAGATTAAAAAATGAAATTTTTTTACTGTAGGGAAAAATTACCAATCCCGAGCCCTTCTATAATTTTTATAAATAATTTTTAATACAAATAAACATTTTGTAATGAATTTATTAGTTCGTATGTGAACCATTCTTGTATTTCACAAGCTTTTTTTTGCTTGAGAAATAGCGAAAACTGTCTATCACGTCTCCTTATAAGGAAAACGGGAAAAGGAAAAAACAAGAAGAGAGAAATTTAATTTTTTCAGCACATTCACGAGCCTCACTTGATTAATTAATTAATTGAAATTATTAATTTTTTTTCGCATATATGTAAACGTTAGTGTCCCCTGAACCCGGGACTGGTAACTTTTCCCTATGTATACTTTATTCCTCCTTGCATAATTACTTCACATATTTCTTTTATGTATTTTCTTTTTTATTTTATTTTTTTATTCCCTATAGGATTATCTCATGGATATTCAGAAACATCCAATTAAATCGAAATTTTGCAAATTAAGACTTCTATGTAGATCTTTAGCTGGTAATAATGTATATTATTTAACTGTAACAGCGCCTTCTCCAGATGAGGAGGCAAATAAAGTACGTAAGAAATTATTTAAATTGGTAAGGAATCATTTCAAGGTTCGTTTTTCATTTTTTTTAATTTTTTTTTTAAATTATTGTTTAATTTTTTATGTTTCGTCTGTTCTTGTCCAGTCAGTGTTTAATACTACATGAACTAAAAGAATTATATTGTGATTCGTCTATTCTATGTTTTAAAATGTATCTTTAAGTTGATTTTTTTTTTTTAAAAAAAAGAGAATCAGTAATCGATTTCTTTTCAAATAATATATAGTCAACATATCAATTTCGAAAACAGAACATTCTGAAGAAAAAAAAAAAATCAGAATAAAGATACTTTTTATACAAAATATATAGGTAACATGTAAAAATCAACTTACGGGACAGAAATGCTGATTTTAATGTTATTGCATTAATCATTTTAATCAGCAATCAATGTTACTTATATATTTTCTTTTTCTTTCCACACACACACATAAAATTTACAGGTAAAAATACTCAAATTTACTGAAATGGTAAACATTCGTTTAATTGATAATTGTTTTTTTTTCTTTTCTATGATTAATTTTTTTTTTTTCAATGTTCTAAAGAATTTGTTGCTTGTGATTAAATCTAACAAATACACGAATACAACTACACAAAAACCACATATAAAACTTTTTCATCTACACAAAAAAACAGAAAATTTTATAATTGGAAAATTACGACATTTGTGTATAAAGTATAAAATAAAATTGTTCCCAGGAGATAAAAAGACTAGTCGTTTACATTTAACGGAATTTCATCAAAGTTTATTATTAAAATTTTAGAATTTTTAAAATCTAGGTGATAATGTGTCTAATGAGTGTTCCAGATCATAAAATGCTTAATTATGTTTGTCTCAAAGGATATGAGACATTCGTTTGACACTTCTTAAGTGGAATAAAATTAAAATACAATGAATGATAAAGTAAAAACCTTTTCGCACAGCGTAGTGTAAAATATGTTAAAATAAAAGGCAAACATTGTTTTTCGAAAACGTACATGTTATTGGAGTACTTTAAAAGACTTGTGGACCAAAAATTGGTACATGTTCGTTATCAACATTTGAAATTCCTTTGAATATATTGGTGGCAGCAATAGTAATAATTGAAAATATTCCAACTATTGTCGTGAGCTTAATTTTAAAGTTCTAAAAGTTCAAACGCCATTAATTGAGAATATTTCGACTTTTTTCTTTGCAAGTATCTAAAATTATTATTATTTGAAACAGTTTAATATTCGTTTTCTTCAAAAATTTAAACCCTTTGCATTTGAAGTACTGCACCAGGATACCACTTTACTTTGGCGTAGCATTCAAAGTGTGACGCTCATCAAGCACAGAAAAAATTTCATAAACTAAAAAATTAAAATATCATGATTTATAAATTACACACTTATTTTCAAATACTTTCTTGTAAATTTTACTATTACAACTTATAAATGCCAGCTTTAGTCGACAAAAAGTTCGAATGTAAAGGGTTGAAATACATACATTATACTCCTCCTTCCAACAGGGACGTACGAGTATTTCGAAAATAACAAAACAACTTTAAGATTTGAAATTAAATATGTACAAAACAATTGAAGAATGAAAATAATTAATACACAAACATTCACACAATATAAAACATAAATGTTAATTAACAATAAATATATGTACATAAATACATACATATGTATATATTTTTTATACTAAAATATTAAAATTGAACGAAAAATGGTGGTTTAAAAGAAATTTTTTTTTTAAAAAAAAAGGAAATTGTGATAAAAAACACAATACCAGAAGACATACATATTTCGAACAAAGCTTAAAGTACACAATGTCATTGACTTTTAATATTTAATTTTCAGGCCATTGCTACCAAAAACAAATACAATCCTATACAATTTATCTAGAATCATATATGTCCTATCAAATTTGATAATTTATTTCAACTTATGCATTTTCAAAAGAATCTACTTTTCGTTTTTTTTTTTTTTTTTGGTTTTATTCTAAAAAAGATAACAAACCAAATCAACCAGAAAAAACCACCACCATTATTCATCCAATAAAATACGGATGGCGAAATGCCAACAAAAAAAAAATTTTTTTTTCTTTGTTTTATTTTTTTTTTTTTTGTTGTTTGTTTTAATTTTTTATTTTTCATTTTCATAAACAATTATTAAACAAAAAAAAAAAAAAACATTTCTTTCGTTTTATTAATTCATAATTTCTTTTTACTCCCACACAAATTTTTTTTTCCTCGAAATATCAAAAAAAATATAAAAAAACATGTATAGAAAAAACGTGCTATTATTCTTACTGCCCGTGTACATCCTGGTGAAACACCATCATCATGGATAATGAAAGGATTAATGGATTTTATAACTGGTGATTCACCAGCTGCGAAAAGATTAAGGCATAAATTTATTTTTAAATTAGTACCAATGTTAAATCCTGATGGTGTTATTGTTGGTAATACAAGAAGTTCATTAACTGGTAAAGATTTAAATCGTCAATATAGAACAGTTATACGTGAAACATATCCTTCAATTTGGTATACAAAAGCCATGATTAAAAGGTAAATACCTACTTCTTTTTTTTAAGTGTATTTTTAATTAAAAATTTTTAATATTGAAAAAAATAATAATAAAAAATTGAATTAATTAAGAATGAGAAAATATTTTAATTAAAAATTTTGTTTCTTTCCTTTCTCTTTTTTTTTTTTTTTTTTTAAAAAATTTTAATTAGACTGATAGATGATTGCGGAGTTGCTATGTATTGTGATATGCATGCACATTCAAGAAAACATAATATATTTATTTATGGATGTGAAAATAAAAGGAATCCAGAAAAAAAATTATCCGAACAAGTTTTTCCTTTAATGGTGCATAAAAATTCTGCAGATAAGGTATTTAAAAAAAAAAAAAAAAAAAGAAGACAAAAAAAACACATTATTCTCATTTAAGAAAATTAAATTTTCAAAAAAAAAAAAAAAAAAAATGAAAGGCCCCAAAAAAAAAGATATTTTTGAATTATTATTTTTTTTATATTCATTTAAATTCAAACAACACAATTTGTATTCATAAAATGTCTCTTTTTATTCCTTTCTCCACGTTTACATTTCTTTTTCTCTGTTTTTTTCCTTCATCCTTTTATCATTTAATTTATTTTTATATTTTTCGACATACTTGCTGAATATAAATATATGCAAACAAATAAATAATTTTATTCATTTCATTTAATATATTAAATAAAATTTTAATAATATTTTGTTTTATTTTTTTGTTGTTGTTGTTTTTTTTTCTGAATAATTAGTTTTCTTTTGAAAGTTGTAAATTCAAAATTCAACGAAGCAAAGAAGGTACTGGAAGGATTGTTATATGGATGCTTGGTGTTACTAATAGTTATACAATGGAAGCATCATTTGGTGGTTCAACAATTGGGTCACGAAATGGTACACATTTTTCAACAGCTGTAAGTATATTTATTTGTATTTTTGTTTATACACAACAATAATATACATTTTCCATTTTCGTATGTAATTTTGTCAACAAATATTCAGGATACGTGTTTGAAATAGATAAAATACAAAACAAAAAAAAAAAAACTTTTTAAAATTGTACGGGACATGAAAGTGATTCCAAATATTTGGGTATTTATTTTTTCGTAGACGCAAAAAAAAAGTAATGTAAGGGGGGTTTAACGCATTTATGTAGTGTAATAATAAATTTTCAAGAGTGTCTAGAAACAGACTTCTACTTTCTAGGTCCCTTTTCAACCCTTCTCCTAAGGCTTAGTGATACCAATACTTCGATGCATCTAGTGATTTCGAACATCTGATTGGATAACCTCTTTGACATCCTCTACAAAATAGTTAGTTCTGGTCGACATTGATATCGAATGTCTGGGTATCTTCGATACAATCTACAGGTATTTTTTTAGACAATTCTCACTTTTTTCAAATGATGCCTGGAACTATCATGTCCTGTTGTCAGAGCTGTGATCCACCTGAGGTGGCTTTGCTCGATAGCTTAAACGGCTTTACTTCTCTATTTCTTCAGATGTCATGCAGTGACCTATTTCTCGATAACATCCTTTACTATTCCTTTGCCATTTTCTTTGAAGAGTACGGTTGTAGTCTTACAATCTCGAAGATCGATCCCTTTTTCGGAAATAGATTCACTTATTCCCATGGATTGCTTAATCTTCTATAATGCACAGCCACGGCCAACGACTGGCACTCTCATTGAATTTTGGACACAGTTCCCTTGTGGTAATTTTTTTCTGTTTGATTCATGTCCTTAAGGAATTTTTTTACTTAAATTTTTTAAATTTATAATAATAAAGTTAAAGAACTTAGTATTTTAAAGTAAGAATTTCCTGTTTTGAAGTTTGTCTAGTTTTAGTCAAAAATTTGAAAGTAAGTATTAAAAAAATAAGAATAAATCTTCACATTACGATTTAAAAGTTCAAATAACTTAATAAAAATTCCATCTTGTAAAATAATTCAATTTTATAACAATATTTCATTTCTATGTGAATCTAAAAAATTTAATTAGCAATTCTTTATTTTTTATGTATAATAGAAAAAAAAAAGATTTAAAAAATTTTTTCCCTTACTTTATAGAAGCGTACTAGAAATTTTTTTTTATATTTAAAGTTTTATTTTTTTTCATTCATATTTTTTTCTTGTTCTTAATTTTCTTATTCAATTTCTTACGTTATTCATTTTTTTTATTTTCTTGTGTTTTTTTTATTTTATTCTCATTTCAGGATTATGAACACATGGGTAGAGCATTTTGTGAAACACTACTGGACTATTATGATGATAATCCAATAAAAGTAAAGAAACGTGATAAAATTTTTAAAAGAATTAAACGTATAAGAAAACGTGAACGTCGTGAAAGAAAAGCAATGAGATTAAAAAAATTATCTGAAGAGGGATGTATATTAAATAATGCTTCTAATGTAATAAATCCTGAGAAAGCGCTTTAAAAAAAATCATTTTCTTTTTCTTTACATAAAAAAAAACGAAAAGCTATCCCTGCCAGACATATCGTTTTCATTTATTATTTTTCTTAAAAAATAAGAAAAAAGGCAACTATTTAAGGATATAGTCTGTATTTAAAAAAATATATATATACATTTGGGGAAAAAATAATATTTCTGAAAATAGCAAAAAAAAAAAAAAAAATTTTTTATGAGATATATTAAATTTGAAAATTTCTTCGAAAGCAATTTTGAAAAAGTTTTATTATGAAAACATTTAAAAAATAATAATAATAAAATAAGTGTGCATCAGTTCACAAAAAAAAAGTAAAAAAAACAAGTATATTATTTGCTTAATATGCAAAAAGTTTTCTTATAAAATTTAAATTATTTAATAATTTTCATTATTTAAAATTGAAAAATAAAAAAAAAATTCATAATAATAAAAATTTAAAAAATCATAAAATAGAAAATTTCACACAAAAATGAAAACTTTCATAATAAGTTTCTTATTTATTTATCTATATACAGGGTGTTTCACGGATTGTGTGCCAAACTGAACACGGTGGTAGATCTCGATGAGAAATGAAAAAAATAGTATGGGAGAGGAGGGGTCTATTCTCAATGGTTACCGAGATATTCAAGGTCAAAGAAATTTTTTTTTTCGAAAAGTAACCAGTTCCAGTTTTTGCAACATATTTCAGCGCTTGCGCAATGTACAGAAGTAAATGAAAGTTATTTCTAAAGAGAACCTTCAGACCTTTGAAAAAATGTCTTTTATAAAGTTGTATGTCAAATGGTTCAGAAGTTATTGTCTTTGACCTTGAATATCTCGGTAACCATTGAGAATAGACCTCTCCTCTCCCATACGATTTTTTTCATTTCTCATCGAGATCTACCACCATGTTCAGTTTGGCACACGATCCGTAAAACACCCTGTATATACATATATTTTTTTTTTGTAATTATTTTTAGTCATTCTTCTGCAATATGATACATTTAATGTACGAAAAGTTGCTTAATTTTGTACTAAAATATATTTGTCGTCACACTAAAAAATTTTATTATGAAAAAACAAAGAAGAGAAAAGTTTTTGCCTTTAAAAATTCATATTAAAATATTTTATAAAAATTTTTACATACAATATTTAATTTTATCAGAAATATTTATTTTGGAAAATTATTCTTATTCAAAAATTTCATTTTCAACGCGAAAATAAAATAAAAAACGAAATTAAAAAATATTTTCATTTTATACTGAAAAAATTAAAGCTTTATCAAATTGCTTATTCAAGAATAAATTCTTAATTATTCTGCTTATTCTTCATAAATTAAGCATATGACGTCGTAATCTTAAAAGATATTTATTAGATTACTAAAAAAAAAAAAATTAAAAAAAAAAAAAACCATTATAATAATAATGTTTTAGTTTTAGGGCAAAAAAAAAAAATACATAAAGTCAAATTACTTAATCGTGCTATAGAATAAATGTTTGTTTTGTTTAACATTATCTTTAATAGTATTATGCTTCTTAAGAATTTACTGAAAAACTTTTCGTACCCTTGTGAAACTTTCATAAAGTAAAGATAAAGAAAATTAAATTGGGTAAAATTTGAAAATAAACAAGAAAAAGATTAGCGAAAAATGTAACGGGAAAGGGGTTGTTAAAAAGTAGACAACGCGAAAAATTGAAATAATTAAAAAGCAATTTTATGTTCTCAATTTTGCGTAGAAAAATTCAATGTTAAGATAATTAATTTATGTAGAAAAAAAAAAGGCTTTGTTTAATTTTAGTTTTAATGCTAACGTTTGTTTTTGTCTTAAGAATTTAATGTTTATTGTAAGAAAATATAGATTTTTATTTAAATTTATTGTTCTCAAAAATTCCATGTAAAATTGACATTTTCATATCAAGCTCTTTGTGAATTTTAAAAATTTATTTAACACGTTGACTGCCATATTTCTCCGGTATACTTTGTCATCATATGCAAATGACTTGCACTTATGGCTAATGAGTATACTCATAGATGACAACGAACGCGTTAAAAAAAAAATTGACAAAAGTAATGGCTACTTTCATAAATGCCATGTTCATAAATTACTTTCCAGTGCAATTATTGTGGTATGCTATTAGGTATTAGGTTCATTAATTCAACATTGCAGAGTCAATCAGCTGAAATGACTCAATCGTTTTCAAGTGACTGCGATACTTGCATGAACAGTTGACGATTGTGATTACAATTTCAGCACATTCATGAAAAGAAGCCAATGCCTCCACAAATGTTTTTAGTCTATATCGGCTGGTACTTTAATAAATTATTGTAAAAGAGATATCAACAGAAATGTAAAATGACATTTGTCGAGACATACAGTACTTTTTCCGGAAATAATTTTACATGGAACAACCTCTTTTATGATTTTTTTTTTTTACTTTGCTTTGTAGAATTTATTTGAATACAATTTCTTTTTAATTTGCACATTTGTACCTGATTTATTTTATTTTATTTTTTTTTTAAATTTATACTTTATTTTAGAATTTATAATTTTATAATTTAATTTTTTTTTTCTTTTTTTTGATCGATGTAATTTATTAATTTGTTTTTTTATTTTTTAGCAATAAAATTGTTTACTTTTTGATTTAAATATGTTGTTTTATTTTTTTTCAACACAAACGCAATTATGTTATTCTTCGAAGGAATATTGCAATCTTCTAAATTTTATTTTTATATTTATTTTCTTTAAAAAAAAAAAAAAAATAAATTATAGGAACGTCTACGAAATAAAATTATTGAAAGATTACTTGCTGAAGGATCAAGTGCTGAAGAACCACTCAATATTCCATTATCAGATTATTCTAGGTATGTCATTGAAAATCATATCCGATAAAAAATAAAAAAAGTTATTTTTTGTTTTCTCAGTTCTTAAGTTTTGTTTTTTTTCTTTCTGTCCCAACAAAAAAAAAAACAAAAAACTTTATTTATTATAATTTTATGAAAAGAAACATATTGTACAACAACAACTTTTTATGTTTATAAAATATTTCTCAAGGCTTTTTTTTTATTACAATGAAATTATCTTAAGCATATGATATTATTTTCAATTTTGTCAGAAGGACTTCATGTAAAAGTTTTTTAAAACTTTTTTTTTTTTTTTTGAAACAAACTTTTATTTTTCTTCTTTTTTTTGGATAAAATTTTAAACAAAACAATATTGCTTAGAATTTTTGAGTTATTTTAATATGCAAATTTTTTTTATGGAAATTCTTATTTTACAATCTTTTAGAAACTTTTTTATTTCATATTTAAAAACAAATTTTATTACTTTTTAAATTAGTTAAAAAATATTTTCTCTTTGCTTGCTAACTTTTTACTTTGTTTTTCTTTATTTTCCTTTTATATCTTTAATGGATTTCTTCAATATATTTCAAACTGAACATAGTGATGAAGGTGATACAACATCAAGTAGTTCAGATAATGAATCAGGTAAATCAAAATATTATGATTTCGAAGGACCATGTTGTCAACCATTAAAAGCACCACCATGTTCACCAAATTTAAATTTTACAGATAATAAAAAAAGTGAAGAAAAATTGGTAGGTACAACAAACAAAGTAGAACATTTATTTATTTTTTTTTTTCTTTTTTTTAAATTAAATTTTAATAATGACTTTCCATTAGACTGTGAAAAATTATCTTCAAATTGTACGAAATTTAAATTTTCATAAAGATGAATTAAAATTAATTAAAACCAATAAAGTTTTCAAGAATTTCAAAATTGATTTAATGAAAAATTTTAATGGGGAAGATATTTCAAGTATTTTAACGAGAAAACAAGATATTCAAAATATTCTAAGGAAATTATTGAAATTTGAAACAGAAAAATTGAATAAGAAAAATTTTTCAAAAATTAAAAATAATAAATTAAATAAAACTATGGTAGAATTTCAATCACAAAAATGTATTGAAAAAATTTTAATAAAATTTTCTGAAATATTAGAAGCTAAATCAAAATTTCATATGAAAACTGAATTCGATAAACTTGAAAAAAAGAAAACTTTTAAATCTAATAAAACGAAAAAAAAAAAGTAAACCCTTCATGTAATTTTCAAAAATGTGGTGATAATAATAAAGCAAAATCAGTTTCTGAAGATGTCAAAAATCGAAATGTATACAATTAAACTCGTTGTATGTATTTTTTAGTAATTTACTTGTATAAAATACAAAGTCTTTAACAAAATTTTGTTTATTTTATTCCATTACCAATAATTAGTTTTAAAAAATCCTGAAATACAAGCTTTTACCAGATCTTGAAGAAAATTACTGACTTTTTCAATTGTCGTTGTACTTCATGCACAACCAAGATTTTTACATATGTATATCTGTGTTTTTCTGTTACATAAGATATAAGAAATACCCTTTAAAAAAATTTAGAATTTAGAAAATTTTTAATTTAATTCAATGCAATATAGTTGCCAGCAATCTACTGGCACATTTGCTTCCGCTTCTACCTTCACACACCACACAATGTATCATATTCAAATTATATATGTGGTATAGCTTTTAAAATTAACTTTTATACATACATAATATAATTAAAAATAATTGTGGACATATATTTTAATGCAGTTTATTTTCAAAGTGGCGCTACAACATTTTTCGTCAAAGAAATAGCAATTATGTCATCACTAAAACCCATCAACAACAAATGACATTTAAAAAAAAATAAATAAATGAAAAGAACAAACTGAAAAATTGCTTTATATAATTTCAATTAAATTTCTTATTTCTAAATAGCTTTAGATCTTTAGAAAATACATATAACAAAATATAAAATCTGTGTTTTCTTTTAAAAATAAATGAACTGTACATTTCGAAAGTGATATAAGTTCATTACTGATGTGAAATAAGTTTAAAAATTTCAGGTAAAAATTCAATTTGTTATTTCAATTATTTATAAATAGTATTTACAACAACAATAATATTCTCATAAATTTACCTCAAAAATTTATCTGTTAGATAGAAATTACGTGGGAGTTGATGTAAACAATTTTGAATGTCTCAAAACAAAAAAAAAAAACAAAAATAGGTAGACTTATGAACATCACTTTAAATGATTTACCTAAATATTGATTATTCTCTTTTTTTTCTTTTTGTGTTTATTTTTTATCTACTTATGTAATTTTTTTCACTTTTTTTTTTTGCAAATAAATTTTTCTATTCCAACGATAAAAAATAAATTCCCTTTTGCGGATCGTTGTTCTATTTCAATATCTTGGCAGAATTTTATAATGACAATGATAAATTTACACGTAATAGAAGTTTATATGAGCATATACCTATACATGTACAATGTAATTGTTGCAATTTATGTTTATATGTACTTAGAATATAATTTTTTTTGTTTTATTCATGATGATAAAAACAAATTAAGAAACAGCTTCCGAGTTCTGTGAACGAAAAGTGTGTCAAAATCACTGTCAATGTCAGATTCAAGACGTATTTATATACGTAATAATTTGCTTACTTTATGCTAATTATGCTTATTTTTGCTTTTTGCAAAGGAATAGCAAAAACGTAGGTATTCGTCATGGTGTGTATTTTTACAATACAAATTATATACAAAGCTATACACAATCGAGAAAAATATTTTAAGAATTTTTATTGTATCACCTTTGATGTTTTTATTTGGCTCAACGACAATTTTATGTTAATTTTTTTTTTTTTTTTTTTTTTTTAAATTTACAATTCTACTAAAAGTGTGAAATAATTTAAGTATGTATTGTATATTTTTCATGTTCAAGTGATTTTTCTTCTTTTTACTTCTTTTTTGCAAAATAAAAAAGTAAATAATAATTTTCATATTATTTATTTTACAGACAAAAAAAGTAAAAGTCAAATGTAAATCATCAACCTTACATAAACGTGAAAAATCACAAAGAATTCAATTGGATATACCAATAACTGATCCTGGATCAGATGTACAATTTTCAACTGAAGATGAATATTATGTTGATGATGATGAATATGGTAAAATTTCAAAAAATTATCGTTCACATGAAACAAAAAAATATGATTCAAATGATGAATATGATAATAATTATGAAGAACAACAATCAAAATATTTACCACCAGAATTAATAGTTACTCCAGCTAAACAAAATTTATCTGAATCATTACGAGTTCAATTAATGTCAGAAGAAAAAATTAAAAAACCATTATCACCATCATCAATGGAATTTCCACCAATAACAGGAGCTCGAAATTCCTGGCATCATTTAAATACAAAAGGTGTTTCGAAAACTAGGTGAATTAAAAATATACCTAAAATTTCTTCAATTTTTTTTTAGTTGAATGTTCATAATGAAATTTTTTCGTTTGTTTTGAAATTACAGAAATCAAATGAATGCTGCAACAATTGATGTGTCGAAATCTCTCAATTATAAACTTTCATTCAAAAATAATATATGGGTTGGAGTTGTACCAGAAGAGGCGACAAGTTCAAATGATTATAGTCGACCTCTCTCTTGGGGTATTCCGCCAATTGTCAGAAAAAAGATACATCATGTAACAAAAGATGAAAACGAAGCACTTTTGATGTGAGTTCATTCGAAAGTAATTTGAAAAATTTTATTTTCTATTTATTACAGTAAATGCTTTTTTTCTTCAATGTCTCATTTAAGGGCTTGTTCACAACGTTTGGCAGCACTTCAAGCAAAAGAATTTTCTTCATCAAAAATATTTGTGAATGAAACTGTTACAACAACAAGTTTTTTGAGTTCAAAAGAAAACAGACGAGAAGTGAAAACAATAAAAAATAATGTGACAATTAATCTTGTTATACCTGCAAAATCTGAGAAGATTAATGGTAAATCAAAGAAAAATTCAATATCGAAAAATTCATCAAAGACTGATGTTATACCAACTGAAACAAAAATTAAAAAGAAAAAGTAATTATTCAAAAATATTTAAATTATTTTTTTCTTTTAATTTAACGATGATTAACTTAAAAGGAAAATATCGTTTTCTCTGTTTTCGTTGTTTTTTTTTAGGAATTCTTTATCAAAAATTGCTGAAACTACCCACATTATAACACGATTAGCAAAAACAAAAGCAAAAAATACATTACATAATCGTAAATCTGATAATAAGAATACAACAACAATTACAACATCATCATCATCAAATAAAACTAAATTTTGTTCATCATCATTTAATCCATTTTCAAAATCATCATCAAAAGGGAATAATAAATTTAAGACTGGAGGATTAGCTGCCACTGCCATACAAAATCCAGTAACAAATAAAAAGAAAAAATCACATCGACATTATCATTTAGTACCTGTTATTAGAAAAGATAATACAACATCAATAATTATTGAATCAGATCAAGATAATTGTAGAGCTATTGTAAAAAAAGTTAAATCAAAAATTAAAAAGAAAAAAAAATAATAACACACATCATAGTACATAATATTTTTTAGATTACAATTTATGTGATATTAAATACTAATGCGCTTCTTTTTTTAATTTTAATCATTTTTGTTTAAATTTTATAAAAATGTAGATAAATAAGTCATGTCGTTATGCAATTTATTTGTTATTTACTTTTAAATTTAGTTCCTTATTTTTATTAAAGAAAAGAATAAAAATGTCTTAGTTATGAATAAAAAAAAGTATTTGGAAAATTTTCGATTTTTATTAATTACCCAAATAAAATGTTTTCATCTTAAAAAGAAATTTGTTTAACAAATATACAATCAAAAAAACAAAAAAGTTGATTACATACACCTGGAGAAAATTATTCTTATCTGAGGCAGACTTATAGATAAGAATTGGAATCTTCCTATTATAATGTTCTGTTCATCAAATTTTGTTCATATTTACAGTTTCTAAGATAATTACATACTACATTTAATTTATTTAAGAAAAAATTACCTTAATTAATATTATCTTGTGATAGAAAATACTTCTTAAAAATCAATTATAAAGTTGGTAAATATTTGAATTATCTCACGTAAAAACAATTTAAATCTGGTTTTCTTTATAAACTATAATAAAGAAAAATTTACTTACTCGTTAGTTTGCGTAAATTGATTCAGAAAACAATTTTTAATTTTTATTATTTAAAATAAATAAACAATTATAATTAAGAACAGAAAAAAACACAAACTTTTTTTTTTGAATGACATAACCACAATCAAATCAATCACTTTGATTAATCAACACGTATACACTAGAAAGTTGATCAAGATTCAAATCTAATTTAAATTATATATTTTGAATAAATTTCAATTTAAAGTTATCATAGTATCTGAATTGTTTACAATGAAATTTTTTTTAAAAACTTCTGGTGATAATTTTGATTTTTTGATATATTTTTTAAAATATCATCTTCACATCAGTCATTTTTCCACTCGGATCAAACAGATTCAGATTATTTTGGATTGTAATATTATTCATCTTATAATGGAAAACGATTCAACTATGACAAAATCCATGGACAGCTATTTTTCACAATAATCAACAATCACCAGTGATACCATATTTAAAAAAAAAAAACCTTCTTCTTTAGTATCAGATATACTGAAAAATCGAGTCAAATAACCGATTCTTCATGAGAAACAGCCAACAATTTTTTCTAAAAAAAGTGTCATTACGATTTTTGATATAAAAAGATCATATGTTATAGCTACGGTACACGAAAATTCTTGATTCTCATTTTTAATATCAAAACCCCTATAAAGTGCTTTAAATTAGTAATTAAATAGATAGTTAATAATTTCTGCTGCTGTTCGATTTTATTGTGTATAACCTTTATTGCGCAATACTTAAATTCGAAGCTGTCACAAACAAAAGCATCGAGCGAAATCATATCTTACTACATCTAATTTCGAAAACGAGAATCGATAATTTTCAAAAAGCCAGTTTTCTCACGTTATTATTTAGCTTTACTTAATTAGAAGATTTCTATAAAACCATCGAAACTTAACAACATCATCGGGAAAATCATATATTTGTGGAAAATGCAAGTCAAAGTCTCAACACAATATTTTTCTTTGTTTAATCTAATAAATCAGAAATCATCAATTGCAAAATAAACTGCTCTGTTTACTTTTTTTAAAAAAACGTAGTAGATTACTCAAAAGCTTACTGTGTAGATTTCGAATTATTTTGGAATGTTTTGTTTTTTTTAGTACTACAAAATCATAAATGTTTGTTAATTCGCTTTATAAAAGGCGAATTTTGTAAAGTGGCGTATCGCGTATCTCGCTCGACGAATCTCAATAAATGAATTCTGTGTTTGTGTAAAAAGGAAGTTTAAAGAAAATTTTCAAACAGGTTCTAAAAAAAATAATATTTGATTAAAAAATATTAAGGTAAATTGTTAAATATTCAATTTTAATATTTATTAGGAATTTAATTAGTGGATAAGAATAAGAAAAGATTAAAATTTTATAAAGAAAAGATACTACAGTGCTCTAAAAATGTAAATGAAAAAAAGTGCTCTATTAGTTATTACGTGCTTCAAGTTTTTGTGATGATTTTTTTTTTTTTTTTTTTTTTGTAAAAGAATGTGTGGAGTCTGAGTTGATGAATAATGATTTTTTTTATTGTATAAACGCGATGTGAACAGTATTGCCGTTTTGTTAATCGAGCGCGAAGAGTTGCTTGCATAAAAAAGGAATAAAAATTAAAGAATTCATTGAAAAAAAAAAATAGAAAAAAAAACAGCAAATACAAAAAAAAAAAATTATAACGGCGGGCTTTGGAATAATTTTTCCATGTGGGGTAGTCAGGTCCAGGACAGATCCATTCTATAGATGATAAGACTTGTAGAACCGGGATTAATAATTTATTTTCCTTTTAGTTTTTGGCTTGTGCACACATACAATATATTTATTTGCGAAATAATTACCCTTTTTTTTTTTTGATTTAAAAAAATAATAAAAAATATAAATAAATTGATTAAAAAAAAGTAGCATTAATTTTTTACAGTTAATATAAAACTCATGTGCACCTTCAATTAATTAAGTGGCATCATCAATCATTATACGCATATTGTTGTATACTGTCAATTTAATTATAAATTAGCCACAGGTGGTTAAAAATATGGATAGATATTTTTGAAAGTGAAATTATCACATCTTTAAACAAAAAAAAAAAAAAATTAAATAAAATGTAAACAAATAAATAGTTAAAGTTTTGTGAATTAAAATTTAAAATTATTCAATGATTGGTTATTTTTGTTCTTTTGTTTTCAGATTTTTAAATTTTGTACATTAATGTAAGTAAAAAAATAAAAATAAAAATAAGATGACTAAAATTGTAAATGATTCCACATCATCGTCATCATCAACGTCATTAAAGGATTTTGATACTTTGAAGAATGAAAAATCTTTTAGTATTTCTCGAAACAACATAAGTAAAAAAAATAAATCAAAATCAGAAATCAACATGAGGACAAGAGTTAAAAAATCAACATTGAATACATCATCGATTTCATCAACTTCATCAACATCATCAACTTCATCAGCAAAGACCACAAAAACAACTACAATAGAAATTAATGTTAAAGAGTCAAAAATGAAAATGTGTCGTGTTAAAATTAAAAGAGAAAATTTAGATAAATTGAAAATGAAATTTTGTAAACAAAAGAAAAAGCCAGGAAGAAAACCTAAAATATCTTCAGATTCATTAACACAAAAAAAAGATGCAAAAATAAAAACTAATTTAAATAAAAGTGAAGAAAAAAAGAAAACTCGAAAATTATCAAGAAGTAATAAAAATGCACAAAATTCCAAAAGTCCAATTTTTATTCGATTACCAATGACAGAGAAAAATAATCAAAAAATATTAAAAACTGGTAAAAAGGACCTAACAGAAATTGAAAAACTAGAAGAATCAGAAATTGAAAAACAAGAGCGATTAGAAAATAAAAAACAAAAAGAATTGAAAGATAAAGAACATGAAGAACAGAAAATTGACGAACAAGAAGAATCGAAAGTTGAAGAACAAGAACAATTAATAGATGGTGAACAAGAAGAATCAAAAATTGACGAACACGAACAATTAATAGATGGAGAACAAGAAAAATCGAAAGTTGAAGAACAAGAACAATTAATAGATGGTGAACAAGAAGAATCAAAAATTGACGAACACAAACAATTAATAGATGGAGAACAAGAAAAATCAAAAGTTGAAGAACAAGAACAATTATTAGATGAAGAACAAAAGGACTCGACAACTGGAGAACAAGAACAATTAATAGATGGTGAACAAGAAGAATCGAAAGTTGAAGAACAAAAAAAATTTATAGATGAAGAAGAAAAAGAATCAAAAGTTGGCGAGCAAGAACAATTATTAGATGAAGAACAAAAGGACTCGACAATTATAGAACAAGAACAATTAATAGATGTAGAAAAAGAAGAATCGAAAGTTAAAGAACAAGAAAAATTAATAGATGAAGAACAAAAAGAATCAAAAATTGACGAGCAAGAACAATTATTAGATGATGAACAGAAAGACTCGACAGTTGGAGAACAACACCAATTAACAGATGAAGAACAAGAAGAATCAAAAATTGATGAACAAGAACAATTAATAAATGAGGAAAAAGAAGAATCGAAAATTGAAAAACAAGAACAAGAAAAATCGAAATTTGAAGAACAAGAACAATTTTTAGATGAAAAACAAGAAGAATCAAAAACGGATAAACAAAAACAATCAATAGACAAAAAACAAGATCAATCAAGAAATGAGAAAAAACAGCGCATAAAACATGAAAAGCATCCAAGTTCATTCCGTAAAAATACAAATCAAGGACGTGGTAGAAAAATGAAATTGAAAAAGAGTTTTTTAAAACAGAAATTCGGTGCAAAATTTTTCTATTGTTTTGTTAAACTTAAACAAATAACTCATCCTGATTTGGAATTATTACGTATAGAACGTAGAAATACTCGTAAAACTGTATCATTTGTTGAGACTGTAGAAGTTTTTAGCTATTATTCACCAAATGGTAGAGCCAATAATACATTATCATCATCCTCGAAAGCAAAAGATGAAATTAAGAACAAGACAAATAATAAGAAAAAAGATAATATCATTGATGCGAATGAGGAAGACATTGAAATGAATGAACCATTGTCATCATTACAACAAATGGGTAATACGAGTACACCTGTAAGAAAACGTTCAATAGAATCTGTTGTCATTGATGATGATAATTCAAAAACTTCTAAGAGACGACGAACACAACGTACAGTTCAATCAACAAAAAATAATGAGGAAAATGAAGGCAATAATAGTACAAGTTCACGTAAAAAACGACCAAGCCGCCGCAAAAACAAGAATTCTATCAATGATCAGAATCGAATTGATGAAATTAGTCTTATCTCCGATGAAGAATCTAAAGAAATTAGTAAAAAACCTGATGATAGTATTGAAATTTTAAAAAATGATGCTGATGTTGAACTTACGAAAAATTCAATGACCTCAAAAACTGACGAAAAGAAAAATAATAAAACATTAAGAAAGAGTCAAAGGGCATCAAAAAAAGACACGGAAAAAATTGAACAAGATGAGAATAAAGAATCTGAAGAAAATAAATCGATTGAAAATGTTACAGAAGAAAAAGAAATAAATTCAGACGATTTACAACGAAGTGATAAAAATTTACAAGAAAATCATGATGATAATGATGAAATTACATCAAAATGTAGTTCAAATCAAGAGTTACCATCAACATCAAATCAATATAGAACACGATCATCGAGATCTTTAACGCCATCACCTTTAAAAAGTACAGAAACAGCAAGTAAAATTCAAAATGATAGTGATGAAAGCAATAGCAAATCAGAAAATATAATTTTAATATCACCAAGTGCAGGTTCAAGAACAATTAGACGTCAATTGAGTAATATATCTGATATCAGTTCAAATAGTTCAAAACGAAGTGAAAATACAAAATTAATTTTAACACCAACACCATTGGAATCTGAGCAACAAGATGATAAAGATGATAAATTTAATGAAGATAAGAATATCGATAATATTTCAATAAAATCTGATTTATCAATAGAAAGAAGTAAAACTCCAACAGCAGGTATACACGGACGTAAATCATATAGAACAGAACTATCACCAGTTACAATAAATAATCTTTCATTAATAACAACAGATGATGCCATTGTTTCTGATCTAGTAAATGAACAAAATACTGATAATGTTGATAAAATTTTACAAGAAGAACATAATACATCAGAAAAATTACAAAATAAAATTTTTGATGAAGTTATAACAACAGCTGAATCACTTTTAAAAGAGAACGAACATGGACAAAGTTCATCAGATAATTATGAAAGTTTTGATGATTTAGATAACATTAATTTGAATAATAGTGGTACAGGAAATTTAGTAAAAGAGAATGTAATCAATAAAAGTACTGTTATTCATTTAAATGAAGAAGAAGAAGCAATTTTATTAGGAGAAGTTGAAAATATGAAAAAGAATCATGAACAAGACGATGTAGCTGGAAGTTTAATTGAAAAATTACAAGATCGTAAGTTTTATTTACATTTTTACTATTTGTCGTTTTTTTTCTCTTCAATACATAATTGTATATTTTCTAATTTTTATTCTGTCATATTTCAAATATTTTACTTATTTATTACATAAATTTTTTATTTATTAATTTTGGTTTTTATTGTGTGTTTAAAATTTTTATTTTCTCTAAAAGATTTAATTAGTGAAGAGAACATAATACTCACAGATGATGAAGATGATCAAATTAATGCTGGAAAAAGTGATAATCAAATACTTACATCAGATGCAACAACAACAGCAACAACATATGATGATGATAGTGATGATAGTCTATTACAATCTTTAACAACAATAAAAAGTACAAGTGAATCAGCAATCAATGATCTATTTGAAGTAGTTAAACGTTCAGAAGCACCAAAAGAAACACGTTTAATTGGTGGTGGTTTAGTATCAAATCATCATAATACAATAAAAACAAATGATAATAATCGTCATCATCATCATCATCATCATCATTCATCACCAACATCATCAAATTTTGATAATGTACTTAATAATGATAATGATCCAAATATGGGTTCAGCAGCAGCATTTCATGATGATGATGATGTTGTTCATACAACAACAATAGATAAAGATAAACATCATCATCGTCATCAACAAAATGATAATGATGATACATTCTCTGATGCTGATGAATTTATGGCAGCTGAAACTAATTTAAATGATGTTGTTGATGATGATGTTGTTGTTGAACCATCATCTTTACATTTTTCTGGTACAAATGTTAATGATGACGATATATTAAATCAAGTTGATTTAGTTGAACAAGATTTACATGATGATAATAATAAATTATCAGGTAAACGTAATGATAGAAATGAAGGATCAAAATTTACATTAAATAAATTATTAAAAATGTTTAATTAAAAAAATTTTGCATAAAGGTAAGAAAAACAAACAAAATTCTTTCTTTTTTTAAAAAAAAAAAAAAAAAGAAAGTAAAAGTAATAAATGGGTAGTAACTATACTAAAAGAGAAATTGTAAAAGTATTGATGGATTTTCATACCAAGGTAAAATGAACAACAACAAAATATATATACTATACATATACATATATATTCGTTAAATTTATTTTAATAATAAAAAAAAATGAAGAAGAAAAAATGCATTGGTCAAACAAAATTCGAAAAAAAAAAAAAAAAAAAAACAAATTGTTATAAAAATTAAATTTGAAATTATTCATTTTTTCGGATTTCACCATTTAAAAAAAAAAAAAAAGTATGAAAAGTTTTCAATCTTTGTAAAGATATTTTCATGAAAATATTCTATTTCTACTTTTAAATTCCTTTCGAAATTTATAAAATTATTTTGTATTTTTTTTTTTTTTTTGTGTAATTTTACTCAAAAATTCGATTTATATAAAATTCAAAAGTAGAAATATTTATTTGATTTTCACAAAAACCTTTTATACTACCATTTCATATCAATTAAAATTTTAAAACTCCGAAAAGCAAAAAACTTTCCAAAAACAACAAAAAAATTTATAATTACAACAAAAGATGATAAAATTCAAAATACAATAAGCCGATTAAAGTACACAATCATATGAACAGAAATATAAAAAAAAAAAAACATACATACATGAAATATACATACATAAATACATGTAGTATATCACATTTTATAAATAATGTGTAAAATTTATTTGAATTTATTATTTTTTTTCTTTATTAATTTTTTGTTCTCATATTGAATATTTTTTACAAACAAATAATTTTTTTTTTTTTTTTAAAAATAAGCATCTTAAGAAAAGTATAATTAAAATATTTTCTTTTTTTTTATTTAAAGCAAAAAGGTTGTTTTGAAAGAAGAAAAAAAAGAAAGAAAAGTATCTAAAAGTAGAATAAATAGAAGATAATTATTATACATACATACATATATTATTATTATTTTTTTTTTCCCCATTAAATATGTTACAATCTCGTGGAATTTTAAGTTTCTTATTTTTTCTTTTTCTCTCTCTCTATCTTTCGTTCTTTTGTTTTCCACATTCAAAAAATTTATTTTTTTTTTTTTTTGCTGTTAAAATATATCATATACACATATACATATATACATATAATTTTTTTTTTTTTTAATTTTGATATATTGATTACTTTTTTAATTGAAAAAAAAAAAAAAATTTATTGTACTCTTTAAAATAATTAAATAAAAAGGAATTAAAATTTATCCATTTAGTAATTTAAGTATTATAAAAAGCAAACAAACAAAAACAACAACAACAACAACAACAAAAAGTTTAAATTGTATGAATTTAATATAAACAAAATATTAATTTAAAAATAAAAAAACATATTATATGTGATTCTCAGATGAAAAACAACAACAACAAAAACAATAAATTATGACACAATTATATAAGAAATAGATTTTTTTTTTTTAACAAAATGATTACAATAAAATTTTTAACATAGAAAAGAAAAAAAATTTAAAATAGAATAAAATATGTATGTAAAATATTTCTATAAACAAGAAATATACATAATATTAACATTCGTACACAATAAATTTAGTAAATTATATATGTTTCACAAAAACAAAAAAAAAACAAAAATATGAAAAAAATTAATAATATAAAAAAAATATATATATATATATATATTTAGAATTTGTGTATATAAGACCATATAAGGAAGAAATAATTAATATCCCTTAAATGAATCACATTTTAATATTGAATGATTTTGTTTTGTTTTTTTTTTTCCTTTCCTAATTTACATAATTCTAATTTCAGGAAGATAGCAGTGAAATCCTTTTCTGCCTTTATTTTTTAATATATTCGATGAAGACCAATGTTTAAAAAAAAAAAAAAATTAAAAATGGATTTTAAATTACAAAAAAAAAAAAACAAAAAAAAAAATGTCAACCTTTACCAAATATATAATTTATTGAAATTGATTGAACAAAATTTTTATTTGTATTTTGTAACATCAAATTTTATCAAAATATAAAATATTTCTAATAAATTTTACTTTTTTATAATTTTGTGTTAAAAGCAATTTACATAAATTTGTTCTACCCAATTTCCAATTAATAAAAAAAAAAAAGAAAAGGGAAAATGAAACCTAACGTGTCTAAAGAAAAAAAAAATAGAAAAAAACACATTTTAATTAATTTTTTTACATTTCTTTTGTATTTTAAATTTACAATTCAGTGACAAATAATATAAATTTTGTTTGAGGTGTTGCCGCCTGTGATTGTAATTATTTCATTCAGGACATTTATAGATTTATCATTGGTTTTTTTTTTTTCTAATCATAAAAAACGTGAAAAAATATTGGTATTAAAAACAATTAAATAATCCTCCCTTTCTGGTATTTTTTTTTTTCTTTATTTTTTAACTTAAACTCTATTACCTCGTGAAAACCATATTTACTATGCGCAATGAAACTTCTTAACTGAATAAAATTTTAAAAATAAAACCAAATACATAGTACTAAATTTGAATTTTCTTTAATAAAATTGAGTTAATATAATCCTGAAATAAATTGTATTTTATAGAAATTTTTAATCCATTTTTTTTTTTTTTTTTTAGTAAATTTTTCATTTTAGAAACCACACCTTTTTCTCGAGTGAATCGATATTTTACTATCTTTTCCAATTGATGTGAAATAAATGGATATTTTAAGAGATCTAAAAATTGTACTAGAATTTACAGTGTCCTAATTTTAAAAATAGTCACACAAATGTACTCTGAAGACGTTAAAGATTCAGGAGAACTCACAAGAATTTTCATCAAAAAGAAAATTAATTGAAAGAACTTTCTTGTTTGGAATATTTTTTCATCAAACTAATAGCAAAATTCTGTCGAAAAAAAAAAGGATCTAAAAGTTTATTTATTTTTATTTTTTTTTCAACGACTGAATAATTCATACCATTTCATCCCCTAAAAAATGTTATTTATGGCAAATAGAAATTTCCTAAAGACCCTGTTATAGACATCATAAATTCTACAACTTTAAAGTTACATAAATCAATTGTCATTAAATTTTTTTTTATAGTATAAGGAACAGAAGAAGAAGAATAAAATACAAAGGAGACATCCATTACTTTGTATCAATTGAACATTTTAAACAAAAGCGCAAGTTTCTTTTAATCACATGTTAAATGAAAACAAAAACACAATTTAAATCTTTTGAAGATTTTTGATTTTAATTTCAAAAGAAATAAAGGAAAAAAAGCGAAAAAAAAATGTAGGCTTTTATTGTTTTCGTTATTCTTTTGGAAAACTTTTTGTTTTCTTCTTGATTAGTCCTTTTTTTAAATTTATTATATTAAAATGAACCCATCACGTTTTCATAATAATAACATTAACACGTGTTTTACTGTCCAATCTAAATAATAAGTAATATTCCTTGAAGAAAAATCAAAAAAAAATTTCAAATCAACAAGTCGTTAAAACTTGACTATTCGAATAATTTTCTATGTATGCATGTATTTGTTTTCTTTCTTTTTTCCTTTTGTATACTATATTTTGTTCGAATAAAATATGTATGTAGTATATATGTATAACATATACGATGATGTACATATAGGGTACCTATTATACTCATACGATTAGGTAGTTAAGATTTCTAAGTTTTCCTAGTTTCTCAGTCAAGTGATAAGTGTTGTGATGATTAAACATCAAATTGTTCATTTATATTTAAACAATTTAAAAAAAAAAATATATATACATACATGGAACATAGGTACTATATGTATATGATTAAATTCTATTATTCTTCTCTTTTAATAGAATGTTGCAGTGTAAGTGAAAAATTATAAACTTTTTTTTTAAAAAAAAAAATATTCTTTTTTTTTTATTTTAAACTTTTTTCTTTTGTTTTATTTTACAAGTAAACTTTTTGTGAACAAAAAAAAAGGAAAGTTTTTGTTTAATGTTCTTGTTGTATATTTGAAATTAAGAAAGTTTTACATATATGAAAAAAATTATTATTTTTGTTTTTTTTAAAGTGATGTTTTCAGAAAATGACTGTTTTTTGTATCTGAATTTCAAAATACCCTATAGCGTGGTAAGGAGTAAAATTGTTTTGTAGTTTTTTATTGAAATTAGAAAAAGAAAAATGGAAAGTGATGATGAAGTGAATAAAGAATTATTAGGTAAATTAAATCATTTCGATATTAGAAGTGATAATTATGATTATAATGAGAATGAACAAGAAGATGATACAAGACAATGGAGAGGAGCTGCTGGTCATATGGGATTATTAATTTCATTAACGGCATATTGTGTGATTGGTGCATTTGTAAGTGATTTATATACATATATATGTATATTTTTTTTTCTACATTAATCTTATTTTCTTATTGTTTTTAATTGTAAACTTTTTTTTTTTTAATTTTCACTTTCTTTGATTTTATTAAAATTTTAATTCCTTACCGTTTTAAAAAATAATAATAAAATTTTTGTGCACCTACTCATATATTTTGAAAGAAGGCTACAGTATATTTATTCGGGACGATGGACTTATAGGAGTGAGAATATTATGTGTCATTGGAAAACATTAAAAATAAAAAAAAAATTTGAACATTTTCTAAAGATCCTTGTTTAAATTTATTTCAAAGTGAACCCAATTCTGAAAATTTATTGTACGGTTTCATTTATCCTTTGTGAGGTTTTTCTTTCAATGGAGTTTGTATTTATTTTTTCTTTTCTTAGAATATCAAGTTTTTCACATCACACTATAAATTCGCCTGCTTAGATTTTCGTTAGATACTTACATGTTCTTGAGCTTTTAATATTTTTTAGAGAATTCGCAACTAGTTTAGGTATCCTGGCTACCTTTTTGCGTAATTACAATTATTGAATTCTCTACGTAAAATTGATATATTTAAAACTTATTTTGCAACGAATTATTGAGAGCGTAGCTTCCTTGTTCAGTTGATCTAAACATGGAATTCATTTATAATGTTATCTAATTAATTTATACTAAACATCATCTTTCATTGACAGTAGAGATGGTTTCAGAAAACTAAAGAATTTAAGGTATTTTTCTCTATTTTGTATTTTTAATCTTGTAAATTATCAAAAGTAAAAAAATTTTTAATTTTAAAAATTCAAATTTTTATACAAATCCGTATTTTGTACATTTGAATAACGTTTGCGTAAAGCAGATAAGATTCAATTCAATATGAATTGAAGTGTTAAAGCTTAAAAGTCATGAATTTTTCAAATTGATTATCACATCATACGTAAAATTTTCATAAATAAATTCCTTGAATATTTATTCAAACCCAAGGGAATAACCACATTCACATTTTTGTTTATCTTTTATTTTAATTTAACTAAATCCAATTTACTATTATCACAGTGTAACAAACAACCATAACCACATGAAACATAAAGAAATGACATAAAACATTCATGATAATAGTTCTTATATGAACATACATAATATATTATTTCCTTATGTACATAAGTACGCACATATGTGTGTTTGGAATTTTCCTTGTGAAAATACCATTAATCTGAAATTGGTTATCCTTGAAATTTATTATGATGATAAAGAAAATTTACAACCAATCAATTCCTATATTGAAGATATCATAAAGACCCATCTTTTGATTTTTGGGATCACAAAAAGATACATATTTTTTTGCTGCTTTCACAAAATTGCCTAAAAGTCAAATCTCTTAATTCTTTGAGGTTCAAACTATTTCGGAAAATTCATTTTCCAAAAAAAAAAAAAAAAAAATCTAATTACAAATGAAAATTAACTATTTTTATAAATAAGGTCAAGTGATACATTCATTACATTTTGCTGTGTCATTGAAAAATTATTAAAAATTTATACCAAAATAATCCTTTTTAAGTATACTAGAAAACTTTTAATAAAAAAAAGTATCATAAATAAAAATTTCTTTCACTATGCAAAAAAAAAAAAAAATTTATTGTGTCCGCAAATACCATATATGTACATACTTACATGACGAAGAAATACACATAAATATTATTCACATGAAACTAGGTCAAAAATGAAAAAAATAAAAAAATAAATAAGGAAAAAAAAAAACAATTCAATCCTTTATTTTATTCATATCTTTTAAAATCAGATAATTTCGATTAATGTACAAAACGAAAAAAAAAAAAAACAAAAGAAAAAAATAATAACACATACTACCAACATGTTGAAAAACAACTGCAATTATAGTGAAATTTAATTTTATTTTTATTCTATTGGCGCCATTGCGGTAGAACTTTTCGTGTCCATCATACCTTTATTTAAAGTGATGTTGTGCATATTTAATTTTGTTTTTAAAATAAAATAAAAAAAAAAGCAACAATAAAAGGATACGTACAATCAATCGATTTTTAAAATTACCATATATCAAATTTTATTGTGTTATTTTAAGCTCAATAATATACAACTAAAAAAAAAAAAATTTAAAGTTAATTTTTTTTGTTCAGCTTTAATTTTTTATGCAAATTCAAGATTTAATCATATTGAGTGCGTTGTGTGTGTTTGTGTTTGCTTGTATGTGTTGCGGGGTTTGAGGAAAGGGAAGGGGGGTAGAGTAGATTCATTAAGCTTCATGAATAATTTAATAGTAGGTATTGCAACGACCATATGATTACAAGGGAACATTTATTTGCCTTTATATACATTCATGCAATTTTTAAAATGAAATATTTTCCGTTAAATTATTTTTTTTCTCCTGTATTTTTGGATTCATTATCTACGGAAACCTACAAAAAAAAAATACAAAAGAAAAAAAAACATAAAAAGCACTTCATCAAAATTTTATAATTCTCAAGGCTTTTATATATTTTTATTACAGTTTCAACTTTAATCCTTTGAATTATTTTAATGAGTCATTTGTAACTGTAGAAGAAAAAAAATAAGAAAAAATTATCGTTTGATATACAAACGAATATCCTTTTTTTTTTTGTTTTTTGTTTTTTTACATTTAAACTAAAATTTCAATGCATATAAACATTTTCCGCTGTATAAATAGATTACATATTTTTTTTTTTAATATTTACAAAATTTATTTTGTATTTCATCACAATTTTTTTACACACACACACACATACAGGGTGTTTCTGAGATCGTGTGCCAAAGTGAACATAGTGGTAGATCTCGATGAGAAATGAAAAAAATCGTATGGGAGGGGGGGGTCTATTCTCAATGGTTACCGAGATATTCAAGGTCAAAGAAATTTTTTTTCAAAAAGTGACTGGGTTCACTTTTCGCAACATATTTCAGCGCTCGCGCAATGTACAGATCTAAATAAAAGTTATTTGTATAGAGAACCTTCAGACCTTTCAAAAAATGTCTTTTATGAAGTTGTATGTCAAATGGTTCAGAAGTTATTGTAACTCAAAGTCAAAAAATTTTGGAAAAAATTCGTCATTTTTTTGTTCAAGGTCGAATTTCTCGAAAATTTACCTTATTATTTTTTTTATTTTTTTGGCTTACATAAAAGCTTATGTTGTCTACTTTGATATAATTTTTGTTTTGTTGTATTATCTTTCTTCGTTCAAAAGTTATAAACCATAATGTAAAAGCAGTTTCTTCAAAATTCGTTAATTTTTTTGACTTTGAGTTACAATAACTTCTGAACCATTTGACATACAACTTCATAAAAGACATTTTTTGAAAGGTCTGAAGGTTCTCTATACAAATAACTTTTATTTAGATCTGTACATTGCGCGAGCGCTGAAATATGTTGCGAAAAGTGAACCCAGTCACTTTTTGAAAAAAAATTTCTTTGACCTTGAATATCTCGGTAACCATTGAGAATAGACCCCCCCCTCCCATACGATTTTTTTCATTTCTCATCGAGATCTACCACTATGTTCACTTTGGCACACGATCTCAGAAACACCCTGTATACATTTTTTTTTAACATCAAATTTTTTTTATTCAACTTACCACAGTTAAGAAAACAACAAAAAAAAAAAGAAGGAAAATCAACGTTCAGTTATATAAATCAGAATGATTTTGGAATTAAATACAATAATGTTTGTGTTTATTTCAGGATCATGCTGTTTCCTTTTTTTATTTTTTTATTTTTTTGTGTTGTCGCTTTAGATTCCTGTAGTTAAGTCAAATAAAAATTTAACAAAAAGAAAACAATAAACAACTATAAAATTTATCTTTTGATTTTAGTATGCAATTTTTTTATTTTTATTGTTCATGTGTAAAAAAAAAACTATGAAATGAAATATGAAGATTTATAATGTGTGTTTTTTTTTCCTTGAACAAAAAACAATAACTTTTAATTTTCATATCCTTTTTAATGTACACATATACCAAAAAATCATTTGTATAAAATCATATATGAGATTTTTTGAAAATAATAAATTTTATTATTCCGAAAAAAAAAACATATTGCATCTTGATTTTTGTGTGGTATGAGTGTGTACGACAAAAACAAAAGAAAAAGAAAATTATAAAGAAAAAATAGAGGAAAATAAAGAAAATTATATTTACCGTAAATGTTTTTTTTTGTTGTTAATACACTACCTTTTACGTAGATTGTTTTTCGTTCCCAAAAATGATTAATGTAGGTCATCTTTTTTGATACACACGTGATAAAAATAGAAATATTCGTGTACCAGTATCTTTAATATTTCTCGTCTTTCCAGAGGTAAAATATTTTGATTTTTTTTTTATAAAATGGAAGTGTAGATAGTGCAAAATATGAGCTTATAATAATGAAAGTTGTACTGTGTGTTGTCATGCATGTTAAATAACGAAAAAGAAAAGAAAATAAAAGGTGTTTTGCTGTTTATCATATGCTTCATTGCACACCTTACACGAGATTTTTCGTTGCCAAAATGATTAATGTAGATAATTTTTTCTTACACGTGATGCAAATAAATATGTACGAGTAGATATATTGAATATGTATTTTTTGTTTTCCCATAAAATAAATATACATATGAACGATCAGTAGCCGGAATGGTACATAGTACTGGCTTTTGAAGTTGGGAGGTCTCAGGTTCAAATCTGCTTAAGTTTACTCTCAGTTTTAAATGAGCGACGACTAACAATTCAGTGAAAGCAGCATAAATGTAAAAAAATGCATTTTTTTTCGTTTCAAAACAATGAAAGTTTTTTTAATTTACAATTTTTGAAAAAAATTTTTTGAAGTTATTAAAAAAAATATTTTCGAAAACTATCTTCGAATTTTCGAAATTATTGGCAAAAGTTTCCTCTGTAGTTTTCGACAAAAACTTTATTCGAAGTTTTCCACAAGAGTATTAGGTACTGAAAATATGTTTTTTTGTTTTTGTAAGAGAGTGTGAAAGAAGTAAAAACATGTAGAAATCTCCTTCTCTGGTTATTGTTTGTGGTGTTGTGGCCAAATTACGATTTTTATACGACAACTAAATCCTATATTTTTCTTAAATGATAGCGTACAGTTTATAAATTTTCTCTTTTTTTTTGTTGTTGTCATTATTCGAAACACAGTCGTCGTTGTTATTTTGCAAAATTATTTCAACATCTATGTATGTGACATTTATTACATTTACATGAAATGCAATTAAATTTGAATATTTTATCATTATGTACATAAAATTTTTTTTGTTAAATTCTCAATTAACTGCGATGATGTCAAAAGTCATTACCCGTTCTACGATAAATTAAAATAAATAAAATTATCGTTAACATTTTTTTTTTAATTTTTTCAAAATACATTTTCCCTTGATCCTGATATACGGAGTGTAACACCACAACGATAAACCACTAATCATTTTTTATTTTTTTTTTGCATTAATAATCTAATTTATTTTTTTCATGTTATATGAATTTTTTTAAGAACAATTTGTGGTTGAAAATATGAGTTTTTTAAGTCATATGTGATAGTGAAAATAGACGACTTTAATATATGCCATTTTATACATGTTGATGTGATAATAAATTTTAAACTTTTTTTTTTTTCATCATAAAATTTTTCGAACGATTTCAAAAATATGAAAAAAAAATTAATAAAACCTGGAAATTATTTTATTGATTTTTTAAAATTTATTAACTAAGCTATAATGAGTACTTTTTTTTTTATAAAACTTTCACCTGATACATAAAGTTTATAAAATATACAGAATAATGGAATCAATAATATATTGAAGTTTAATTATATCTTTAAAATTCAATATTTTTTTTAGACGTCCTGTAAATATTTTATATAAATTTGATAAAATACGTAAATTGCAAAAAAAAAAAAAAAAAATAGAAGTAGATGGAAACCAATATAAAATTAGTTTAATTATAATTGCGTGCAATCATGTAGAAAGGAAACTTTTATGAAAGTCACTATAGTTAATGGACAACATGTACATATGTATGTACATGTGTTTTATTAATTTAACATATACAATTAATGTACATATATCTATGTTTGCATGTATTCATTTTATAAAACTTTTTTTTCTTCTTTATTTTCTCGTTTTTTGTTTTTTGTTTTTTTCAAATTTTTTTCTTTGTTACAAGTTATGTCATTTCAAATTTATATGTTGTGATTTTGTTTATCTTTTAATATAATTTTAACGGCAATAGAAAAGGCAATGAAATAATGGTCATGATAGATAAAATTTTCACAAAAATAGATTTCATGCTTTCCAATATGTATCTGAATTTTTTTTTTTTTTTTTTTTGTAAAGGACTTATATAACTGTATGTATATACTCTTATGCTTAGGTGTATTGTGAATTGTACAAGCAGAGAATTGGAATGTGTTTTTTTTTTCCGAAATACATAGATACTGTCAGTATAAGATTGATTATCCTTTTTGAATAGTTTGTAATTTTTATTGACATAGAAATGATGAAATTTCGTTGATGGATTTTGAAAGGATTTATTATTTAGAAAAATGAAAATTGAATTATTGAAATAAAAAATTCTGAAATGAATGAAATAATTTTGATGGTTTATCTCTTTAAGGTTTTCAATATTTTTGAAAATGATAAGGATGGATGTCCTAATTTATGGACTAATAGATACATTTCGGAATTTTGAAATTTTACTGATATGTAGGAGGTGTTTGTTCTCTATTAACACTATATGGTCATTTTTCATTTTTATCTACGCTGAACAATTTTTTACCATTTGTAAAATTTTTTTTTACCCTTTTTTTGTTGTCTTGGAATCAGCAATATTTAGCCAAATATTTTTTGAATAATAGAAATCTGTTTATGATAAATAAAGTGATAGAGCGAAATAGACGGTAAAATCACTTCTTAATTATTTTCGTAAAAAGGATATTTAGTTCTACTGATTTCAAGCTAGAGAGAAAGAGTATTAAAACCCTTAGAGATAGGAATTCATGAAATTTAAAGGTGATAGATAGTTCAAAAGTATCATGTGCCTAAATAAGGATCAAAGTCGAGTCTTATAGATTTATTCTATAGTTCATTCATTCATTCTAGAGTTAATTAAGATAACCTAGAGGCTAAACTTCGGCATTCAATTAAAAATACATTTTTGTACTCTTTGAATTTAATACTTTTTTCAGGATTTTTTTTTTTTGTTTAGAAATTTCTGGATAAAATTTACTAAATCAATCAGTCCATTTTTGCCTTTAGCAAATTTTTGTTTATTATGGAAAATTTTCTAGAGAATAAAAACATTTTGTACAACAAAATAAAATAGAATATTGAATATTTCACCGATTTTTGTTTTTTCAACTTCCATATCAGTTGATAACGTCTACCAAAAGAGATCATACCCCAGCTAAGATAACATAGTCAATAATGAAAAAAATTGCTCAACTCTTATCATATTAATTTTTGTTTCACGACTATTAGAACTTTTAATTTTTCAAACAAACAAACAAAAAACAAAACAAAAACAATAAGTTCAACTTTTAGAAACTAACTACAAAATGCTTTCTTATTGTTCAAACTTTCTTTTTTGAATGAGATTAAAATTTTTTCACAACAAAAACAAATTTTCAACAGACTTATTTCAGAATATCAAAAACAAAATATTACAAAAAAAAAATCTTAGTTTCAAAAACCTCTAAAAAATTTATTCAAAAAACATTTCAATGAATTATTAAAATGAAGTTTTTAACTTTCTCAACAAAATTTATTTTTATTTTTTTGTTTTTTTATTTTTTATTAAATGTTTATTTTCAAATAAAGTGGATACCAAAAGTTGCCATTTATTTATGCAAAACTGCTTAGCTTTCATTTTTTTGTTGTGTCTTTTGGTTTTTTTTTTATGTACAAGGATAGAATTTTTTATATCGATTTTTGTATCTTATTTCAAAAAAAAACAATCTCTTTTTTTAGTTTTTTTTTTTGTATTTTCTAATTTATATGAAATAAAATCAAAGATAAAACATTTCAAGATGTAAGTACACACACAATGAAACCTATAAAATTTCATGATTTTGAAAATATTAAATAGTCTATTATTTACTCAGTTTATTCATACTACGTACTATGTAAATAGCTTTTTCTTATAGAAAAAAAAAAATAATCGATAATATTTACAGTTAAAAAATATTTATCCTTAGGTTATTAACGTTTATATCTTGATTTTTATGACATCCTTTTGAAATAGAAATAAAAAATGAATATTTTTTTCTCATAAAGAAGTAGAAAAAGCAAAGAAAAAATGTGTAGAAAAATTACAGTTATCATGGATTTTTTATTTTTCATATTGTCAATAATTTCTATGAAAAAAAAAATTGTACATACATATATGTATGTTAAAAAAAATCAATTTGTAAGTAAAATGTAGTCCAAATGATTAGCAATAGGCAACATATTGTTAAATATTGAAATGTATCTATTATAAAAATATATGAGAAATATGTATGTCCTTGAATGTAAGAGCCATAGTGGTAGTAGCTATATGTATTTGTCATTATTTTTTTAGTGGTAACAGGAGGTTAATTTAACATGTACAACTTATAGAAATTCCTTAAATGCTTTTGCAATATTATTTTCTAAACAGTATACTTTTGAATTAAGACTTTTTTTTTGTCATGTGCATACAAACATAGCAAAAGTAGGTATATATGTATAATTAAAAAAGTTTTCCTGTGAGGAAAAGGATGTTCTTGCATATTATGTATATTAAAATTTTCAACTTTCTCATATAAAATGCATGAAACTTTTTAACTTTATAAAATTAAAGTAAATGATTAAAATGCAATATATGTACATAATATGTAGTTTCATAAGTGTTAAAAAAGCTACATGTGGTGGAATATGTGAAAGTTTTAACCCATACCGGAATTCTTTAGGGGGTGGAAGACTGATTGTGCATAAATTTTGTTTTTTGTCTTACAAGCATTTTAGTTACTTTATCCGGTGTGAGCCTGAGTTCGTACTATCAAGCAAATCGTTCTGCCCAGCAGTTATCTTGTCAATGCGAAAATTTATTCTCGACGGTATTTTCAAAATGAATTATATTGTTACTGCGGCTTTTCAATACCACCTACTGGTGTCAACATTTTGAAAATCCAATAGATCATAGAAGGTTTTTTTATTCATTAGATTTAAGTTTGAATTTTTTCTTTTTGCAAAGAGTACAGAGAATTGTTTGGAATTTGAAGGGTTAAAATTTATGCAAATTGCAATTACAAAATATGGTTCTTGTCAAAAAATGTTTAAATGAAAAATTAAATTAATATAAATGGAAAGTAGCCAATTAATTAACTACATCTTGTACCAAGGATAATAATGTAATTTAAAAATTTCTATACATTGAAAAACAAAACATTCCTAATTTCTATCAGACACCAAATTCTATATGATTTTCATTAATTACACAATTATTTTTTATTCGAAGGCAGAATATCAATTAAATAATCAACGATTTTAGTCTGCATAAATTTACAGATATCAATTTTAAATTACTCTAAACAATTATTAAATAATCTTTATTCCTGAAAATATATCTTTATGATAAAAATGAATCAATATTTTATGATTCCTGCGCACGCAAAATTTAACATAATTGAATTAAATTGTAATAAAATATCTCTCTAACATGCTATATTGTTTTCACAAAAAAAAAAAAAATATACATAAATATATAGATACATATATGTATGTATATATTTGATGAAAAAGAGAAGGACATTTTATTATAGTGCCATTTAAGCATCATGATATTAAATTCAAAATTATGTACATGAATTCAATCCAAAAATTCTATTATTATAATCAATTATGTATACGCATCCAATTGACATGAAATCTGTTATTAAATGTTTCAATTAATTTCTAATTTTTTGATGTATTCATCTACATAACTATATAGTCTATATGTACACCCACATATGTACAGTGTAATGTTTTATCCTTAATTTTAAAGCAATCAAAATATCCATTCCTCTTACGGCATTCGTATAGCAATTTAAAATCATTTGAATTGAATAATTTTTTGTTTAAAAGATAAAGATACATTTTGTTTTTGTCTTTTAAAATTAATAAAAAAAAAAAAATGAAATTTTATTTCAAAATCTCTAGTTCCATTAAAAAGCATATAATTATTCTATCTCAAAGTATTATACTTTTTTTTTAACATTTCCACTTCCTTCATTTCATAATCACAACTTAATCTTGAACAATTTTTAATGTATCTTCATTATTCTTAAAGGATATTATAAGATAAAATCACCATAACTAATATTCTTGAAAAATAAATCCATTTTGTTCTACAAAAACATTTTGTCCTTTTTCAGTTTTGGTTTTATTTTTTTCTTGATGTCAGAATATCACATTCTTCTAGAAAAAATTTACTTTATCTTAAATCCTTTTTTAATCTTTTTTTTTTTTTAAATGAAATATATACTTTAGAATTGAGTAAAAATTATAATGTATACAAAATAAATTCATCAAATTTTATCTGATGGAATGCCATTTTCTGTTTATGTAACAAATGAACAATAACGAAAAAAAAAACAAAAAAAAATAAATAAATAAGAACAACATTCAAAATATGTAATGAAATGTAACCCATTTTATATGTAAGAAAATATTTTTGAAGTATAATAATTTTTAAAAGGAAATAAGTAAGTATTATTAAATGTGATATCTTTTTTTTAATATGTACGTTGTACATACATACATATATACAATATATCAGAATTTCAAAATGTTATCTATTGTTAGGGTTTTTCAGTTGTTGTTGTTCTTATTGTTAACATGGTAGTTTTAACTTAATATTACACATCCTGTGAAAAAAAAAAAGAACAAAACAAAAAGTGCTTACAGATGTTTTTAGATGTTTTTAACTTCAAATTTGAATAAACTAAAATTTTGATAACGTGCCCAGAAAATAAAACAGATTTATGATAAACAGCTAAAAACTTTATAATGATATAAAGTAGAAGTTTAGGTGTTGAATGAAAAGTTTATTTACAATGTTTTCATTTCAAAAATTTTCTTTTTTTTTTCGAAAAAATAAAAAAAAGAAGAAAAGTAATAAAAAAAAACAAATTATAAGAGATATCTTTTTTAAAGATGTTTTTTTTTTAGTATTTTTATTGTGCTTTCGTTGTTTTTTGAATTTTTTTAAATGTTTTTTAGACATAAACGTGAAATATTTCACGGAAATACAGCCTAAAAATTTTTTAAAATGCTTTTTTAAGATTTTTTCTCATTTTCTTTTGAGAATATCCTTTTTTTTCTTCTTCAATACAGAAATTTTTATTCTGAAATTCAAATTAGATCATTCTTTAATTTTATTTAATGTTACTTTTGACTAAAAAAAAAAAAGGTGATAACAACATTATAGAACAGTTGAATTACAAGCAAAAAACTTTACAAGATGGTTTATGTTAAGTGTGTTAAGAAAAACAGAACATTGCATGAGTGAGGAGGAGAATTTTAAGCCGTACAAAGAAAATATTTCATTTTTACTATTTTTTTTTCTTCTATTTTTGTAAAATAAAACAATTTATTATTTGACATAGATTTTGTGAATACAGGTTTTTTTACAAACATTCATACAATTTCCACAACGATATTTCTTCTGCGTGTCACAATTATTCATGTTTTTTTTTTTAACTCCTGTATTGTTGTTCTTCCGTATAAAGTTTTCGGTTTCTAAGATTGTATAAAGACAATTAACGTCTTATATGCTAGAAATAAAAGTAAAATATTTTTCTTTTGTTAATGAATTTCTTTTTTTTTTTTTTATCGTATTATGCATATACTAATGTAATTTTCATGCTCTAGTTTACATACATATATTACATAACCGCCCTTAAATGTTCCATTGCAAAAATAATATTATGCGGTATACCTTATAATAATTTGTAACTAAAAATACATATCCTTGAATTGGAAGTACATACATACATATATAGTAATTTACATGTCATTTTAAATAGTTAAATAGTTTTGGGCTTAATTACAAAATTGGTGGTTTTTGAAAACAATTTAAGATGTATGTACATTAGTAAAATTTATAAATTTCATAAAACAGGAATTATATTTAACAACAAAATGTTCGCATTACATGTTTTAATAAATTGACTACAGAATTTCAAAACTAATTTGAAAATGGAAAAAATTAAAAAACAAAACACGAAAGTAAGATATTTTTTTTAAAAAAAAAAGCTTTTAAACAAACGATGAGGGAATTTGGAAATTTTTCTACATTTTCTTGTAAAAAACAAAAAAATTAAACATAATATTTTCAAAAATCAATAACAATATGAGATAGAAATTTCAATGTAGAAGTCTTATACGTGTATGTACACATATTTTACATGAAATTTCATATAAATTTAAAATTTTTATTGTATTTTCTTTTTTTAAGACTTTAAGATTTAAAGAATTTTGAAAAGTATTCAAGTTGAAAGGTATATGAAAATCATCATATTCTTTTGGCGGTAAATACAAAAAAAATGTCATTAAAGGAAACCAAAACCACAGGTGTAACTGTACTGTTTATTATGTTCTTTATAAGGATACAAAAAAAAGACCGAATGAAAACAAAGGATTCATTTTGAACATGAGAATCGTTCCCGCAGGCAAAATAGAAAATAATAGATTAAAAAAATTCATAAAAACAAAGTTTTTCGGTTTTTTTGTCGGTAATCGAAATAGGAAATTAGTTTTCACTTTTCCTTAAAAAAAAAAAAAAAAACACTTACATAACATATCATCACACTTTTTGTACGTGTTATGAATGTGAATTATAAAAATACGTACTATAATTGGCTCATTACAGTTTTACATATGTAATATTTTCCCTCAAGGTAAAAAGGTGAAAAAAAATTATTATAAATATGGTATAATGACTTTCACTATAAATGTCAAAAATAGTCTAAAATAAAAAGCAAAAGGAAGAAGAAAAAAAAGTAAAAAAAAATAATCTCATTCTATTAACGAAGAAAATTTAATGTTCTACATTTCAAGCACTAAATTTCGTTTAAAAACGAAAAAATAAATAATAATCTAAAAAACAAAATAGATATCTTGTACGTGTATGTAATAAGAATTTCTATAAGGATTTAAATGGCTCAAAAAAAAAAAAAAAAAAATTTACAAGCAAAAAAATAATGATTTTACAAAATGTAAAAAATACTCAAAGATCTGTATGCAAAAAAGGAAAGAAAAAAACATAGCAACTTGAATGGAATGTAGATTTTTGTTTTTTTTTTTGTTTAAAGTTTTACATAATTTTTTGAGAATTTGATTCAATTTAAGTGAAAGGATGTTTTTATAAATAATAAAATGTGGTCATACAGAACATTGAAGGTTCTTTTTCACCTTTTTTGAGTGAAAATTTTTCATGTAGAGAAAGTATTGAGTGCTTTTTTTTTTTTGAAGTAGAAAAAAATATGTAGCATTTAAAGAATGTCTTACCATCAAAAATTCCTTATAGCCCAAAGATGAAAGTCTCTCATTAAAATTATTTAAGAAATTTCTAATTAGGACAATTAAAAACTAATTAATAAAAAGTCTTTAAAATTTTATGGAAATATTCTGAATTTTTAGAATAAAAATTGAGAATTTTAATTTTAAAATTTTGTAATCCCAATAAGCCTTTTTTTTTGTTATGTGCCTGGACGTACATACATATATAATGCATATTGTTAGCACATGAAAATGGAAAGATGTACACAGAAAGAATAAATTATACATTTAATTTTATTTGAATTTTCTTTTTCAATTATTTTTATTCAACTCAAATATGTTAATCAAATCAAAAGTTACAAAATACGAAACAAAATTGAAAAAGTAAATTCTTTAGAGCATACAAAAATTTCTTTCAATCCCACAAAACTTCTTGAATCTTTCTTAAAGTTTGTTGTTAAAGTATTTTACTTTATTCTTATAAAAAAAATTCCGAACCACAATATATATATTGTTGCAATAAAATTCGTGGACTTATCTTGCAAATAATAAGTCAAACAAAATTAAAATGGTAAACTTTTATTCAAGAAAACTTATCTCTTTGAAAACTATATAGGTAATTAAACTTTTACTTGCAATAAAATTTATGGATTAAAGATACTACACGTATAGAAAATAAGTGTTAAAATTTCCCTCAAGTGAGTCTACGTCGTTTCCTTGAATTTTTTATAATATCTTAAGCTCTTACCAGCTCAACAGTTTTTCTTTCCGCCTTTTTGAAAATTTATTATTCTAAAATTCGATGTAACGACAAAGATAAAGTTTAAATTATTAATTAGTTACTTACAATTGAAAAAATTCAGAAAATAAAATGAATAAATTTTCTTAACACCCTAAATTAAATAATTTGTTTTTGTAATTCATTAAAACTCATACAGTAATTTGTTAAGTTCTTGAATTATTCCTAAAACAATGATAAAATACCTTTTTTATTATGATCTTTAAATGGGATAATGAATAATCGTTTATTATGTGTTTTTCTTGTTTTTACAGTTTTATTTCGTTTTTCTTTTTCATTTTCCTTTTTTTTTTTTTTTAGTGCTGATCTATATTACAAGAACATTTACATAATCAAAATGTTGTTTAGAGAATCTAAAATTTTTCAAAGCTTATAAAAAAAAAAGATCTTCTTGTTAAATTATTACGGTCCTTTTTTTTTTTCTTTCGTCTGTACAAATATGTATGTAATTCATGAGTGTATTTTACATTATGGTAATTTCCCTAAAGACAGGATACACCTAATATTTTATATACCTATGTATAAAAATGAATTGAAAAGGATGAAAAAACAACATTTATGAAAAAAAATTTTATAATGTTTGCTCTAATATTAACATGTGTATACTGTCATATATAGAAGAATATGGTACTGTTCACGGAATGGAATTTGTCAACAAAATAATATTTGTTTAAAAAATGGAGTAGTTACATCTTCATCCTGTTCACAAATAAAAAGGATGATAATTTATGCAAGAGATTTTTCTGATGCTGTCAAAATATAGGGACGATGGATAGAGTATATATGTATGTAGGAGTATCCAATGAAAGAAATTGATTGTTTTGTTGTTATTGTTTTTTATTTAAAGATTGATTCGTGTTTTGAATTACAATGTATGATTATTTGTTTTTGAAGAAAAATATGAAAGCATACCTTATATTGTTTACATGATTTTTATTTATTGTAAACAATTCAAATATGAACGTCACTTATACGAGTACATACATACATTTTAAATTTGTACAAATATAACAACCCTTCCGAAGCAATGACTTACACTCAACTACAATACTACGACATATTTGTTTATTTTTTCTTTTCCAATTAACTGAAAATATTAAAAAAAAAAAAATTTTTTTTATTGTACGAGGGTTGCTTCCAAAGTTGAGGTAGTTGCATTCTAGCTTAATAACGCAAACATAACAAGTAATATTCCGACTTTCCAACGTTGTCAACCCGATTATGATTTATATGCTTGGTGAGTACGGATATACTTTTTCAGTGTCATAGCTTTGCAACCATGGAAGACACTGTTAATGCTCAAAAATCTTCTTTCTATTTAAATAAGGCGTTAAAACATCTAAAATCGTGTTAAGTAGATTAGGCCCAGCAACATCTATCATCTGTCCTAAGAGTTAAAACAAAACTTTCCGTTCCAACATAAAACGAGCCATAAATCAATGCCTAAAAGACTCCAAAAGATTTTTATTTTGATTTCCTATAAAATTGGTTTCGAGGTGGAACAAGGGCGTACATACCATACTAGAAAACTGCAATGTAACATATAGTATAGTATATATGTAGATAAAAACTGATGAGATAAATGCAATTCCTCGAACTTTGTAAATATCCTTGTACTCTTAAATAAAGGTAAAGTCGAAAATATGAGTTTTCAGCAATAGACCAATCGTGCCTTTCGAAATGCTTAGTATTATATTTCACAAAATGTGGGATTTTGAATTGTGAACTTATGTTTTTATTGAATGTAATTTAAAGTCACCAAATAAATTGACTTTCACCAATTATGGTTGATTTTCCTTCACACACTATTTTTTTCTTCATTATTTCTTCTTTTTCAAATTCAAAATTTCGAAGATTTCTTTTTGTGATAAATTTTTTTCGTATGAAGTATCAATTTAATTTGTCACTGTAATTTAGGATTTTGTTCTTTTTTCCACAAAAAAATAAAATTTTACTATAAATAAAAAAAATTTGAGCTTTAAATTATGCAAAAGCATGAAACATAGAAAAACAAATTTGGGTGAAAAGGCAGCCAAAGGAATTGTATGTATCGCCAAAGAAATTTTAAATTCAAATTGTCCTTGTCATGAATTTGAAAAATTAGATTATTCAGAAAGAAAACAAATAAATGTTGTGAAAATTCTGTTGTATTTTCCATTTTCAACGGACTGAAAGAATTTATGTTCTTTTTTTTTTGTTTTTGTAAAAGATTTAATGTAATTTTTATTTCTTGAAATAGAACTCTAAAAAAGGACTAAGTAAATGGAATTAAACTGAATCAGCATATAAATTGATTTCATAATTACTTTGTGGTTTTTCTTTCATTAGCTTTACAGTTTATTCTGATCTTACTTTATGCTATCAAATAGATACATCTTACACCACAACACTTTACGTGGTTTACAAACCGCATATAAATCATCAATAAAAAAAAAATGAACTTAATTTTATTTAATTTGCATATCAGATAGCCAACAACTTTTCTATACTTACTGCCATTTTTACTACTCACTCATCCCACTCAATATTTAAATGAATCACCCATTCATTTATAAAACTGAACTAATTTCAGGGATATAGGATCAAAATTATAAAAAAAAAACGATGAAATGATTATAAGGTATCAGGATTTGGAGAACGTTAATGTGTTCAGAAGTCAATACACCTTACCATTCAGAAATTAAATATCCTTAAGGGCATTAATATGTAAAAATTACAACAAAAAACAAAAAGCATCATGTTTGAAAAATCACATGCACAAAAAAAAAAACTCAAAAAAATTATATTGTGCAAATTTAACACATGATATTAAATTTATCAATAATTTAACAAAAAAAAAAAAAGTGTAAATATTTTGTTGACAAAAACATTACAAAAAAAACAAAATTCGTGATAACAGTTTTTGGTTAATAGAAAAAAAAAATTATCTCTGATTTTCTGTTTTGTCCTTTTTTTTTTTTTTTTTTTTTTTTGAATAAATTAAATTTCAACTTCTATTATTTACGTGTGCGGCAATAAATTACATATATTATCACACAGGAATGAATTTATTGTCGTTTTACATAAAACAAAAACTAATTGATATGCCAGTTAATCGTGATTAAGAGCAATTATTTTAAAATATCATATTTCGAAAAAAAAGGGTTATAATATTCAATTGTATAATCAGTGTGATTAGTTATGTATCATATTATTAGAAATCATGGGGAATTTATGAAATATTTTGAAATATGTGAGGTTGATAAATAATAATTAAAAGGATTTAAAGAAGTATGCGATGATAGAATGGTGGAAATGTTTTTCTCTATGGTTTTTGTTTTGGAAAAACATCATTTTTATGTTGGAAAACTTAAACTGTTTTACTTAAACTGGTCTTACTTTATTGAATCCTTTGTAATTCCAAGACCTCGTAATGTGCGGTCATTTTGATAATATAACTAGTGTGTGCGTCTCTTTGGAAAACAGGATAAACAATTTTTTTTTTAATCTTTTAATTATGTATATGTAATTTCTATTTGGATTGTTGCAGTTGAATATATCCACCAATCAATTGAAGTGGAATATTCTGCTTGCAATTGCAAAAGCCTATAGAAAGAATTCGAAAAGGTTTTTTCTTTTCCCACAGACACCAAAACTTTGAATGAGAAAGAAAAGAAAATCACAGGAAAAAGCAAAAATAAATTATTGAAGAATAGAAACGTTTATTAAAAAAATAACTGATAAATGATAAAATCAAGAAATTGTTAAAATAAATCAACTACAGAGAAGTTTCTGAAAAACGTTTCTTTTATTTTTTAAATTTAAAAAGCCAAGAAAAAGTTGGGAAATTTTTTTATCACACTCTCAATATTCTCAACTACGCGAAAAAGCTTCTTTTTTTTCTCATTTTCTCCTCCATTTTGATTGCATTATGAAAAAAGCTTTTCTTAACCTAATAAAATGCATTAAAATGAAAATTGTGCATCAATCAAAAGATATAGTAGCATCTAACAGGAAATAAATTTAACATCCTTTTTATTTTATTTTCTTGGGAGGAAGTTTATAAAAAAAAAAAGGTGTTTAACAGGAATAAATTTTCAAGAAAAAATCATTTAAAATTGTTTGTCTTTTAATTTTTTTATATGAATGAAAATAATTAACATGATGTATTCAATTGATGAAAAAAAAAAAATTAACGAAAATAAATCCAGAAAAATTATTCTAAAAAAATATACTTTTTGTGTAAAGAAAAATGAAAAAAAAAAAACAATCAAAAATTCATGAGCATGAAAAATAAACAAGATTTAATAGCACATGTATCTACATTTTAAAATAAAAATAATAATCCTCCGTTATCCTTCTTTTTTTTTTTGTACTCTTAAAAAAATATTGAACACATGTTTTTTCTTTTTTTTTTGTTACCAAAACATTACCATAACAAACACCTGTGGAAAACAAAATACCTTGAAAAGCTATATGATTAACTTTTTCAAATTTATATAGAAAAATATGGGAAATATGAGATATCATGCTTTATATTTTATACGGTTTTCATTAGGAAGAACACATGAGTTGTGTTATCATCAAATAATTTATGATTTTCATTAAAGGATACTGTTACCACTTTTTCATGGGTTTTTAATGTATTGTATGCAAATGTGATGGTAATATGAGAAAAAATATAATATTTCAAATTCAATACGCGTAGATGTATATAATTCCTGCCAATCAAAATTACACAATGATAATAATATCAAAAAATTATATTTGAAACATTAAAAACAAATAGGAATTCTGAACAAGGATCAAGGGGGAATTTGTAGAAGTATTTTCGTTTTTAATTATTTTTGCTGTCTTTGTAAATTCAAAACTTATTGCATATCTTTTAAAAAATGAGTCTTTTTTCGATTGAAAAACACATATTAGATTTCAGAAATATCTCTTAGATATTAAAAAATGAAATATTTAGCAAATTTCCTTATCACCCATTACTATCCAACCTTTTATTCAAAATTTAAAAAAAAAAAACTATGTCTTCCTAAATGGTTTTTAGAGTTAAATTTTTTTAAATTTTCACCTGTCCTACCATCCTTTAATTGGTTTGCTTGCTTTTAAGCAAGATTCTTCGGCAGTCTGGACGATTTGGTTGAGATTGTGTTTATAAACCTTAGCATATTAATTTAAAAATCGGGATGATTTACATGATAGGCCATGTTCTTCTCATAAGCTAATCGAAGAACATTCACAAGGCATCTCTTGGGATTCCGAATGAGCTTACTTTCGGGCAAACAGTTCAATCTATCTTTCTACCGGCCTACTATCCTTTAAACTAGCTTAATTTTGGTCCTCAGTTTCTTTTACTACGTGTTATAAAATATCTTCAGGATTATTTCTGGTTTAATTTAAAGCCATATTATAAAGAGATTGCCCTGTACTATTTGAAAATTTTATAAAAAGTTAGGAATTTTCTCCTAACTTTCATTTTACTAAAAACAAAAAGAAGTTTTTCTTAGTTTCAATGAAATTTTCTGATTTATCAGAGAAACTAACTTTTTTTCTGAATTCTTAATCAATTTGACTTTAAGAATATGACCTCATCACAACCAATCTGAAAAAAAAATAAGAACAAAAATAAATAATCTAATTTCAATATTAATTTGATATAAAAGCAAAAATCAATTACTATATACGTATGTCCTGTTTATCATATAACCATGTAAACAAACATTCACAAATCAACAAGTTGCTGACATGTTTTTTATTTTCATTTCTTTTTTAGTATTTTTCGTTTCCTTGTTTGTCTTTCTTCCTCTGGTATAATTTTTCAGATTTTCCTGAAGATTTTCTTTACACCCATGTCAGTTGATTTTCAGATTTTAAACGTGTAACATGTCGAATTAAACAGGATTTGAACTTTGTTATGAAATAAATTTTTAATAGAGTAAATTACGATTTGTCCTTTGAATGTTATATGTGTGAAATTTTTTGAAAAATTATACGTCAAATTAAAATGTGAATTAAAAAAATTATTTTAACAAACAGTAAAGAAAATAAAAGTGGAAAAAAAAATGGGTGATGATGAAATTAAAGCAGAATTATTAGAAAAATTAAAAACATTTGATGTTCGAACGGAAAAAAATGAAGAAAATAATCATTTTTGGAATTCATTAGAATGGAAAAAAACTGCTGGACATATTGGATTGTTAATTTCATTAGCAGCATATTGTGCAATCGGTGGATATGTAAGTTGGATTTCTGCAATATGAAAGTTTAGACTTTTAGTTATTTTTATCTTTTTTTTTTTTAATTAAAATTCTACAACTAATTTCTTGGATGAAAAAGTAAATTAAAATTATTGAGAATTTTTTTCTACTACTTTGTGAATCCATGACAGTGTATAATTTCAGATTTTATCTTCAACTTTTTTTTAAAAAAATTCTAATCAACGATAAGTTTTATGCTAACATATGCTAAATTATCATATATCTTTGAAATTTTAAAATTAAAATCTAAAACATTTTTTAGAAATGCACTTTTGTTGATGATGCAAAATAATTGTTGTTTTTTTCTTCCTACATGTACATACATATATTGTTTATAATTAAGTCAAAAGTACGAGTCAACAAAATGCATTTTGATGAAATTTAAAACTATCTTGTGTGCTACGTTAAATTTAATCTCATGATATTCGTGTACAGTGTACACATAACACACATCCTACGCATATTAAATATTTTTAATGCTGCTTTTGCTAATTCCTTTTTTAACATTTTTGTAATGTTATGCAGAATGTTGATAAAAATAGTAAATTGACTTTAATAAATGCAAATTTGAAAACGTTTTTTTTTAAATTCTATGACTCTACTTTATATTGAAAATTCGATTTAATTATTTTAAACTTGCTTAAATTTGAAATTAATCAAAAACTTTTATCCCAATGTCGTGTCTTGTATGCGATTTATTAGACTCTTATTTTGGAAATGAATTCAAAAAAAAAAAATTAAATTTCGATATATTTTTTTTTTTTTCAATAAGAAAACAATTTTTTTAAATTCTTCAATTCTTGAAGATTCGATACGTTCGATTACTTCATCATCTAAAAATAGAATTAATATTTAAATTTTTTTTTTATTTTTCTTATAAATAATGATTTACTAATTTTGATATTGATAGGAATTGTTTTTGTTTTCGTCGGAGCCAGAAAATTAATTGATTTTTTAGTAAAATTTAAGTGTGTTTTTTTTTTAGCAACAAGAATTAAAAATAAGGAAATGAGATTCAAATTAATTGTTATTGTTTTTGTTTTTTAATTTTTAAAAAAATGGTCTATCAAAAAACTTAGTACGCCCACACATGATTCAACGAATTTGTCATTGGACAAATTCCAAAGTTGGATGTATGTTTTATTGTCTTAAGAGTTTTCTACCAATGAATTAAGTGGTTCTCATTCCACTTTAAACTACTAGGTACATTCATAAGTATATGACAAAAATATTGTTACGAAACCTTAAGTTAACTTGAAGCGGCCAACTTCCAGTACTTCGTAAACCAACAAATTTATATTCTCCTCACACTAAAATATTTGCCAAAGTATGTATGACCTTCTTTATGTAAATTTTCGATTTTAAAAAAAATCTGTTTGAAAAATGTTTTAGAATGTTTTGGAAAATATTAAAATACAATTCAAATTTTAAGTAATTTTAACATACTTTTTTTTTTAACACTTTGAAATTAGGATTTAAAGATTCCAAAGACATTGCGTTGTTATTATACATATATACATATATATTTTTTTTTTTAAAATAATAATGTTTAATAATAACAGGATTCTAAAAGAATTCTTGATTCAACTTTTATCTTAAAGTTTATAGGTTCTAAACGAGATATCAAATTTATAACTGTTGTTTTTCAATCTAAATAAAAATAATACATTACCATTTTATTATTACATGTTTGAATTATTGTGTTTTTTTTTTATTCAAACAAAACTTTATATCATCACTTTACATTCATAGCATTTAACTGAAGTTTAAAAAAAAGAAGAAAAAAATACAATTCAACACCAGGAAAAAATCAAATAAAAATGAAAAATACACAAAAAAAACCCGTATAATTTTCTCATACACAATATAAAATACCTACAGAAATTTACGTAAACGTTTTTTTATTTTTTTATAAATTCATGATATCATTAAAATTTACACCTCCTGTTCTAAATCTTCTGACCTAAAAAAAAAAAAAGATTTACGCATTATATAAAAGATTTTATATACTTTTTTTTATTCATGAGTTTTCTTCAGTTTTTTTCTATTAGAAAAATTGCAAAAAAAAAAAAAAATTTACGAGAACCCTTTAACCATTATTTAAAGAAATATAAAAAAAAAATAACCCTCATACTGTCGGCAGATTGATCATAAATATTCCATATCTTAAAATTTTCGAAAGAAATGTAATTTTATAGCGAAAATTTAATCAATTTCAATTGTGTATTCATATGTATGATGGTATGATTTTTCAAAAGTGCTTTACACTCTTTTGAATTGTAACGAAACACTTACACTTTAGGAACAAAAAAAAAAATAAATTCAATCTCTTATTCTTCTTCCATGTTCAATAATACTTAACAAATTTATTAGTAATGAAATTTTTTTTTTTATAATCCAATTAAGCCAAAAAAAGTATAAATTTATCCGAACATACACATTTATTTTTATATTTATTATTTTTATTGTGATATCATATGAACAAGGGAACATATTTTGTCTTGTTTTTGTTTTTTTTTTGTTTCCTTAAAAATTTGGAAGAAGAAAATTTTTAAGCATAGTAACAAGCATCTTGACAAATTTATGAAATATATTTCATTCTAGAAAAGGTTATGACCTTATGACTTGTATTAATATATAATAAACAAAATATGCTTTAAATTCAATAGATTGATGTTTTCTTAGTTTTTTTTTTTTTTTTATGGTTTAATAAAATTCAGAAAATTCAGAAAAAAAAATAATAATAGGTACTTTCTGACATTCTGAAATTGATAACAAATTTATATTTTTACGATTTGCCTTAAACAGAAAATATGAATATGACAAATTGAATTCTAATCTTGTATAATCCTTGTTATGTGTATTATGGGAGAGAAAATTTTTTTTAATCAGAAAAAAAGCTCAGTGAAAATAAAAAATTTTGAAAAAGGCCATAAAATAAAGCAATAAAAGCCATTTAATTTGAACTTATTTTTTTTTCTTCTATTTAAAATTCATTTAAAGATACTTAAAAGTGCTTAAAAAAAAGTCTTGTGTAAGGAAAGACTTACATTCCTTAATATTTTTTTATATAAGTATGTACATATCTGCTAAAAAATTTCCTTCCTTAATCTTGTACAAAAGATTACAAAAAGTATAAAAAAAAAAACAATAAGAGTAAATAAGTTTCCGCAATTTAATAACAACATAAAAAAAAATTTTCCACCCGCTTCATTTTATTATACCTACATATTTCGGTATAGATTTGAATATCAGGAAAAATAAATGAAGTTTTTTAAAGCTTCATAAAAAATAAATCTGTAGAGGGTGATAAATTCATCTCATTCACAGATTTTATCTTAAATAATTGAAGTTTAATTAACTAAGAAACTGAAATATAATACATTGAGGATGAAATCTGAAAAGATTTAATGTTTTTAACAAATGTAATATGGCACTTAGAAGATAATTTGTATTTTATAATTTTTTCTATGGTACTTGAACTGTTGACTTCTGTAAGTAATTAGACCTAAAATTCGAATTTTATTAATGTTATATTTAGAACACATACTAAATATACTATATAGATATGTGGATGTAAGGTAAATACATTTTTACAAAATAAAAATCGAAATATAAAATCATACCAATCAATTAAAAATAAACAGTTGGATTGGTCTCAAAAGTAATTTACTATTCATAAATTTTTTTCCGATTATGAAATTAAAAATATATCCTTGAACAGTGGATGTAGTAGATATATATATGTACATGTTGAAATAATTTATTGATAACTCAACAAAATCAAATAAAGATTTTTATAGAAAATCATAGTTTGAATTTTAGATTGAATAGTATATATTATTATTTTTCAAGTGTCCTTTTTTAAAAATTTATCTTTGATATTTTCAAATACATATATCCTTTCACAATATTTTATATAAAATTCACTTTTGAAAGCATCATTATTCATCTTTCTGAAACGAGTCAGTGAATTTATATAGATTTTTTGTATACGTCCTTGGATGCATAATTTTTATTTAGAAATCATATCGTTTTTTTTTTTTTAAAAATCATGTTTTGTATTTTTAAAAAATATTCTAAAATTCATTTTCCACTTACCCACATTATATCACCCCTTAGAACAACACAAAAAACAAGACAGTGAATTTATAGGACATTCCTCCAAAACCCTTTCAGTATAATCTGAAATTGAACTATAATTTATTTCATTCTGAAAAAAAATAGCTTAGAAACCTTCTAAAATAACATTTGTCCAGTTTTTGCTTTCAAATACATCCAAAAATCTCTTAAATATACATAAAAAGATTTTTTTGCTCATCAAAAGATAAATTATTTCTAAATCAACTGTGAACTTTCTACATAGAACATTTTTTTTTTCCTTCAACTATCTTTCCTTGAAAATTTGATAATTTAAAGATTTTATCCTTTTTTTACCCAATAAAGTATTACTAACAAAGTATGTATTGATAATTGTGTGTATAGCCAAACACAAAATATGTTATTTATTCAAAAGTCCCATGACCACAAAAAAAAAAAAGATGAAAATCATATAAAATCATCTTTTATTATCTTCCTTTATTTTCTTTATAATCCATATAGATGACCCAATTGTTTTCATTGCGTATAACCGTATAATAGATACATTTTCATGCTCTGATCCTTTAACATGATAACATTTTGTGATATTGTAAAAAGCAAAAGAAAAACACTAAAAATAGGTATATTATTATAATTCAACCACACATCAAACCTTATAAACTTCAAATATAGACTTTAGATAATTTGGATAATTTGTGAATATGTATTCCTTAGAGAATTTATATGTTAATTCCTTTGACAATAATTTGAATTTATATTTTTATTTTATTATAAAATTTTTTTGTTGTTGTTGTTTCCATGTAAATAAACTCATGAAAATTTATTGATTTACTTGAATTTTTTATGTTTTTATTTTGAAAAAACGTAAAATATGTGACATTTTTTTATTTTTTTTATTTTGCTTTTCAATGAAACTGTTTCGTTTGAAAGAAAATAAAAAAAATCCTTGAAAGTGTAATATATCATTATCAATTTAAAAAAAAATGTAAAAGTGCAAATATTTTCTTTAAACACACATATGTGTACAATGAAGTTATATTACAGGAAAATTGAAGTAATATACAATATTTGTTTGTGTACATAAAATAACAAGGATAACAAGGATTGCATGTATCACATTATTAGTTTAATAATAAGATTTATGTATTTTTGAAATTTTAAAGTAATTCATAGCATTACAAGAAAATCCTTTTTATAATTTATACTTTGATTGATATGCTTAATTGTTTTTTTTCTGTAATATTGAGAATAATAAATTGACATAAGATACATGTATGATTTCTATATATTAAAAAAAATGTAGATATTTTGAAAGTTTTTCTAAAATTATTGTGATTGAAATTATCTTCTTAACTTTCACTTTTTTAGTGGAATGAATTGAAGTTTAACTCGTAATCAATAAAATATCGTCATTGTCAATTGAGATTTGTGACACATCCTTTCTGATGTTTTTTTTTTTTTTGAATAACAACAAAATGAGAATATAAATCCTTTCTTCAAATTTCTTTTTCTTGAACTACATATGTTTTTTTCTTCTGTCGATTAATTTTCCTTGGTAGAAAATATGATTTTTCATGTGAAAATAGATTTTGTAAGAAACTTCGATTTAAAATTCTGTAGTTAGAATTTTTTTTGAAATTTTCGAAAAATGTTTTGCTATAAGTTCTTTGACATGAAGATATTTATGTGAGTTACATGAATGCATGTAATGCGCGGATGAAAAACGTAAGCTTATATTTTGTATTTAAATATAGTTTTAACTTACACAGAACCAATTTACCAAGGTCTTTGTACTCTATATTTCAAGTAAGTACTTTTCTCAGGCACAAAAAAAGATTCTTGGCTTTCATTCAAGTTTCCTTCATACCTTTTGTTGATGATTAGTATTCTGTCGTTTTTTTAATTGAAAAAAAATCAAAAAAATATCAAAAAAAAAGATTAAGTGCAAAATATTTTCTCTTTTCAAGTGATTCTGTTGTCTTTTTATCTTACAATTTTAGTCCTTATAGTCAAGTTTATCCCACCTATGATTTATATTACAGGAAACACTTTTGAAAAAATATCCTGTCAAAATTTCAAGTTCCTAAGGAAATATGCTGTTTTATGGGACAAAAATTAGTACTTATTGCACACTTACAGATATTAGACACACATGAATGCATGGACACTATATTTTTTTGGAATAAAGTATTTGCTTGTTTTCTACACGCATTTAATTATTCCTGTATACATACATATATGTATGTATGTATGTATGAACATTAAAAACAATAAAATAAATTTTTGTATTAAATTGAAAGGATTTTAGTAATATATTTTTTTTGAGCATGTTATATTGAGTTTAAAATGTGATGTATGTAAAGTTAGAATGTCGTTAACAAAAACAAAATTTGGTGCCATGTACTAATTTCCACCAAAACAATTCAAATATAGTAAATATCTAAGTATGAATTGTGAAAATTTTAATTTATCACGCACCAAACATGGTATTTTTCACATAAAAATGTGGGAGGATATAGGGAGAAAATAATAATAATAATTTTTGAAAAATTACTTCCGGTTTTTTAATCATAATTAACAATTAAGAAATATATTTTATTTTTTTTCGAATATCAATAAAATTTATTATTTATGATAGTGAAAAATTAAAAATTATGAGAATTTAAACAATTGGTTTAGATACAAAAAATTAACTTTTGTTTTCAAAATAAATTATTTATTATTATTTTTGTTTTTTTTTAAACTATGAGCCACAACGTAGGGATATCTCTTTACTGCACATTTATCATCACATATGTATGTATGTATGACGTGTGGAGATAGAAAAAGTTGAGGAAATATAAAAAAGAAAGTGTTGATGAATTTTTGAAATTCAATAATTAATTTAAAATAAACAATAATTAAATAATTTTGTTTATGAATGACATAAATATGAATTATTTATTTGTTTTGTTATTGTTTTTTTGTCTCAATATAGAATATTACCTTTTCTAAAGTTATTGTCCTTTCACTACCAATCACGACCGTTTTTAACAGATAATTGATATTATAAATAATAAATTAAGCTTAAATATAAAATAAAATTTGAACGTCAAATAGGGTGTGTATTAAAAAAATTCATTGAATTTTTGAAAAATGCAGGTTAGTTTCACATATTCTTAATATTGTGTATTGAATTTTCAAAATGATCAAATCTATATAGTTTATAATCACTAGAAAGCGCTTTAATCACAATGTAGCAAAACCTACAATTGGAAAAGTTACAGTTCCTTTTTCTTCGGCAGAGCTATCAAACCAAACAATTATACCCAACTCAAATTAATTAGTATACTCATTTAAAGCTGAGTGAACTTGAATCGATTTGAACACGAGATCCTAAGTTTCAGAAGCCATTACTCTACCATCTCGTCCACTTGACCACAACAAAGGAGGATTTGTTACCTTCTACCATTTTAAACGAAATCTATCTATGATGATACTTGCAACCATACACCCTGTGTATCTCTATCATTACAATTTAAATCAATCTAAAGAAGATACAAAACAAAAGATTTATGTTTTATGTTAAAACTGTATTTCAATTATAAATAAAAGATATTTGAAATACAAATAAATAATTTTATTCAACATTCAATAACAAGCTACTAAAGATTTACATACATACATATATCTTTTATGTGAGACCGTAATCGAATAGCGCACACATAAATATCATGAGGATAAACAATTGTCATCAATGAACAAGGAACTATTACAACTAATAGGATTGATAGATACTTCAATGGGAATTTCTTTTTGTTTTTTATTTCCCTCTTTTTTTGTTTTATAACAAATTTTAAGACTTATTATAAGCAAATTTTGAAACTTATGCCAAATTTTCATCAATTTTTAGTAATTTATTACTTAATTACTTTTTTTTGGATAAAGATTTCATGATTTAATTTTTAAAAAAAAAAAAAGAGGAAAACTCATTTTAGATACAATAAATTACAATTCATGTAACTCACAACTTACAGTTAATGGTGTTTGACTATGCATTATCATAAGAAAAACATTATATTTGACCAAAGGATTTGAAGTGTACCATGATGTCACATTATATATGTACAGCTTTAGAAGTTCTTACGCTGAAAAAAGTAATTTTGAAATTAATTGAAGATTTTTTCCTTTAACTTAGTACAACACTAACATCATTTCCGAACCAATACAATATCATTGTAATGTACATGTACATCATCATTATCATCGTTATGTAAAGTGTTATATAAACATATTCAGTTATTGTTGTCGACTATCAAGATTTAAAAAAAAAAACGTACTTTCTAAATAATTTATCTTTAAATTCACACACATGAGAAAAAGAAAACATTTACCATATTCCAATGACCAGTGCATAAAGCATCGTTCCATACAAAATCATTTCACATAAAATTATTTTTTTCTATAAAAACATTTAATTTCTCGACAAGTCTATAAAAATGCTCGTAAATGTGAAAAATAAAGGATGAAGAAGAAAAAAAAAATGGTAATAAAAAATTAATGTAACAGATAATTTTTTTTTCTCCATTTTAGCGAATTATTGTTCATAAATTAAAATTACCTTACAATGTCCAAATGAAATTTATGAATTTTTGTTTTTTTTTTTTTTATTTCATTTGAAAATGATCTGCTGTTACTAATTTTATTTCAATTTCATATTGTAAAATTTTTAATAATTATTGTCACATATGTTGTTAAATTTAAATAAAAAATTAAATGATGTCATATAAATTGTACATTCAATATGTAAATAGCAATAAATTTCCAGTAAATAGAATAAAATGTATAGTGGGAATTTTTTTAATATCGTCACCAGTCATTTTAATTGCATATGGATGTACTAAAATGAAATGTAAAAAAATATACTTATATATATGAATGCATATTATGCATCTTAAAAAGATATTTGAAATATTCGAATGGAGGGTAGAAATTAATTTTTGATTTTAGGAAAACAGATTGGAAAAATTAATGAACAGAAATTAATTGTGTTAAATTAAAATATTTTATGATATTTTTGTAATACCGTAGATAAAAATGAAACTATTATGAAAAAAATATATCGGCCAGATTTAACAAAATTTATCGAAAACTTACCGATATAAATTAATGGAATATTTGTAAAAAAATTGACTGACTGACAGACTATGATCAGAAGGTATAAAGTAAAATTACTTAATGAGTGTCAAATTTTAAAGATTTTTAAAAAAAGTGGCTTGTATCAATGTTTAACATGCTGAACGCCAATTTCACAAAATCTCATTTCGATATTTTAATAATCACCAACTCACTGTGAAATTACGGTTAGCTGACATCACATCGTTCCTTTCATTCTCCGAAAATACCATAAACCACCTGTCAAATAAATTCACTGTTTGGTGTGGTGTTCAACATGTTAAGTTTTCAAATAAGCTCACAGTTTATGTGAAAGAAAAATATTTACATATGTAAATTTTTCATTAAGAATATTTTAAAAAATTAATTTGTTTTTTTTTAAGTTCAAATCCTTTGAGTTTTGTTTATTATTTTTCTCTAGCGGTTAATTTTTATTTATCTCATTAATAATTCATAACAATTCCGTTTTTATTTTCAACTCAAAAATTTTTTAATGGTCGTCCTATTTATAAAAATTCAAACTTAGAAAATATCCTTTTTTTTTTCTTAAAAAGAAAATTACTACCACTACCATAATTTTTTAATTTATATATTTTTTCAAACACATGCTTGTACATATATGTGTATATGTTTTTTTATGTGAATGATTAATTACTTATTATTATTGTTGACATTTTTTTTTCTTTTTACATGGAAAATTTCAAATGGTAATTACATTTTCTTTTTCTCTGTATATTTTTATGTATTTATTCACATATGTAGATAGAAAATAGAAACTAGGTCATTTTTGCATTTTAGCTTATAATTATTATTTGCAAATCATTGGGATATACATACTAGGATTATATTAGTATAGATGAAAAAAGGATAGCACAAATATAAAATAAAATACGTGAATAAGAAGCAATTTGTATGCAAAAAAAAAAATAAAAATAAAAGGAATATTAAATAATTTTTAATGAAACTTTTATCGTAAAGTGAAAAGATATAAAATGCAAATTAAAAATTATACAAAAAAAAAGTACAAAATAGCAAATTTACAAAAAATTATTAGAATGTCTGAGGATCCTTATTAAAATTTCTAATTAACCTATTAGAAAATGAATTTAGTAGAAAGTTAAATAATGATAATAATTAATTCATCTTTTTTTTCTTAAATTAGAAATTAAATTTTTTGCCATGTGTTAAATTGAAGAATTTTGTTGTCTACAAAAATATAATAATTAAAAATTCAGTACGTATTGGATGATGTGTAAAAAATACAAAATATATAAATGCGATGTATAAATCACTAAAAATATCTTACGAATCTGTATATGTCTTTTAATTAATTTTCACCTTTTATATTTATTCTACAGGTATATTTTTGTTTGAAGTCATCTGGAAATTTCTAAAAATTATCCTTAATTATTAAAGCATGCTTGAAATATTATGAAATTATTTTTTTTTTCTGTCTTTATTTCTCATAGTTGTAATATATTGCATCATTAAAAGTAATTTAATTAATGATGTTACGTGATTTTCTGCACATTTTTATAATTTTTGATGATTCAATGAAATATCTATTCTTAATTAGCTACTGGATTTTTTTTTTTTTTTTTTCGAAAATAAAAAAACATTTTAAAGCATCTTTTTTAATTGTTTTGAAATGTTTAGTAATTAAAGAAAACTTATTTGAAAAAAAAAAAAACAAGAGGAAGACAAGTGTTATTTCCTTCAAAATTTTTTTCAATTTTCTACTAAAAAAAAAAATATTTCTTAGAAATTATTACGAAATTTTTATTATTTCCCGTATTCTTTTTTTAATGGAGCAGAAAATTTTAAAAGAAAACAAATTCTGTCTTGCAGAAAGTAATTTATTTATTTTATATGAAAACCTTCCTAACACCAAAAAATATAAAATTTCTAAAAATGTTATGAAGTTTTTTTTGTTCAAAAAATTTATTGAAAAAATCTTAAGGAGTAATTTCGTACTCTAAACTCAGAAAAACTGCACGAAAATAAAAGTATTTTACCCCTTTTCTCAATTCATATTTTACCGGCAAATTAATATGACGTGTGGAAAATGCGCAATCTCCAAATTCCACGTGTTATTTTTTATTTTTTTTTTTTTAACAATAAAAGAAAATAAAAACAAAACAAACAAAAAATTATACAAAAAAAAAACGAAGTATAAATAAATAAATTTTCCAAATATCAAAATAAATTTTCATTTATTTCCAAGAATTTTCCATGATACACCACAACAATGCAAAAATTTCTACACAGTCATGTCTATACAGGTACGCGGGATAATATATTTTATTTTTTTTGAAAATCAAGTGGTGTATAAAAATATTGTTTTTCCAAATCAACAAGTTAATGTCATATGTACCACTTTTCTGTTTTATTTTCGTATTTTTTTTGTTGTTGTTGTGTTTTTCATTTTTCTTCACCAATCAAGTGGTACATCAGAATTTTCTGACTTTCACAATATTTTTTTCTTTCTTTTTTTTTTTTGTTTTTAAAAGAAAAGAATTTTCTTTAAGTATTTGCAGTTTCAGTTCAGTTATGAATTAAATGTTGTACGGATTAAACGGTTGAAGAAAATTTTATTCCACTTATCGAATTATTTTCATCTTTGCGAATTTTCATGTGAATTTTGATTTTCGATATATTTTCTGTGTGAATTTTGTTTGTGTGTCTCGCTTAAAATACGTGCATTTTTTGTATAATCGTGAAAAAAGAATAAAATAAAATTTAGTACCAAGTACGGAAATGAGCTGGTTTTAATTACGAATTTTTTGTTAATTTAAATCGAAATATTATTCTAATTTTTATGTTTATCCTTTTATACACGATATAATTCTTCCGTATCACGAATTGATTAAAAAAAAAAAAAGACAAAAACAGTAATATTTTTTAATTATTTGTGCAAAAAATTATGAAAAATATTTTTTATTTTATCAAAGAAAATAATAATTAAAGAGAAAATATTTTTAAAAAAATGGGTGATGACCTCGGTGATGATGCTAAAACAGAATTATTAGAAAAATTAAAAACATTCGATGTCAGAGATAATAATGAGAATAAAAGTAGAAAATGTTGGAAATCATTAAAGTGGAAAGAAACAGCCTCACATGTAGGATTGTTAATATCATTAGGTGTATACTGTGCAGTCGGTGGATTTGTAAGTTAAAGTCTTGTTTTTTTTTTTTTTTGCCTGCAGATTTAACTTTCTTAAAAAGGAAATTATGATGTAAAATACAAAAAAAAAAAATAATAATAATAAAAAAGGCAAATTCAACTCAAGAGTGAGTTCGTAATTATTTTAAGTTGAAAAATAGGTTAAATTTTTATTAAAATATAAAAAAGTTAATTTGAAAAGTTTAAATTTACCGTTAATTAAATCTAAAATATTAAAATTCCCAAATTTTTTTTACTCATAAAAAGTCAAGATTTTTTAATTCTTTTCTTTTCAAATTTAACATAATTTTTGGTTTTACAGAAAGTGTCATTTACATTTACAAAATTTCTAAATCCAAATGCATTTATACGAGTATCTTTTTTGAAAAAAAATAAAATAAATTATACAGAAATATTATAATCCTTGTATGACCTTCATGAACACATTTAGATTAAATTCATCCTTTATAAAATTTCAATTATCCGCCTTTTTTTTTTGTCGTCGTCTTCGTCCTTGTTTTCTCATTCACATAATTTATATTAATAATTTAGCACTAAATACCTTAACTACAAATTTCTAAAATAGATATTTTTTACCAAGAAAAAAAGATGAAAAAAAAAATCACATATTATGTATTAGCGAATATAGATGTGTGATTCTTTTACAAATCATCTATAAAGAGACTAAAAGTTATCTCATTTGCGATTTTGGACAAATGTATAATTTTGAAAGATAAAGTTTCATAAATTTGGTGTATGGTGGTTTGCGTGTTTTGTCTCATAATGTTTTTAAAAGTTTCATTCCATTCTAGTGATATTTTTTTTTTTTTGTAAAATAAATTTGCTTTCACTTTTATGATGAAAACTTTATGAACAATGTAATTTTTCAATGCATCAGGATGAGAAAATAAAATGAGAGTGCTTAGACAAAATTAGAAAAAAAAAATTAAGTTGTATTTTATGAATATTTTTCTTTAAAAAAAAATTTTATCTTTAAATAATTTTTTTATGACAGAAATCATTTAAGCATCTTGTAGTATGTCAATCATCAAGTTCAATATGTTGCGTATTTTTAAAAAAGTTAATTATTGTTTTAACTTAAAGTCTAACATAATTTCAATTTGCTTCAAAGATGCATATATTTCAACATACGAATATTTTCGAAATTTTAAATTTATCTTATAATTTACGACTTTTTTAAAATACATTTTCATCTAAGAAAATTTTAAAATATGTACTTTTTTCTCAGCAATAACAAACAGACAACATTATTGTGCACCTTCTATATTTTTCGCTTTGAGCACTGTGATTATCTTCTTCAAAAGTAAAAATCACATTGAAAACACTATATGACTCCAACCAACGTTAACAAGCACCTAACCAAATAAAACCAAAAATACATCTAATTCACTATGTATCTTTTTCTTTATTATTTTCTTTCATACTTTTAAAAAATTAATCCTGAAATTTTTCTAAAAAATAATTTTTAAAAATTTCTATTTAAAAAAAAAATTATTACCTTACAAAAACAATTAGCAAATCTCTAAAAATACATACAACAACAAAAAAAAAACAAATTAGCAAAAACATTTTTTTTTTTTAAATTCACTTTAAAAATTCCTATAAATATCTTACAACTACTTTAAGATAAATTACTTTGTGTAGACAGGAAAACTTTATTCTTATATTTTTGTTTATAAATAAAAGGCACAGCTTGAAAAATTATAAAAATACAAAAAGATAAAAAAAAAAATACAAAAAAGAGAAGTCAATAATTTCATTAAAATCATTTATTTTTATAGTTTTTCAAAGATTTCAATTTTTCACTTATCTGTCTAACGTTCAACAATCTGTCTACAAAATTTTAAAATAATCCATTCCTGTAATTTTCTTTCTTTTTCTCTGTTTTTTTTTTTTTTTTTTTTTCAAATTAACAAAATGTATTGTTAATATGTAAATCAACATTTAGGAAATATTTATAGAAAACAACATGAATTTTCATATATATTAAAATTAAGTAAATTTCAGATACTAACAAATTACAATAACAAATTTTATATGAAAAAAAAAAAACTTGATTAAATTTTCATGTTGAATAATTTTACAATGCACAAAAGAAAAAATGTTTAAATTGTTGTAGAAACTTTAAAAAAATCTCTTAAAAAATTAGCCTTAAATGATAAAAATTGACTGAAATATGAGCATAATCTGAACCAGGTTTTATCTTAAATAATATAAACTATAGTTTTGTGAAGGTTTTTGGTAACACTATGCAAAAAATTGATCTTTTTTAACCCGAAAAAAATCCTATAAATTAGTCCTAATTCTGAAAATTTTCATCTTTAAAAGTATCTCATTGTGTAGAACACAATTTAATAACACGAGTCATGAATAAATTCAGTTTAAAAAAAAAAAACAAATTAACGAGCTTTATTTATAAACTTTATGAGAATTCCAAATAATGAAATAATCTATTTATATTTTTATTTAACTCTAAAAATGAAAATAAAAAACCAAAAACACTCTTCATCAAATATTGCGAATTAAAATTAAAAATGTTGATTTGCTTTCATCCAACTTTTAAAATAATTATTCTAAATTTATCATCTTTTATTAGACAAATAAAAAAAAAGAACAAACACTTTACTTAATATTAAATTGAAAACAAAGAACAGGTAGAGTAGTACAGGGTTAAATTGATTATAGTCGGTTTATGTATTCCAGTAAGGTGGGTTAAATTGTCCTCTTGAAAAAGTAAGCAAAAAATCATGTAAATCAATGCTTTTTTAGGTATCTTTTAACTGTCCCTTCCATCGAATAACAATAAGAAGGAAAAAGGAAGAGGAATCTCAATTTATAATGACCCACACATAACTATGACTTTTTTATTTTTAACAAACCCAAAAAAATTTGCATATTTTCCACAAAATATTCTAGAAAAATAAACAGCAAATATTATAATACAATATTTACCTTGTGTACTTGATCTATCTTCATAGCAAGAAAACACAAACAATTCATATTTTAAACATCATTTTGATGAAATATTGACATGTTCCAATTACCATCATCTTACCCTATACTTACACTACATATATAAAATATTTATTTATAATGCATATAAAATTTTTTTCGAACTGATAAATACAAAAATATATATATATATATATTTTCAATTTATTTTTTTCTTTTTCGTAAAAAATTAAAAGAGAAATGACTTTTCACCACCCACCAGAATTTTATTCAAAATATAACGCATGTAGATTAAATGTTGCATATGACACTTTTAAGTATAAAAAAAAAATCATAAAAAGTAAACATTTTTTCATAAAAAAAAAAAATAAAGAAAAGAGAAATTTATGATACATTAAAATATCGTAAATGAAGAGAAATTATATCAAAATGATACAAAATTCATTTAATTTTAGATTATTGAAGATACATTTTTTGAAAAGATTTTTACTTTAAATAAGACCGATGATATTTTATTATAAAAAAAAAAAATTTATTATGATTTAAATTTGTAACATTAAAAACATGTGAATTTTTTTAAATAAATTATGTAGGTCAATAAAAAATGAGTAAAGTTAATTTAAAAATAATAAAACAGTTTCTTATAAAATTTAAAAGTTATAAGGAAATTAATATGGAAAGATCATAAAACATTTATTTTTACATTCTCAGAAATAAAGTTAATTGCACAAAGAATTTAAAAGACTTAATTTAAACATTTAAAAGATAGTATAGTATCCAGCATAAGATATTTCTGTAAACATCTAAGAATAATATCTTATTTTATTCTGCGTGGTACTGCAGTAGACCCCAAAATATCTTTCAGTCGCATTTCAGACAGTCTATAAAATTTTCTTTTCAATTCTCAATGCATAAATTACTTAGAATTTCCATAAGTAGAATAAATTTTCATCATCACATACTAGTTCGTCCTTTTTTCTAAATTTTTAACTCCTAAGTTTCTAAATTAAAATATTATTCTTCAATTCAAAGTTTCAACATACATATATGATAAAACACTATAACTGCATTACATGCATCAAAAACATAGAAAATTGAATTATTAATTTTAATCTTATGTTCAAAATGAAACTAAAAATTGAAAATAAATATTCAATAAAAATTTAATTCACACATCTTTTTATCAGTTTATTAAACTTAAAAAGAAGAAGAAGAACGTTATTAAAACCATTCATAAAACAAAATATTATGTTGCATTATAATGAGGAAATTTTGTGGTCCAAAAAGGATATATGTATGTATGTATATACTCATAAAAACGACAAATTCATGTTAAAAAAAAAAAATGTAAATTAAGTTCATTGTCATCTTATCACATTGTGTCACTGATTTGCATACAAAATGTCAATATTATTTTTTAGTAATTTAACAATAATTTGATGACATCAAAATATTTTAATAAGGATCATTTAAAAATCCATTTTGTTGTCATTTAAAAATAACAAGATATTATAAGCTGAATTTACATTACATTGATTTTTATTTTTTTGTTTTTATTTTCTCTTTAAAAGACAGAAAAAAAAATGAGAAAATCTTGAATTATCTTGAAGGAAAAACAAAAAATTCCACAAGATTACTACATTTAAAAATTCTCCTTGTTAAAATCAAATGACTTTTACAAATTGAATATTTCATCATGAGAAATTCTATTCCTTGAATCATGTTCATATCCTTTTTAAATATGAATGTATGCAGCAGTATATTATACGGAAATAGAATGCAATAAAATGTAGTAAAATTTGTATATTTCACAGAAAATTTGTAAGATGAAGAAATAAATTTCATGGAAGAGATGAAAAATTAAAATTTCAAGATATTATTTTTATGTAGAAAATGGAAAAATGAAAAAGAAAAAAAACCCAACATGACAATTGATTTTTCACAAAAACAATTTAGAAAAATTTAAATTTAAAAAAAAAAAAAAAACAAATTTATTTTGTCGCAAAAAAAAAATACATTAATCATTTTGAGTAATTTTTCTTTTTTGTTGAAATGAAATTGGTAACCAAATAAACAAAGAAATTGGTCAATCACCCTTTTTTTTTTTGTTTTTTTTCATTTGAAAAATTATTTTTCTTATTTTTTTGTTGTCATGCTTTGTTTTAATTTTTAAATTTACTTCCGTTTTTCTTTTTTTTTTTTTTTTTGAAGAAAAAGCTCACTGGCACGACACATTTATACATTCGAAGTCAATAAACTTCTTATAAAATTTTTTTTTTAAAAACTTGAACAAGAATTTTTTTCAATCATAAAAATTTCAACATTTTCAATATAATTATACGTAAAACAAAATATTCATGTTATAAAATTTCTCTTCTTGTTTAAATTATCAAAACAAAAAAAAAAAAAAATCGCGATCGTATATCAAATATTTATAAATCAAAAAATTTTTATATGTTAAAAGAAATTGTCAATAACTTCATTAAAATGTTTGAAATTTTTTCCAATTTCAAGTATTTATCTTTTTTCATTTTTTTTTTCAATTATTTTTCTAAGATTGTTTATCATGTTTGCTTACTGTTTTCAATAAATCAATTAATTAGTGACAAAATTGTTTATAAAATTCGATTGGAGAAAAAAAAATAGAATAAAAAACAATTTTTTTTTGTCTGTTTTTTTGCATAAATATTGAAATTTAAAAATAAAAGTTCAAAAGAACATCATTCAATGTAATGCAATATGTTTTATTACACAATTTTTTTAAAAAAAATCTTAGCCTACATTTTTATTTTGAAAAAAAAAGAAGAAAAAATGTTCTTATTCCCGACGATGACGATGATGATGATCCATCACATTAATCCACGATATAAAATATATTTGAAAATAAAAAACATCTTTTGGTTAGTCAAATGGAAGAAAAAAAAAAGTGTATTTTTAGTTAATAAACATTTTATAATTGTAGGGTGGTCAATGTTCTGCGATGCGTTGAATGAAACTAAAGATAGATCTTGACCAAACCCTACATTTTTTATGTTGTATTCTCTGTAGAAACAAGTAAGATATTAATCACATTAATCACCTAATAGAAACTTTTTGAGGTTTAAAGTAGTTTTTAATCCTCAAGATGATCTTGTTTGAGTTAAGAATTAATACAGGTCTGCTTCGGATTACGCATTTAATTGGTGCGTTGTAAATCGAAACTCTTCAATTCGAAACCTTATAAATCAAGACTCAGATTTAGTACAAAATAAAAGATTGTGTAACTCAATTTTTTATTCGTGTAACTTGAAAATCGTTTAACTCAAGTATTGTGCAACTCTAGGAACCTTACCTTAAATTTTTGGAAAAAAACTATAGATTTTGTCAAAAAATACTTTATTAGCACATTAATCATTTGTCTTTTTCAAGAAGCTTAATGGTACATTACTTTTCGAACTATAATCTAAGGTGTGGAACGTGCTTCTACCCCACCTTATGTGGTCCTCCCCCATTATAATCTAAGTTGCTTCAAACAGTAACTTTATTTTCTATTTTCTCATCCTATAACTTTTTCCTATTTATACTTTTTAACCTACATATATGAACCAGAGCTGTGCTTGAAAATTTTTCGTCAAGACACATTTTCAATCTTAGTAACCAGAAGTCTATACAAATGGGAAACTATAGAATCTGTATTCCTGGAATTGAGTTTATCATTTTACCAACCAATTTAAAGACGAATGTCCATAACTTTTTCTACCGAATATCTGTGTGTTCCAACAGAAAATATCCACAAAAATTTTCCAGAACTTAACTTAATAATTTTTTGGGACTTTGTTGTATAACTGTAGTATTTTACAATAGGATTTTCGCAAACACTTCCATGAAAATTGAATATTAAAAGAATCGCCTTTAGATTCCTACTACTATTGACAAAATCTCAACAATGGATTTTTCTCTGCTTTACCTTTTACCCTTTCATAGAAAACCACCCTATGCATTTTTTTTTTTATTCAGACGATCAACAACAAATTTTTTATATCAAATGAACGTCGAATTAATCTTTTCAATTTACATAAATAAAATAATATATAGTATGTATGTATAGTAGTATATTGTGTATTTCAGATTCTACCCATCACCCGTCCATATGTTTTATTACAAACTTATTATTACTTTAATCATTATAATATAATGAATCTAGAACACATATAACACATACACAAAAGGACAAAACATTGTCTACACACATATGTATATAAAATTATAATTAAAATAAAAAAACAAAAGAACAAGAGAAAAGTGAAGAAAATATTAATTTAGATATTTCTGGAATTTTTATGACGATATTAATTATGAAAAATATGACGACATTATAATTTTTCTTTTTTAGTTTAATTACGTCATTGAATGCAAAACAAAAAAGAAAATTATTTTCTCTCACTTTATTTAATTTTTTTTTTTCTTATTATTTTTTCTTATTATTTTTTCTTGTTATTTTTTAATTTATGACACTAATATACAAAATGGGTTTTAAAAACCATAATTTTAATCTTTCTTAAGATCAATGTAAATTTTTTTTTTGAAATTATTTCATGAAGTTTTTCCGACACTTAAAATATATGTGAGTGTGTCTTTTTGTGTTTTTATTTTTTTAGTAAGAACATAACTAATATTATGGATTTTGAAATATTCAAGATTGATGTTATTTTCGTCTACATTATAAATTAAAAATAAAAATAAAATAAAAAAAAATTATTATTTTTAGTTTTAATATTTTGAAGGAAAAAAAAATTTAATTTATATTTTTCTGTGTTAAGGTAATGCAATTTTCTAGATCAACGGAATGATTTTAAACATATTGTGAGAAAGGATGTTTTTTTTTAAAAAAAAAAAAAAAAAAGTTTATTTTATTTAATTTTGTTTTTCTTTCTGAATTATCTTTTGGATTTTGTTAAAATATATTTTTTTTAAAATGTATTAAATTTAAAAGTTTGCATATTTTGAAATGAAAAACAAAAATTTTCCAAAAAATATTTTTCTAAATAATTTAAAAAACAAAAATCCGCTATAGTAAAATAAAAATATGAGTATCCTTTTAGTTCATAAGTTATATGCACAAAAATAATTTTTTGTGTTTCTTATGTTCTACATATGTATGAAAAATTAAGTATCATGCATAAAATATAATTTTTTTTTTTTTTTTCATTTTCATACCACATTTTTCCTAATAATTTTTTCTTGAAAAAAAAAAAACTTCTTTAATGGAACAAAAAAATTATGATGAAGTTTTTAAAAATTCAATTTTTGCACTTGCAAAATATGCAAGAAAAAAGAAAAATTATGAATTTAAAATATGAATTTTGAAATATCTTTTTTTAGTACTTATACATTATTCAAGGAAAAACATTTTTAAAATATGCAAATTTTATAAAGTTATGTCGTGGGATAGAAATATGTAAAAATAACAAAAAATATACCACATTTTAAACAGTATTTTCTAAAAAAAAAATTTTTTAAGTGCAAAAATGTATAAATAAATGGGTGTATGTATCACATCTTTCCTATACGTTCAAAAGAAAATCTATGAGCAAATATAATGAGATTTTCAAAAAAAAAACCTTTGAAAATAAAGGGTTGATATGTATCTGACTGAAAAATGATTATAGATGGGATTTTGTACAATTATTTTGCTTATATTTCATGTGACATTGCATCTTAACAAGTTTAGACTGTACTCAAACTAGCTTGAATTTTAATGACACCTTTTGTATTGTATTGTGAAACCGGGGTCGTTAGAATTGAGTGACAACCTCATCACACCGCGATAAGAAAGGTTTCTTGTGTTTGTGAAAAACTCAACATTATACGCAGGACCCTCAGACTTGCAAAACAGCTAAGGATTGTTTTAAAGCAAAATACTTGTGTTTCAATTTTTAAAAATCTGAAATGCGAACCACAATGTACGTCGGTATATAAATAGAAAACTTATTTGTATGACAGGACTCAGACTAGTAGATACATATATTTAATGTCAATGAGTTGTCCTTCTGTTAGTTAATCTGAAAAAATCTGATGTTGAACAGACACAATGCGAAATTTCAACCTGAAGCCTTCAAAAACACAAAATGTCATTTAATCAATTTATTTACAGTTAATATTCATATAATGGAGCGTATACAATATTGAGTGTGACTAAATAACTCACCTATATCGCAAAGTACTCCCACATTTTTTTATAAATAAATATTGAAATGAAAACGTATCACAGATACAAATTTGTTTTATTTCGAATTTCAAATGCATAAAAACAACAACAACAAAAATATCTAACAGAACACGAGAACGAATTAAAAATCGAATCTAAAAAGGCAAGCACTTTATGACATGTATATCATAAACGTGTTTTGAATTAAAATTAAAATGAAAATTTGCAACTTTATCAGTTTTATTTTTCACCACGAAATGGAATACTTAATTTTATTTTCTTCAATACATTCATCATGAATTTATTTCCATTTTAAATAGGATAATATTCGCAAAGAATATTGATCTTTATTTTTATCTTTGTTCTTGTGATATTTCATCTCATTAACTTTAAAATTCATTTTGATGGTTGCGGAAATTTTTGAATATTTATCGCTGCGCTCATTCAATTTTTCATGAGGATTTCTTAAATTTATTTTTATTATTTATCAGTTGAAATTTAAAGAAAAAAAAAACAATCCTAATCAAGTTTTTCGACTTTAAAAGAAAAATTGAAAATTATTAGAACTTGAGTTTTAGAACTTTTTGCAGCATTGGGAAAAGAAATCAAAACCATGTAACATAATACTTTTTGCTTCATTTTGGTGAAGAAATGTGGTATAAATGGAAAAAAAAGATGATTATCAAGCTGTAAGATTTTTGAAATTACATTTTTTGTTACTCAAAAAAAAAACTAATTGATTTTTATCACTGTATTATTTAAAATTTTAGAGATAAATAAAATCTAATTATTTGAAAATAATGATATCTGTAATAAAAGAATTATTTGACATAATATCTAAGTGACTTAGTGAGTTTTCATAGAACGACGACGACACAACTTATACTTATGTATGTACTATAGTACAAATCTTGAAAATTCTAATAATATAACCACCTACACCCTCTTATAAGTCTACTCTCTCTTAAAAGTATATCCTAAGTTATATATGTATCTAATTATCATTTCTAGTTAGTATGTGCCTTTTAAAAAGTTCAACAAAATCTACACTTACATAAAAAAGGAGTAAAAGACATCACAAATCAAATTATCATGATGATAATATCCTAGCAACATATATAAATTATTTCTCTTTTAAAAAACAAAACAGAAAGTAATAAAAAGTAATGATATATAAAGAAAATTTATATGCATGTATGTATGAATAAACCGCGACTATATGACATCAAACATTTAAATTTTAATAAAATTTACTTAGTTTATTGCCCTCATGTACCAAGAATATATTTAAATGAAATACAATAATACTAAATCATAATCATAATAAAAAATTATCACATTCAAAAAGAATTATTCATTACTGTATATAAGTGTATATATACATACTTAATTTATGGCTACAAGACGTGAATTTTCACACATAATAATGATCATCGTTAGATAAAAATGCAACATGTATCTTAAGTGTAAATTTTATTTATTATTAAAAATAAATTTTTACCAAACATTAAACATATTTTTTCTTTCACATAAACTATTTTTTTGTTGTCAAAACATAATATTTTCAAAAAAAAAACACCTTCATAATCGCCTGCCAAATAAAATAAACAAATAAATAAAGAAAAATTCTTCTTCAGCAAAAACACGAAAAACATAAACAAAACTAAATTTAAAAAAAAAAAAAAGGAAAATATTTCTTGTATATTTCATTTTATTTTCAGCAAAACATACTCGTATTTTTATAATTAAACAAATTATTATTATTATTGTTATTATTTTTTGATTTTCATTCTCAGGTTGTATTTTATTTTTTAATTATTATTTATTATTTTTTTTTTTTTTTCAATTTTATTTTTCTTTTTTCTTCTTTTTGCATTATTTTCTAATTATTTTCTCTCATGTTTTGTTTACCTGTTTCTGTTTGCTTCTTATTGCGATACTTAATTATTTTCTTTTTTCTATTATTATTTTTTTTTTAAATTATGGAATTTTTTGTTTTTATATTATTTGTTTTTTTTTCTTTCTTTATTATTATTTTTTAATTTTTAAAAAAAAAATGAAATTTTAAAATTTCTCTGAAAATTTAGATCTTAATAGATTTTCAGGCAGTTAGAACGACCAGCTGAAATTGAAAGACTTGAACATTTAAAAACAACAATAAAAACAAATAGAGAAAAATTTATATATTCAATTGTAAATAATACGGATGTTAGAAATATAAATGATTTAATATCATTTGAATTAGCTAAATATGAAGAGGTAAATTTCTTTTCTTTTTTTTTTTTAATTAAATTTTAAATTTGTAGAAAAAAATAAAATGAAATATAAATATTGAAAAAAAAAAAAAAATTAAAATACATTTTTTTTAAATTTTTGTTATTGTTAGGCAATTCAAGAAGCGGCTCAAGGTGGCCTTTTAATTATAGCTGAAAAAGATTTTCCAAAAATATTCGATAAATGGAGTATGTTACAAGCTGTATTCTTTTCATCAACTGTTTTAACAACAATAGGTAAGTTCTTAAAATATTTTCTTTAGATACATACACGCTTTTAAGTCTATATTTAGCTTTGAAATCTTTTAATTTTGACTTTACATACATATATGTATGTATCATATGTATGTCCCATAGAATGCATTCGCCTTTAAATACGCTTCTCAAACCTTAGAAGCACTTCAATATTTTTGAAATTTAAAATGACAAATTATTTCGTTACTATGTCTTTGAAAACTGTTTAATTTTTACTGTAAAATACCTGAAATTCAACCTTCTAATTTAAACTTACTTGTCTGTCAAACTGACTTTAAGCTTAAACTTAGACTAAAAAACTGAGCTTAAATGTTAGAAAATCGGTATTAAATTAAGTTTTGAGATGTTCCTAAATTAAATGACTTATGTATATACCGTGTTCCAGGATAATTTTCTCATTATTTTCAAATCCTTCGTTTATAACATCCAAAAAAATTAGATTATTCAACGTACGAAAACTAAGAAAAAAATTATTTTTTGCTTTAAAAAAAATCTTAAATTTTAATATTAACATCTCCAAACTTCCATAAGAAAAGTGAAATTTTACGTATCTTCACCTTGTTTTGCACTTTATCTCAAAAAGTAAAAATAATAGAAGAAAATCACAAAGGACAATCAAAAAGAAAACTCTAACAAATATTTGGATCAAAGAATTATATATATTTTGGTCCACGGCATGCTGAGATATAGCTTTTTGAAATAAAAAAAAATTCCAAATTTACATGTAAAATGTATGGTATACATTTGTATACGAACCGCCAATTTTATGTTTTTGCAGTAAAAATGATATTTTGTCGTACCAATTTTGAGCTAGGAATTTGAAAATTGCGGTGTATATGTAGAATCCTTCAGTGGAGGAATTGGTGAGTTCCAAGGTCCTAGCTTAAAAGAATCATATTTAAATTAAGGCTCAAAGTCCGAATGTATACATTATTGTATACGATTAGGCAATCCGAGGGTTAAAAAGGCACAAGTAAATGATTGATAATCTGCTTCTAATTCAATTTTCTTCCTCAGCTGATTGAACTAAGCATTACGTTTTTTAAAGTACAATACTTTGTACGATTTTTAAAAGAAAAAGATATCAAAAATTTCTTTAAGAGTTCTAGAAAAAAAGTTCTAGTATTTTTATTTTTCCTATGTACTAGAATTTTTCAATAAAAATTCTATTTTTTTTTCTCTTTAAATTCTTTTAATTATGATTTTTTATTGCTCAATAAACCACAAAATTCATCTGAAATAATATTCAATTAAATTTATTATTTCAAAATCGAATAAATCGATAAATAATTTTAAAACTTTTTTTTTTTATTGTATCATTTCCAATTAATTCATTTTTCTAATTGATTTTTATTGATATTTATGTACAAGAAGAAAAAAAAAAACAGCATTACACTTTCAAAAATTATAATAAAATTCAAAACAAAACAAAAACAAAAAAATCTATTTTTGTAATAGAAAACAAAAAAAAAAAAAAAAAACAAATATCCATCTTCAAAAAATATTCTGGTGATCTTGAAAATGAAAATTTTCTATTAAATAAATAATTTTCTGTTACATCTTTATTATCACACACATACACATATGTACTAAATGTATTAAATTCATTTTTATTCATTTATTTGATAATATTAACCCCGTTTATTTAATTCATACTCAATTACAAATTTAAGATCAACATAAATTTTACCAATAAACCATTTCTAATATTTACAAGAAAAAAAACAAAAACAAAAAAAAAAAAACCCATCATGAAATTTAGATTTTAAATATTACCTACTTAAACTTATTAAATATTCGAGAAAAAAATAAAATAAATTAATTGAAATAATTGAAATATTATAGACAAGTATTAATTGGAAAAGAAAAAAAAAAACCATACACAAAAATATACAAACAATTTATTTATAAAAAAATAATTGCATTTCTAAGATCAATGCCATTACAATTTGATATATGAAATTAATCTATGGATATGGTAATTTATTAAATATGTACCGTACATATATAATTAGTAGGTGTATTTGAGGTTGGTTGATATATGATTGTTTATAAGAAAAATTAAAAAACAATTTTATTGGCATTTTACCAAATTGATTTGAATTGAAAATTAAATATTATAGTATTGTACTATCAAATTAAGCATTGTATAATTGAAATTAATTTCAATTTTATAAAGAATCATTAACAAAAGGAAAAGAGTTATTTGTATTATGATATGTATTTTATTTTTTTTCCTTATATAACAGGAAATAGAAAATAATGTAATATAATTTTCGAGGAAATATGTAATTCAAATTTTAAAGAAATCAATTAAAATTTTTCTTTTTTTTTTTGTATTTAATGAATTAAAGAAAGTTGAAATTGCACAGAAAGGTAATATAACTTCTTTTTTTTTTGTGTAAATTAAATTTTACAGGAAAATGAATTCAATTAATTTTTTCCTTTGAATTTTCATTTATTTTTTTTCTTTGTTTAAAAGTTGATTTTTGTTTGTCTTAAAAGTAAACTTTATCTCATAAATTGATTCTAAGAAACTTTTCCGAAACTAAAAATAAGTTTTATTTCTCCGTTTCATGCTTTCTCAAAGCACTCATAAATATATTTTTTTATTTACGAAAAAAAAAAAAACATCTGAAAGTTTTTTAGAAGAAAAATCGCAACAGGACATGCAGAAAAAAAAATATGTACACAAATATTTAATGAAATGAAAATGATTTGAATACAAAATGAATATTTTGTACGTAGTATCATGGAGACGATAAAAGTCAAAACACCTATTTAATGGTTTCTTATGCCTGAAAAAATTTCTAATTAATGTTAGATGATCTGTTGAAAGATTTTTCTTTCCTCTAATCAAAAATAACTAATAATGCTGGAAGTTTCTGTTCGTAGATAGATCTTATGCATACTAAAAACTTCGAAGAAAACAGCTTACATTAGTCAATCGATATGGATCCATACTTATTCATTTTTCATGATAATGCAAACCTCATATTTCACAAATTAATATATATAAAAACTTTTAAAATATCGTTACGAAATTCTTTTTTATCTTCCTTATTTCCCAAACATTTCTTTAATAGATTTTCACCTTTTCTTGCGTCGGAAAATTTTCAAAAACAGAGTTTTTTGAAGTCAGGTATTCAAAGAGCATTTAGAAACAAAGACTTTTTTGAAAATACAATTTTTTTCATTAAAAATCGGTTGAAAGAATGGCAAAGATTCATGCCTATTTTGATTAACGTCAAAATTAATTTTTAAAAATATCCAACGTAAACTATAATCTGACCTAATAATTAAATGAACTTCTTTTATTCTCAAAAAATTTATAAAAATGCTCCTGCTGAAGGGGTTAAACCAATTTTAAACAATTCTTTTAGTTCTGAAAAAAAAGTACTTTTCTCGTATCATTTAAATAATTTTCAATTTCTTTCCAGAATTTTTGAAAATTTTCCGCGAATATGCAATAAAACACATCACCTTTTATGTTCATTTTATGATTATTCACTTATTTTTTCTCATTATTTTTTATATTTAATTTTTTATTTCACAGGTTACGGAAATATTGTACCAGTAACAACAAGCGGACGTGTTTTTTGTATATTTTTCGCCCTTATAGGGATACCATTAACTTTAACTGTTATTGCTGATTGGGGTCGTTTATTTGCCACAGCAGTATCATTACTTTATAAAAAATTTCCAATTTTAACACGTATGTTAATGAAACTGATTTCAAATAGAAAAATAAAAATAAAATTTTTGAAAATCTAATATAATTTTCTTTTTTCTCTTTTTTGTTTATTTATTTCTTGAATAGAAAAATCATCATTGGCTAAAGCTGTGGGTAAACGTTGGTTTTTCGCTTTAGCTGCTGTTTGTTTTCTTGGTATTTATTTAGCAATTGGTGCTGGATTATTATTATTATGGGAAGATGATTGGACATTTTTTGATGGTTATTATTTTTGTTTTATAACAATGACAACAATTGGATTTGGTGATTTAGTACCAAGTAAATTTTTTGATTACGATAAAAAAAATTGTAGAAATTTTACAAATAATTTTTTTTTAATTGCAGAAAAACCAAATTACATGCTTCTATGTACTTTATACATATTAATTGGTTTAGCATTAACATCAACAATTATTGAATTAGTTAGACGACAATATGCACAAAGTTGGCAAAGATTACAGGTGAAATAATTGAGCAAGATTTATTTTTTTTAATTTTTTTTTGTAATTTAAAAAAAAAAAATCTGTAAAAACAATATTTATTTGTATTAGGAACTATCGGGTCCAATGGCGGAAACCTTACGTAAATTAGGAGTTTCTGCTGGCACAGGACTTGATTATGCAACACTTCAAAGAGTATTAACGGTAAGAAAATTTTATAAATTATTTTTTTTTAAATATCGTAAGGACTTTTTACATTCCTGTTAGTTTTTAAATATTTTTTTCAGGTAGGTTTTTCGGTCACTACTTTTTAAATTTTAGCCTGTCTAACTTTTTTATACAACGAGAAACTGAAAATTTAATATCCTAAATATAAAGTCAAACAAATATTAGCAAACTCAAGAAAGAAATTATGAATTTTTACATTATTTTTATTATTAAAATCACACAAAAAAAAATATGACATAATTTTTAATTTTAATATGTTCCTACGTTGTTTTAATATAATTTCCAAGTCGAACATAATTTTTACATTAATTTTATAACATTTTTAAAATTAACCAAAATATATTTGAAACATTTTAATTTAATTAAAAATTTCATTATAAAATTTTATGACCCAATAAAATCTGATCATCAAATTTCTAAATTTAATCTCACACTTAAGATTTCATTGAACCACATTGAATTGAACATACATAGAAAGTTTATATACACAAGGTGTACCATAAGTTCTAAAAAGAAATTTAAGAAAAAACGAGTTAAAAAATCAACTTGTTTTAATATCCCTTCTATAAAAACAAAAAAAAAATTAAAAATTAATTAAAATTTTACTTCCTAAAAAATTCAACCAATAATTTTTTTAGTAAAAAAAATAAGTATGCTTTAATTTTTGTTTTACATAATGCATGGCCGACATTTTACGAATAATTTTCATGTGAAAAAACGACATAAAGTGCTGATGTTTTATTATGTGGAACTCAAACAAAAATAAAATAGACAAGGTAATTACTTCCGTGTGGTTTATTTGATTTATGAACTGATGCGTATAGCAAAAAAAAAAATCTTGAAATTTAACTTTGCTCATTTCATAAGAACGAGAGAACAATATAATGAAATTAATTTTATTTTACGTATACACATATAAAAAGGATTATGTTACAGAATAAATAAAAAAATGTGTCCTTCATGAGACATTAAAAATGTATTTTAATTATGAGATTTGTGGCAATCCCTTTAAATAAACTTGAACTGAACATGTAAATATTTATGTTGTATTAGTATTCTATTTTCAAAGCTCCATTCCCTTCTATATCATATCCTTTTTCGGTTTTATGTGCGTTTATTGTTTCACAAAAGGGATAATCCTTAGAGTTGGTATTGTTATAAAATATATATTTTAATTTTTAATTAGGTTATCAATAACTAATCATTTTTAAATGTGACTATACTCCCTGATTCTTACCTAGAAGCAAAAAAGAGCTAAGTAACGGGCTATCAACCACCGACCATAAAATCGCTTGTCAAAATTAAGGAATATATGTTTTCTTTTGAAATTTTAAACAATTCCAACTTTCAGTAACAGCTATTTTTTTCGCTCGTACAGTCGTACTCGAATTAAAGATAATTTCTAATTTTGTAGCTGTATGGTCGACAGCTGCCTGAGAGTGGGAATTTCCATGTATTTATTGCAGTAGTAGTTTCGTAGTCGCTAGCACCAATGACAATATAAATTCTTATATAGTATCTGCTCTGTGCTAGGACGTAGCTTTTATTCTGTTTCTACAATTAATCTTTCAAATTTTATTTTATCTTTTATTGTTTTTCCAAAAACAAGTACGCATACATACTCGTACATAAACATATTCGCACTATTTTTAATTCTAACCATTTACTTATGCTTTGTGAAATAATTTTTAATTTTTCATTGTATGAATAAATTACAGGTTTCAATGCCTAAATGGAATTATAATTCATCATCATCATCATCGGATAAAAAACGACAAGATCAGGAAATTGCAGCATTAAAAGCCATTACAACAGCAATTTTAAAGGAAGTGAAAGAACAACAAATGCAAGAAAGACCTAGAGTTGTACAAATTGTCATATATGAATCGTCAGTCTAAAAATATATCTTTTATTTTTAAGTGTGTAGAAAAAAATTATATCAAAAATTTAACAAACACTATTTTGAAAACATGGTAGAAAGATAATATGCAAATTTTTTTTTGAAAAATATTACTTTTAGTGCTTTAATTCAATTTGCAAATAAAGCTGAAAGATTTAAATCTCATAAATTTTCTAAACTTTTTTTTTTTTTTCAGTTAACCTGCTTACTTATGAGACAAAATATAAAAAATTTAGAAAAGTTTGAAGAAGTCTTTAAAAGATTCTCTCAATTTTGGAGTTTTTTTTTTTTTTTTTGTAGCAATTCTAGACAGTATAGAGTTTTAACAGATCCTTTTAAATTTTAGTTACACACCTTATTAACTTTGAATATATTTTGCAAGCATGGTGCCTTAATCTTATAATTTTCTTTATAAATTCAAACTTTAAAATGAATAAAACTACTTTTTAATTAATTATCGTACAGAAAATTCTTGTTGTGCCTTTTGTTAAAAATATAAATCACAGAAATTAACATCAATTAATTTTACACTTCAAAAATGATTGTTTTTAAAATGTGTTTGTTGAAACATGTGATACATTCTCATTATTAAAATTAACAAAAATTATTCATTATAATACGACATTTCAAAATATTGTGTTGTGTTCAAATAGGATTGTTTTTTAAAATAGAAAAAAAAATTGTTTTTTTTTAGAAAAAATTGTACATACAAAATGTAAAGTTTTAATTTAGAGCACAGTCACTGTGGTAGTAAAGTCAGTACGTTTTCTTTTTAACATTAAATTCTTCTATTTTTGCATATGGAAAAATAAAAAATTGTTTCCGCATAAATTTCGCACAAAATTGAAAATCTTACAAATTCAGAAAAAAAAAAAATTTCTTTAGAAAAACAAAAACCGTAGATTTAATTAGTTTACATGTAAAGGAAATTTAAAATTTTAGAAATAATAAACATTAAACAACAAAAACAGTTATAAAATGTTGAAATAAATAAAAATATTAAATAAAAAAAAAAAGTTAAAATTAATTTTTGTGTTTTATATATTTTAACTATTTCTGTCAAAATATCTTTTTTTATTTCAAGACTATTATTTTCCTTTTTTCTTTTCTTTTTTTTTAAACCTTAAAAATCCTTTGTTGTATCTTTTTTAACAAAAACTCTAAAAATTTCTTTCATTTAATACCAATCGATTGTTTTTGTTCGTCTACACATTTGAATTTTAATAATCTTATAATTCTATTCTATCGTCATATTATTTTTTATAAAAATTTTATTAATAACAAATATTCAATTTGCATATATGTATTGTATGTACATTCTATTCTATTCGAATGTTCAATTATAAAATGATATTCAAAATTCACATACATTTCTACGTGACATGATTTTAAAAACATTAAAAACAAATAAAAAATAAAATTAAGTACAGCAATAAAAACAAAACTTTTTCTAATGACGTTCAGGAAAATAAAATAAAATGCATGATTTACATTTCACAAAATAAGTTTTTTTTTTTATTTTTTATTTATTTTTTTTTTTTTTTCAAAATAAAATAAACGGAAATTGAAAATTATAAACACACGCACAAAAACAAAATTTATTTTTTTTCTTTCTTTTGAAAAATCATTAAAAAAAAATCAAAATAAAATAATAATAAAAGTGGACTCGTAAATCAAAATAATAGTTTTATAACAGAAAAGAAAAAGGTTTTATGAGGGCAAAATAATTCAAATGAATAATTTTTTTTTTTTAGTAAACATTTTGTTATGTGTAAATGTGTAACACAGTAAAATTATACACAATGCATAACATATGTATGTAGGTGATAAAGAAAAGAAAAAATAATATAAAAAAATAGCTTTGAAATGAAAAAGAAGAATAGAAAATATTGTAAATCCCAACTATGTGAGGTGAATTTTCAAGTATATGAGGTGGATTTCCACAAACTGACTTACTTGTTCAGAAGTTCTCAAAATCAAAATGTAGGAGATTTGAGTATTCTTCATCAATGATTAGGTGGTAACTGAAAAACATGAAAAACGACATTCGACTCGGCCTGGAATCGAACCACGGAACCTTTAACTTGCCGGGGTAATGCTCTTAAACCATTAAGCTACCGAATGCCATGTCGCTTACTGTTCTCAGTTACCACTTAATCATTGATGAAGAATACTCAAATCTCCTACAAAAATGTACTAGGTTTTTGCAACTAATTCCCTTTCATCAGCTGCTGAAAAGGGTAAAATGAAACAAACTGTATAGATTGCACCCATATATGACACAATTTCGTGAAAATAGGATATTTCTTATAATATATTTTAGCCCTCTCCCTAAAATGACACCAATTATGTGGAATTGAAATCTATAATTCACATATCTAGGCGGAAACCTATACGTTGACACTTGCCATGTTAGATCTCGTTCAAAAAACAGTGGTATGATATGCTTTCAAGATATGTATTCCCAAAAAATGCAAAATATAATACATCTACAAACCCATGATTTCTATCTGAAACCACCTTCCGAGCGTACACTGAAATGTTGTCAATCTTTTATCAATAGAACTCTCAAATTGTGGAATGTTCTTTTATCTCACGGGATTTTCATTCTTATAATCTGCAAAAGTTTAAATGTGGCATTCATCAACACTTTTCTTTTTTCCCCCTTAACTTAAAGTGCAGTAAAGGAATACCTTTTACGTCGTGGTACATAATAAAAAAATTTCTTCTTGTGTATTTTCCTAGAGTTTTTTTTTCTCTGAAAATTCAAATTTTGTAAAAATTTAAAGATTGTACGTGTTTAAGACATGAATTAAAAATTCTAATTTTCTAATGATTAACTTATGTATTGTTATGTTGCCTTAAAAAATCAGTAAAGTGTAATTCTGAATTCCATCACACTAATCAATGAAAATGTTTCAATACAAACAAATCAATAGAATTCGAAATATTCAGATTGAAAATTTTCTCAATACATAACCATTATATTAATGTGTTCTACACCCTCAACATATTGAAGTACGTTATTTTTTCTTCCTATTCATTCGAAAACAATCGATCAATTCGTTTCTAGAATAATAAAATGATGTTTAAATTCACACACCCGTTTTATCTATATTTGTCTTATTCTTGCGTAATTTTTTTTTTATCCAGATTCAACTGGCATATTTATGAAGGAAAATAAAAAAACATTTTCTCTAATGTGACACATATTTTAAAGTGAAAATGTAAATTGAATTCAATTTTATTAAAAAAATTTTCCAAGAATTCATACAATTATTTTATTTTGCAAAAAAAAAAAAAAGCAGTTTCATACAATTATTTTATTTTGCAAAAAAAAAAAAAAAAAAAAAGGAGTTTCAAGAGTTAATGACGCTTGAAATGAAATCAGAATAAATTTCAAAATAAATTATTTTTGTATGTAAATTAGAAAATATATTCAAAAATAATTCGATATTCTTTTGCTTTTGCTACCTAATAGCCAATTTAATTCATATGTATACTATATCCTGTACAGCTTTCATTCTTCATTTATAATTTAATGGAATTTTTTTTTATTTTCCAAATTATTTCTATTTCAAATGGCGATTATTTAAATAATAAATAATAAAAATTTTAATCAATTATTGTATAAAAAAAATAATTAGCAAACATTAATGAATTATTTCACCTCAAACCAGAGAATTAATTCAATTAATTTCCGAATTTTATAAGTATAATGACCTCGAATGACGTAATTTTTCGTAATGAAGTTCCAAATTCAAACACTTTCTGAACGTCATCACGTATAAAACCAAAAACAAACATTTTTATAAATTCATCGTATGTATATAGCAAAATTTTTAATTTGGTTCAACACGCTTTGAAAAAAAAATTGAAAAAAAAAGAATTGCCTAAACTTTGGAATTTAATATTTAATTAGCTACTTTTTCTTGTACATTTAACTTTTAAAATGCCTTATTTTATATATTCGACATATTATTTGCATAAATTTTTAATTTTGGCATTTTCCAATTTTATTAAGTAATGGAAAATTTGAAAGAAAAAAAATAATAAACTTGAGAATATTATTACCAAATTTTATTACAAAAACAAGGAAGAATTTAGAATTTGAAAATAATAAGAAAGGTCACCTACCACTTCTTGAAGATGTAAAGAAAATAAATTTAGAGGATTCAGACATCAGATATAGACAATCAGACTTTCTTTTTTATAAACGTGATCCTTTTCCAACTATCATATGAATGGGGCTAATAAAAGATGACAAGAAGACAGAGAAACCTGAATATATGTATGTACATTCTGGCCTCTAATCTCCTTAAATCTGAGCAAATATGAAACGCAAATATTAATAATAAGAATTAAGGTCGAAATGTAACAATAGCCCTTAACAATCTATCTTCTATATAAATATGATTCTTTGTACAGTCAAAATATGTATATTAAAATCCGAGATATTCGAAAATTCAATAACTGCTTTAAAATGTTCTCGATGTCTCCATGAAAAATATGTAGATACCAAAAAAGTTGAATTTAAAAACTTTTTAAAATCTAACAAATCATAACATTTCATCGAAAAACTGTTCCCACAGGACCAAATTCATTTTTAGTGTTTGAAAATTAAAAATGACTAAGAACAAAAATTTAATTATATCATAGTTTTTTATCAACAGAATTATCATTTTAAATTTCATACGAAAGAAAATATAACATCAATATTGTAATAAAATTTCTCTATTATTCGTATTATTTAAATTTTCAAAATATTTTTCCAGACAAAAAATACATTAAATTTAATTTTAAGAGAATTTAATATACAAAAACAACAAAATTTAAATTTTGTTTATAAAATATAGCTATAAGTGAAATTAAATATGTACATACTTGCGTATTTTAGTATTTTAGGATAAATCCTTTATGAAATGAAATTTTACAATATGAATTCATATAGACATACACACACATATACACACATATACAAGTACATACGTTACGTTAGGTGTATATGAAACATAAAAATGTTAAAATAATTAAAATAAATTAGTTTTCAACAAAATTTAGAAATATATACAGCCTAAATAATATTATAAAAAGCTTATTTTAAAATCAGTTAATTCATGAAAATTTTGGAAAAATTAAAATAAATAATTTAATTAATATTAATTAGAATAGTTTTGCTTATTTTGTCAAATAATTTTCCATTGGAGTTGAACTATTTTTTGTCTTTTACACACTTAAAAAATTGATGTAGAAAAAAAATACTACGTCAAAAAGTAGGAAAATTTAAAAGTTTTTAAATTAATTAAGGGTCTAAGTTATATTACAGAAAGTTCAAGTTTTTTCACAAATTCATTTTTGGTACAACGACAAATGAATATTGAAAATCAAACAAAGAAGAAAATTAAATAAATTTACAATGTAAAACAAAAATTTACACATTTTTGTGGACTTAGATTTTCCAGAGAAAATTTGATTTTATTTTAATCCATAGTCGGCATTCATTTTCAAATTATCTTATACTATATTTTTAGAAGCAAACTACCATATATTAGAAAATTAGTATTTTATATCCTGAAGACTTTCTAATCATTATGATTTGAACCTTTCGATTTCAAAGTATTAAAAGATGCCTTTAAAAATTGCTTTCTCTTTTACCTGATCTTTTGTTTTTGAAATATTTGATCTTTTGACTTTTGCATTAATTTCATCAATCGTAACACATTTACATTTCAGGAAAAAAAAATTTTTCTTTAAAAAACAAATTTTCATTTCGAATTTTTTTTTTTTTTTTCAATTTACATGGAATGAAATTAAAACGTTAACGAAATACAAAAATTATAGCGAATTTTATGTGTTTTTTCACTTTGCAAACCACATGATAGTGAAAGTAAAACCGAAAATGATGATGATATTGCAAAATCTCACTTGTTGATTGTTGAAATATCTCGAAAGGCAACAATTATGACAAAATATGCAAAAATGAGTCATACGAGTCAAATAATTTAGATATCGTAGAACCTATCTAGACAATTTTATAAATGTTTTTAAATTAAGAATATAATGTTCAAAACCATTTTTTAATTAAAAATTTGAAAGACCATGAATCATGATTTTGTAATTTTGAAAATTATGTACATATTATTTCTTTCTTTATAGAAGCATGATTTGCTTAGAAAGATTAATTACTTTTCAAACTTCTTAATTGCTTAAGATTTCATCATAATCATGATAATACAAATAATTAATTCCATTCAAAATATTTTAAAAACGATTATGAAGAGAATCGAACTTGAAAAGACAAAAAAAAAATGCAAATATTTTAAATACAAAAGATGTTTGAAAAAATTGAAATCCTTCCAAAGTTCATAGATTTTAAAACACAAACACAAAGTCTCAATTATTTTTTTTTTAAATTATTTAAATTTGTGTGTGTGTGTGTGTGTTTTTTTTTTTTTAAATGAAATATGTACTAGAATTATTTGTGAGTCGCCTTTTAAAAACAAAAAAAAAATAAAATTAAATGCATAAATTCAAAATAATGAAATACTTTATATCCAAATTAAATATTTAAATACTCCCTTTTCTCGATGTGCAATAAAAATTCTTCGAATACACACAAACTAAAACAAAAGAAAATAATTGCTTTCTTTTTCTTTTTCTTTTTTTTTTATCAAAAATTACATAAAATAAAAAGAAATTAAAGTTCAATAAAATTTTTTTGATATATTTTTGTTTCAATTATATTTTAAATTCAAATTACAAAGAAAAAAAAATTAAATAGAATTTAATTAATTATTGAAAGTAAGAACAATCAAAAATTCACAGTTTTATTTCGTAACTATGGAAAAATTAACAAAAAAAAAAAAGGTAAAATTCGCAAAATAAATTAAATCAAAAACAGAAAAAGTTAAAACAAACAAACAAAAAAAAAAATAAAAATAAAAAATAAAATTATAAATTAACATTGCGTCAGCATATATGTAAATTTATGTGTATAGGTTATATTCGAAATAAATTATTCAATTTATAATATAGTTGAAGGTACATATGGTATGTATATGTATATCACCCTAAATAAAAGCTATAAAAGAAGTTTAAATGCAAGTAATTCACAAGTTGCAATGCTATCGAGCACTTCGATGTAAAAATAAAGAAGAAGAGAATTTAGCGAAAGTAGGAAAAGACCAATAATTTCGAGGATTAAAAACAACAAAAAAAAAAAATAGAAAAAAGAATAGAATTTTAGAAGAAAGTTGATATAGTTTTTTGTATGTGTTTTGTTTTTTAAATTTGAAAAAAAAAAAATCAGAAAATTAATTAAAATTTAAAGTGTGTACTAAAATTGTGATTAATTGTGTTTTTAGTGTGTGTATACAAAAGGATTTAACTACTACAATGAGCGTTACAAAGGATTTACTTAAGGATCCATCAATTATTTCAGCAACAAGTATTTTCTATTTCTTATTAGTACCAACTATTTTATTATGGTTCATCTATTGGAGATTATCTAGACAACGTATGTATGAATTGGCTGCTAAATTACCTGGAATAGAAGGATTACCATTACTTGGAAATCTTTTAGATGTCATTGGAAAACCATCAAGTAATTAAAAAGAAATATATATACATATATATATATATTTGTTGTTGTTTGTGAATAAAATGCTACAATATGTAATATATATTTTTTTTTCTGTTTTTTTCTTTCGCAGAGGTTTTCGAAACTGTATGCACAAAAGGTGCTATATTTGATTCAGTTGCTAAAATTTGGATTGGTCCAAAATTAGTTGTATTTCTATTTGATCCACGTGATGTTGAAATTATATTAAGTAGTCAAGTTCATATTGATAAATCACCAGAATATAGATTTTTCCAACCATGGTTAGGTGATGGATTATTAATTAGTACAGGTATGTTATAGAAAATAAATTTTTATAAAAACACACAATGTTTTCTAATGATAAAAATTAACAAAAAAAAAAAAAAAAAAAAAAAAAAACCGTATTTTTCTCACACTGCAAACACTTAGTCAAGCTGAAAAACCTTTCGAATAAATTTCATAATTTATGGAATTTTATAATTAGACATTTAAAATATTTAATTCAAGCATGTTGATTAAAATTTCATTACATATTTCACAATTAAACTTTGATTCTTTAATTATTTTGATTTAAAATTAAAATTAAATTGAATTAAATTTGAAAAATATTCAATAAAAAGAGAAAAGGCGCGTGTAATAATAAATTTAAAGGTAATTAATTTAAATTGTAAATTTAAAAAAAAAAAATCTTCTGTATAGTATTTATTTTTTAATTAATTCAATTAAATTCTAAGTCAATAAACTTTAAATTAAATTTCAACATATGTATATAGAAACTTGTAACACTGACTGAAATTTTGAAAAAAAAAAAAAATCAATGTGTTTTAATTGTGAAAATGTGTCAAATTTTTTCAAAATCCTTTTTGTTTCTTTTCTTTTTGTTGGTGGAAGTGAATCTATAATTTTTTTTCTTTTAAATAAGACACATTATCTAGAAATTAAAGTGTTTTTTTTATTATTTTCCAATATAAATCAATATTCTATTAATTAATTAATTTATTTTTTTTTCCAATTTTTACTTTAAATTCTACGAATTTTAGTACTTTTTTATGTAATTTTTAAGCTGTGATTGTCATGTATGATTTGAATAATAAACAAGATCATGATATTAATTGAAAATAGTAAATACAATTATAATTTCTCACGGATGATCAAAAAAAAAACTTCAATTCATATTTTACTAAACAGAAAAAAAAAAAAAAAACACAAAAAAATTATTTCAATAGACATGTTGTTTAGAGGCCCCTAGATTTTTGTTTTGTATTTTTTTTTTAAATCAATTCATATTAAAAGGGATACATCTCCGTTGTATCTATATAGATATATAATTTTTTTTAAACAAAAATGAATCTTTTCAAGCTTCTAAGCATTAATGTACCAAAAAAGTTCGAAACTCAACATTTTAACCCTACATGTTGCTCAAATAATAATTTTTGTAATTTGAAAATACAAATATGTCCCAAGTAATAATAATAAAAATAAATAGATAAATATTAGCCTGAATATTACCCATTAGTTAAAATGACGGACGTTAAAAGTACGTATTGTAAATTAGCCTTGAAATTTTATATTTAGAAGAAAAAAAAAAACAAAGGGTAAATTATTTTTTTTATAAAATTTCAAGATTAATATTGTAATGTACACTTTTAACGTCCGTTGTTCCAACTAATATATTACATCGGGGTTAATGTCCATTAATGCATGACGATTTTAATAAAATAACAACAAAAATATTGACTACATAATCTAATCTAAATCGCTCTCTATGAAGCAAAAAATAAAAAAAAATAAAAAATAAAAAATAAAAAACAAACAACAAAAAAAAAAAAAGAAATTTTAGAAATTATTCATAATATTTTACACCAGCCAGCAGTCTATCGGATGGGGTTATCACAATTTAAAATAGTTTTATATTTACAACAGGTACAATTTTCATATAGGTATAAACAAAATCCTATATATAAATGACATCAAGTTTACTCGATTTACAAACATTTTTACAACTTTATAATGAATAAATAAGTGGGGTTGACAAATGTTAATATACATCACAAGCAAGATATATTTGATATAAATGAATATAATATTCAAAAGCTAATAAATAATCAAGTATTAAACTACATATTACAACATGTACCGATATACCTACTTATTTTACATCAATTGAATTTCATGTAAACTCAAAAAACTATAAAAGAATCCAAGGAATCGATCTTGGCAATAGTAATGGCCGATTGTTGTTTGTTCATACATACAAAATTGTAAAAATAAACAAAAAAATTAGATAAATTCAAAAAAAAAAAAAATACGCTCATTATTCATAATAAAATTCGTTTAGAGTATTGTTTGAAGTATTATTTTTGTATTTTTTTATTTTAAATATTATTTTTATAAATTAAATTGTTTTGGAGTGAAAAAATAGAAAAAAATTACGAAAGTGCCAAGTGATTAAATTAATGTAATCGTTTCAACTTCCGTAAAAAAAAAAAACAAACGTTATATAATTTTTTGTTTGTACCTAAATTTTTAATTTTGTGATTCAAAAAAAAAAAAAAACAAAAAACAAAAAATGCTTTCGGCTACAATGACTTTCACAAAGGATATTATACAAAATCCTGGAATTATTTCACCAACAAGTATTTTCTATTTATTATTTATACCAACTATAATATTATGGTTTACATATTGGAAATTATCAAGACGTCATTTAATTGAATTAGCTGAAAAAATACCTGGACCATATGGATTACCAATTATTGGAAATTTATTAGATCTTATTGGACCAGCATCATGTAAAAAATCACAAAAAAAAAAAAAAAAAAACATCATTAAAATCATGAATAGTTAAAAATAAAATTTTTTTTTTTTTCCAATTAAAATTTTTTTTTCTAGCGGCTTTCAAAGCAATTATTGAAAAATCTGAAAATTTTAAAACAGTTGGAAAAATTTGGATTGGTCCAAAATTGATAATATTCCTTTTTGATCCACGTGATGTTGAAATTATATTAAGTAGTCAAATTCATATTGATAAATCATCAGAATATGATTTTTTTAAACCATGGTTGGGTAATGGATTATTAATAAGCACAGGTGAACTAAAAAAAAAAAAAACAAATTAATAAGAATTATTTTAATTATAATTTTTTTTTTTAATATTAATTTCTGGTAATTGGCACAAAAATAAAAATGTAAATTCCTTCAATTTATGACTGTGACCAAAAAAAAACTAGTAAAGATACAATTACACAATGTAATTTATTAAGTAAATTAATTTTATGTTAATTTCAATACAATACAATTTAATTAATAATCAAAATGCATTCATTATAATAATTTTTATTTATTAAAATTATTTTAAAATTCTTACAATCACATTCCATTAAAACTGCTCCAGAATATTGATTGATTAACTGCATTTAAATGCAATTGCAATAACAATAAAACAATAGATAATTTTTTCTAAAATATTATCAGAAAAATATTCTAAAAATTAATGGAAAATTTTAATTTAATATTTTTATAATAAAAATCTACCAAAACAATTTTTTACCATTATATTATTATTAATATTTTTTTATACCTAAAAAATCAAAAAAAAAAAAAAAAATACCACTCAACAATTATTTGAAAATATCGAATTTAAAATTTTAAAAATCTAAAGATTAAAGTACTCTTTGTTTTAAAGGACATTAACATAATCAGCTTCAAAATAAAATAAGAAAATAACTTTTATTATGACTTAATCATATTTTTCTGATCAAAAAAAAAATAATAATAACTTCACTTCCGCAATCACACAAAAAAACACTAACAATTTATTCCAAAAAGCAATTTGAAAAAAAAAGAAAAAGAACACAAAACTCATTAATTCAAAAACATTTTGTTTTTCATTACGATTTTTTTTTTCACCTTTATTTTAAAATTAACATCTTGAACTCTGAACTTATATATTTTAAAATTTATAAACGTTGAACAAAAAGAAAATTAAATTAAATCATTTTTTTTTTTTTTAATCATGCAGAATAAACACAAAATTATCATAATAATTTTTTTTTTTTTTTTAATTTTTTTTTTCTTCGATTTAATGAAATATTTATGAGTTAAAATTATTTTTCTATATAATTTTTATTTTTATTTTTTTTTTTTAAATTTTAATTCTGGTTTTCTTTTCTTTCTGTTTTTTTTTTTTAAATTTTATATATGCACATTTAATATTGGAATTAAATTAATGACAACGACAACAACAACAATGATAAAATACATCATTACACATATTTATTTATTTATTTTTTATTTTTTTAATAAATATAGGTCACAAATGGCGTTCACATAGGAAATTAATTGCTCCAACATTTCATTTAAACGTTTTAAAAAGTTTTATTGATCTATTTAATGAAAATTCACGAAATGTTGTTGAAAAATTAAGAAAAGAAGGAAATAAAACATTCGATGCACATGATTATATGAGTGAAGCAACTGTTGAAATTTTATTGGGTAAGTGTTTTGTTTTTTTTTTTCCTCATTTTAATTTTCTATTTTATTTTATTTTTTTACCACAAATTAATCATATTTTAAAAAATACTGACAAATTTGTTTTTTTTTTTTTTAAATAGAACATTTTTCAAAATTTCCTGAACCATTTGATTAATTACAAATTTCATTGTTTAAATTTCAATGTTCTAGAAATTTGTAACAAATTTGAGTTTCTTGTTTTTTTTCTTCTAAAAATCTAAAGATAAATTTCCCTTTGTCAGAAGATGTAAACATCAATTTATCAGATGAGATGAAAAGAAAATGCTCGAATGTCTTCGACATTATCTCAAAAAAAAAAAAAAAAAAAATACATACATAAAATTTTATAATAACAAAAATAAATCACATGAATATATTTATGTTATGCATTACTTAATTCAAATTGATTGAATCTATCAAACGTAGCAATAAAATTATGAGTATCTTTTACAAAAATAATATTCATCATAAAGTAAGTTAATTGAATATCTATTTACTCTCTTCAATAAAATTATCCTACTTTGATAATAAAAATCTTATGAATACCTATTAACTCTTGCAATTCAATGATTATAAACTTACATTATTTTTTTCCATTACATATATTGAACTTTTTTCTTTATCTTTTTTCATTTCAAGTATATTACATAACATTTCTGTAATAAGAACTTGGATATCATAATATCATAGATTCAATGCACACAAAATATATAACTTACCTTTTTTTTCAGAGTATGCCAATTCAAATGAAATGCAATTGAAAAAAAAAATTTATTACAAACGTGTTAATGTGAAAAATAAACAACAACAAAAAAACCAAAGGAAATTGCTTTCTCTTTGTATCTTTTCACTTATATCTCACCTGTTCACTGTATATGTAATTGCAAGATGAATAAAAAGAAAAAATTTATTTTTCATAGTAAAATGCAATCATATGCAACAAACGTTGCAATATCGTTAAGTAGAAAAACAAGCTCTATAGTATACTTCATAACATACGATTTTATTGTCTATGTAGTATATATTTATTCATCTTGATATCATAAACCTGCAAACATGTATCTAATCTTTCATTTGAAGATTACATAAAGTATCTACAAAAAAAAATAAAATAAAAATAAAATACTAATTTAATATTACTTATGTATATCTATCATTATAGTTACCGCACTATTAGGACTGGTATTTTAGATATAATGAAATTAATAGAAAAATATCTTTTCACTATATTATGAATTGGACAAATTTAACTTATACACTTATTATTTCTCTTACTTTTCTTTCTTTATTTTTTTAATTTTTTTTTTTTGTGCATATTATATCCATCTATACATTGTTTTTAGAAACTGCAATGGGTGTATCAAAAAGTACACAAGATCAATCTGGATATGAATATGCTTTAGCTGTTATGAAAATGTGTGATATATTACATTTACGTCATCGTAATATTTTACTTCGTAGCAATTTGATTTTTAATTTAACAAAATATTATAAAAATCAAGGAAAACTTTTAGATATTATTCATGGTTTAACAAAAAAAGTTATTAAAAGTAAAAAAGAAGCATTTAATAAAGGTGCTAGAGGATCATTGGCACAAGTTTCAACAAAAACTGTTGAAGCATTCGATTATAGAGTAAATGTATATGGACAAACTGGAAGTGTTGAAGGTTTATCATTTGGACAAGCAAGTGGATTAAAAGATGATTTAGATGTTGAAGATAATGATATTGGTGAAAAGAAACGTTTAGCATTTCTGGATTTATTATTAGAAAGTGCACAAAATGGTGCATTAATATCTGATACAGAAATAAAAGAACAAGTTGATACAATTATGTTTGAAGGACATGATACAACAGCAGCTGCAAGTTCATTCTTTTTATCATTAATGGGTATACATCAAGATATACAAAGTCGTGTACAAGCTGAATTAGATGAAATATTTGGTGATTCTGATCGTCCGGCAACATTCCAGGATACATTAGAAATGAAATATTTAGAACGTTGTTTAATGGAAACATTAAGAATGTATCCACCAGTACCAATTATTGCTAGACAAATTAAAGAAGATGTTAAACTTGCATCTGGTAGTTATGTAATACCAGCTGGTGCTACAGTTACTGTTGCTACATATAAATTGCATAGAAATCCAAAAATTTATCCAAATCCAGATGTTTTTAATCCAGATAATTTCTTACCAGAGAAACAAGCTAATAGACATTATTATGCATTTGTACCATTCTCTGCTGGACCAAGAAGTTGTGTTGGTACGTTATATAAGGCCTTATATTGCTTTTCTGATTAATTTCTATTCAAATTAAAACTACATTTTTATTTTTCATTTTTTTTTTAATCTTTCAGGTCGCAAATATGCTATGCTTAAATTAAAGATTCTACTTTCAACAATTTTACGTAATTATAGAGTTTATTCGGATTTGACTGAAAAAGATTTTCTACTTCAAGCTGATATCATTCTTAAACGTGAAGAAGGTTTCAAAGTTCGTTTGGCTCCACGACCTAGAGCAACTAAAGCACAATAATATGTTTGCCATAAATATATTTTTTTTCTTTTGTATTTTTCTATGACTTTTTCTTTTTTTAGTTATACGAATATGATGTTAAAAACAAACAAAAATTAGGAAAAAACATTATAAAATTATAATCTCATTATTAAAAAAAAAAAAATTACAAAAAAAAAACTACAAAAAAAATATTTTAAAAATAATTGTATTATGTTTTATGATATCATCAAATGCACATGAACAAATTTAAAATTTAATTTTAAATCATTAACATAATCATTACAATGTAAATTATGTGCTCGGTATAAGAATAAAGTGAATGAATAAATAAACCACGGTTTATGCTTAAAAAAAATTGTTTGTGTTTTCTTAAAATTACTTAACCTTTTCCTTTGCTATCTTTTACAATGAGTGGAGCATGACAAATTAAAAGATCCAGTACCCGCCTCAACTTCGGTCTGTCTTGTGCCATTCTTTTGTAATTTCTGACTTGCATCATGTTCAGACTTCAGATCTTCCTCCACAGCATCTAACCATCTTTTCCTTGGGTTTATTACCATGTTTTTTTACTCCAAAGATGTTTCCTTTGAATATTTTTCGGTATAGTTTCTATTCGAAGGTGTTCTTATCAAATGTCCGAACCATCTGATTCTTTGTGATTTTCTGAATCTTATTATATTTTCGCCTTTTATCAAATCTTGAACTTCATGATTAAATAAGATTCTGTGTAACTACCATCTTCCTCTCTTACTGGACCAAGTATGCAACGCATTATTTTTCTTTCACAGGCAGTTCAGTCCAGTTTTCAGTTTCACAAGAAAGTATATGACGTCTTATAGTTTTATATATTTTGATTGGAATAACGGTTAATCAGTATTGAAGGATGTACTGAAAATTAGCCTCTGTGAAACTATAAGCCCACACATCTTCCGTATATTTTAAATTTTCCAATGACAACTACTATTTTTTTAAATTAATCATCATCAATTTTGATTTCATGTTTTTGAAATAGAAAGTTGAAACTAACAAAGAGAATTAATTTTCTTTTTAAATATTAAAAGGACTTAAAAACTGTTATTATTATTATTTCTAATGAAAACTTACTTTTTTTCTGGCTCTCACGAGTAATTAATAATTACTAAACACATCATCTAGTAGGAATTTCTTATTACTTTCTCTATAAAAATTAACAACAGTTATCAATTCAAAAATAACGTAAAACTCCAAATCAAATCAATTTTTAAAAATAACTTCCGGTACTTTGTTTTCCGTTGCTCAAAAAACTTATGCATATCCGGATAACAGAAACCTACTAAATAAAATTGGTACAAATATATCGAGGTGGCAGCTTTGGTTAAAGTTTTAAAACTTGTTGGTTTGGTTGTATGTGTTGTATGTTAACGTGTCACAGAAACGTCAAACACAAAATAGTAAACCAATTGAACATTTAAATAAACTTGCAAAGTGTTGGCAATTTTTTAAATCATTTTAATTAAATAATCAGTTTATCAATTAAATAAAAAATTTGTTCAAAAAAAATGTCTGCAATTGACGAACTAAGAGCCAAAGTGGCAGATTTGAAAAAAGAATTTGAAAAAAATGCAACTCCTACTATAAAACCATTCAGAGAAAAAATTGATAAAATGTCATCAGAAGTTGTTGATTCAAATCCGTATAGTCGTTTAATGGCATTACAAAGAATGGGAATAGTTAAGGATTACGAAAGAATTCGAGAAAAATCAGTTGCAATTGTTGGAGTAGGAGGAGTAGGAAGTGTAACAGCAGATATGTTAACAAGGTGTGTGTGTTAACAGGACTATCATAAATGACAAAACTCAATAAATCATGTTTATTTTTTAGATGCGGTATAGGAAAATTAATACTTTTTGATTATGACAAAGTAGAATTAGCTAATATGAATAGATTATTCTTTACCCCAGATCAAGCTGGATTATCAAAAGTTCAAGCAGCTGCACAAACATTAAGTTTTATTAATCCAGATGTACGAATTTCAACACATAATTACAACATTACAACAGTTGAATCATTTGAAAAATTTCTGGAAATAATTCGAACTGGTGGTATTGAACCTGATACTCCTGTAGATTTAGTTTTAAGTTGTGTAGATAATTTTGAAGCTCGTATGGCAATTAATACAGCATGTAATGAATTAGGATTAAATTGGTTTGAATCTGGTGTTTCTGAAAATGCTGTATCTGGACATATACAATTTATACGGCCAGGTGAAACAGCATGTTTTGCTTGTGCACCACCATTAGTTGTTGCAGAAAATATCGATGAGAAAACACTTAAACGAGAAGGTGTTTGTGCAGCTAGTTTACCAACAACAATGGGTATTACTGCTGGTATGTTAGTACAGAATACATTAAAATATCTATTGAATTTCGGTGAAGTATCTGATTATCTTGGTTACAATGCAATGAATGATTTCTTTCCAAAAATGACTTTAAAACCGAATCCAAATTGTGATGATAACCATTGTCAGAAGAGACAGGAAGAATATAAATTAATGCCTAAAACAGAATCAGAAAAGGAAGAAAAAGAAGAGGAAGATTTACCAATCCATGAAGAAAATGAATGGGGTATTGAATTAGTTAGTGAATCTGTTCCAGAAATTACAACAGATACCATTCCTGGAAGTGGTCTTAAATTAGCTTATGATCCACCTGAAAAAAGTATTGCGAATGATATAGTTTCTGAACAGGAAGTCGTTGGTGATGATGTTAGTTTAGAAGAATTAATGGCACAAATGAAATCAATGTAATTCGGTTAATATGTTTTTTATACGTATTTTTTTTTACTTAGATGCTTCGGAAAAATTTGAAATAAAAAACTGTTTTCTACCAGATAATTGTGTTTTAATGGAAATCACTCTGCGAATGACAATGTCCAATTTACATTGTGTATCGGAATTTCTCTAACAAGTGAGGGAAAAAGGGGATTCTTTCAATTTTTCCAAATAAAATTTAAATTTTCCAACTCGAAGTTTCAGTTTTATATTTTACGCAGCGCAATGTAAACTACTCATAATTTGTTTACAAGTTTACATCTTTTCTTTGGACAATCCTGTACGAACTATAGATTATAGCTGTGTTTAATTCTAACTGATGAAGTGACATATGATCACTTCAGTTTGGATCAGATCACTTATCTTCTTCTTGATAATAGGATAACTTAAAGTGTTCAAAAAAACATGTTAAAAAATTAAATTGCATACTTGAACAAATTACACTGAAAAAATCCAACATTACGAAACAATTCAAGAAGAAATATAAAATATAAAATCACGTAACCCCAAACTTCAATTCCATATGTTACTTTTCCATTAAAAACAGCTGGTGAACTGAAACAGGAAATGAACAAAGAAACTTTTTGATCAGTTCCTCACTGAGGAACAGATATTTTTCGTAGCCACTTCTATTGTCAAATAGAAAAAATTAATGTCAAAAAAACGTGCTTTCTCAGTAAGGAAGTGAAAAATATCAGATATATCACTTCCACACTTCTAATAAAACAAAGCTTATAACTTATCGGAATGTATCAGAAAAAATGTGTAGCAGGTTGACCAAATAGCCAATTTCAATTGAATTAAATTAATAATTGTAAATAAATGTATTCGTATTAAAAAATATAAGTACCTTGTTTTATTTTCTCTAATTAGTATTTTATATTAAAAAAATTTAGAAAAATGTTTTTACAGTTATGTTGAAAGCTTTGCTGGGATTTAGTACAACAACAACAAAACAAGGTAGGCACTTGTCAAGTGACAGCGGATTACAAAGAAAAAGAATCCAGAAACTCTGAGTAGTCTCATTAGATTTTTTTTTTTAATTTTAAAGTTGTGTGTATTTTCTTTATGGAGCTTCTATTAGCTTCATAATTGAAATAAAAACATTTATTTATTGATATTGAAGTTAATTTTTGCCATTTGAACACGATAATAATTGTTACTATAATTTTTCATTAACAAGTCAAGGACGTAATTTTTAATATCTCTTAATTTCTTTACGTTCTTTTTTTTATATATTGATAAGGTGCAATAAAAGGCATAATAATTGAAAATTATAGAAAAATACAGTTAACATTTTCTGTAAAATAATCTAAGTTAATTTGGCGCGCATAGATAGTGCCTTTTTCAGTTTGTGTGTTATTTATTATTGTTTTTAAATTTATTATTTTGTTACTGCAACCATTTTCTAGAATAATAAATTTTAAAACAAAAATGGATATTAATGAAATTCCTGATCCAACACAACAACAAGGGCAACAACAGCAATCACAACAATTTTTTGATCATCAGCCTACAGATGCAGCTGCAACTATATTTCAACAATCACCACCAAAAAAATATGAAATAGAAATTGATTCATCATTATTACAACAATTCAGTTGTTTAGGTACAACAGATCATGAAGATTTAATTAATGAATTAGTTAAAATTATGAATAATCAATTAAGCCGAGAAGGTGCAAAATTTTTTTTAGAAATGAGTAATTGGTATGTTAATAAAGAAAGAAATTTCAATATACGAAAATTTTCATTGTTCTAATTTTTTTTATTCATACGAAAACAAACAAACAAAATATCTTTGATTCGCTTTCTTTGTTTTAAGGAATCTTCATGCAGCAATAGGATGTTATATGGATTTATATTATAATGATGATACAAATTTACCATCAATGCAAATCGTAGGACAAAAACAATTATCAGAATATAAACAAATATGGCAATTACAAAATAATGGTACTTCACCATGGCCATCTGGTTGTTATTTATCATCACCGAGTCAAAAACGTAAAGTTGAAGTACCATCAATACAACCAGGTGAAACATGTGATATTGTAGCTGAAATACCACCAACAAGTCCACCATTATATTGGAGATTATGTATACCAAGTGGAACATATTTTGGAGGTAAATTTAAGAATAACCAATAAAAATTTTAAATGATAATGATTCAGCAATTTAATAAGGTCAACTGAATTCACAATTATTTTTAATCGTTTAATTTGTATTACAATGCAAATTTGTTACTTATTTAGTAAATATAAGAAAGAATTTTTATTTTAATTCTGAAATTTTTTTTTGTAGGTATATTACCAGTCAGTAATTGTAAAATGATAATGACGTTCTCTATTTATAAAAAAAAAAAATAATAATAATAATAAATTAAGGAGATTTGTAAAATTCGATATAAAGAATAGAAATGTTCAACTTCCGAACTTTAGAAACTTTTTGTTCGTATTAAGAAAATAGAGAACTGCTCATTTTACTTATTGACGTTTCAAATATGTATAATAATATTATTTTGCGGCTGTATAATAAATTTATTCCGAGGATCTTTACACAACTTTCGCGTTTAAAATTATTATATTTAATTTTTACATAATGAAGTCAATGCAATCAATTTTTTATCAGTAAACAGAAGCACTTAATTAGACTCATATTTAAATTAAGATTCATCCAAAGTGGTGTTTTATAGTTCACAAATTGTTAAAAAGTGATTTTATTGGTTAAAAAAAATATTAAAAATTTCATTTTAAATATAAAATTTTGTTTCTATATTACATTTTTTTTTTATATTTTAGATACAATATGGATGGTACCTTGTCGTGATGCAACATATGATTTAGCACAAAGAATGTCACAATTATGTACAACAGCTTCACAATCAGCTTCAATATCATCAGATAATTGTCCACAAGTAAATATACAAATTGTACAAGCTTCAAAAATGTTTGATTGTTAATATATTATTTTTAATTATTATTATTATTATTATTATTATTATTATTATTTTTTTTTAAATCTTTAAAATTTATTAATATTGTAATAATAATTATTATTATTCATATTTTGTTTAATATGTTTATTTTGGGGTTTAATAATTATTAAAAATTATAAATACATTATATACATAATTTCTCTTATGTACGTACTAAGAAATTTAAACGAAAAAAAAATAATAATAATAATAAAAAACATATAAGTAATTTTTATGTTAGCAAAAACATATATAAAAATTTAAAAAAAAAAAACGAAAAACAAAAAAAGTTTAGAAAACTGATAATATTACAATTTTGTTTAAGATCAGCAACAACAAAAATATTTTCTAAAAAAAAAAAAATAGTAATAAGCAAAAAAGAAATTATATATAAACACATATTGAATTTGAGTTGAATAATGTTAATTATTATTTCATTTTTGTTGTACTTTTTTCTTATTATCTAAAAAATTTTAGAATTTGCTTTAATATTTAATTTCTTTTTCTTCTAATTTTTATAATTTTCTCTAAAAAAAAAAAATTCAAAATAAATTATTTGATTGGATTTATAATTTTAAAAAGTTTTAGTTTTAGTATTTAATTTTTTTAAGAAATCATTAAAAATTACGAAAAAAAAAAAACAATCAAAAATGTTTTATTAAGTTTAGAAATAATTTGTTTTCTTTTCTCTTTTTTTTTTTTTGTTGTTAAATAAGTTTCTTTTAAATTAACAATATTGACTTGGTGTTTTGGGTGTTTATTTGCTAATTAATTTTATAATTATTATTATAAGTTTATATTTGTTTTCTTTTCCATTTTTATTTTTAATATAATTTTCTTCTTTGGATCTATAAAATTTAATTAAAAGTACTTTACCTTGAAAAATATTTAAAATACCGTTTGTTCCATTGAAGATTTTTAATTTATGTAAAAAATAATTTTTTGAATTTTTTCTAAGGCCTTAATATCAATTTTTATTATTACAAAAAATTGTATAGAAAAAAAAAAAAAGATTTTTTACCTATAGAAAATTTAAAAGAAAATAATTAATAGAGAAATTTGTGTGAGATTGTTCATTCAGTGTATACAAGCTAAAAAACAAAACAAAAAAATGAAATTTAAATTCATAATGTTAAAATTAGACTTATTTTTAAATACTCCAATTTTTTTAGTCTTTGTAATGTTCAAATTTTAAGTGAATACTATTTTTTTTTTTTTTGCCTTTGAACTGTAAACGAAAACCATTGAACAATTTCATGCAAAGTGTTTTTTTTTTATATTTTAGTTTTAAAATTTTTATAATGTTAATAATTTTTTTGAGAAAACAGTTGCATTACAGAAATTCTATTGTGAAATATTTCTATTTTAAAAAATGGATATTTCAGCTTTTGATAAAAAATAAATTTCAATGTCTGAATATAAATTCAGCTTATCTGAATCGACCAAATGTACATAAGTAAAAAATATTTTGCCTTATGCAACTGTTGGCATCAAGAATTTTAATTCAAATTCTTTTCTTTTCTTTTCCACTTATTCTTAAAATTCGAGTATCTTAAAAAATTCAATGATGCAACCATGATGTAGAATTCAGCTTGAAAGTTTTATACTCTAAATTGTTCATCATATTTGTATCGTTGTATTTTTGAAGATACCTCTTCTCCCCCTTGAATACAATATTTGTTTTTTTTTTGGAAAATAAAAATATTCAGTGAATTAACATACAAATATAAATTTGAAATATTAAAAACAAATTTAAAGAAAAAAAATAATTGTATTATTAAGTTGAGAATGTGTTGTGCACTATTTGTAATATTATTAATGAAAAAAAAAAATAAATAAATAAATTGTAACGAATTAATTGTAGAAAGGGATTCTTTTATATAGAAAAATTCCCATTTATTATGAAAGTGGATGATAATTGATTTTCTTTTGTGGATTATTAAAAATGTAAAATTATTATTAATTAAATAATTTGATCAAAAATTATAAATATAAAAGAAAAAAAAATATTTTATTCAAAATTTAATGAAGTTTCAATTAAAATTTCCTAATTTTATTAAACAATTTTAAATTGAAATTTTGGGAAGGTTTTTTGTTGATGTAATTAATTATTCAAAATTGCAAATTTTTTTTCGAATTAAAAAGAATTTTTGGTACTTTGAACAACCCTGATTGCTGAATGAGGTTAGTGTGGCCAGCCTTATAAAAACTGTAAGAAAGTAATGTATACAAAAATATTTATTAAAGAATTTTTTTCCTTATCAAAATATGTATGCTTAAATGTATATGCGTATTGTATAGTAAATTTTCATAATCAATCAATATCAGAATATTCTCAATTCTACTAAAGTATTAAGTACTTTGTGTTGTCTGTTGTGTCTATGACGGAAGTCTAGAGAAAAAGGCACGAATTTTTATATTGATTTTATTTTTATTATACTTTTTATGTTTCTTTTAATTAGAATGAATTTTCTCAATAAACTGTGAATTAAAAACTAAAATAGTGGTTGGAAAAGATCTATTAAGAAGTTTTAATTGAAATATTTAAGGTTTATCTGATTGTTAGATTCAAAATTGAATAATAAAATTGATTTAAAAAATATATAACTATATACTTATACAAATAAATTGTATAGAGATATATTTATAATTTATAGTACACTTTATTGTAGTAACAGATAATCTAGTGCGCATGAATATTTTTTGAATATTTGTAGTAAAATATTGATAATGTATATATAGGTTTGTAGGAAGGATGTTATATTTAAAAAAATAAAAGTTACAAAAAATGATTTTACTAGCTTAAAATATAAATTGATATTAAAAAGATTCTAGTTTACGTAAATTTAATAGAAATTTAATGGATTAAATGTGTTTTTATTTCTATATATTCAATGTATTTTTTTTTTTTTTGTGATTAATATAAAAAGGACATTTTTTGAAAACAAACAATTTTGAAAAAAGAAAAATAATAATATTATCATAAAAACGGTAACACATTTACTACTGTTAAATGTCAAAATTGTATGACAGACAAGAAAAAAAAACTAAGGTAAGATGGATGTCTGCGTTCGTTCAAAAGTGAAAAATAGTGCTCATTAACGAAAAAAATTAACTAAAAAAAAAGTATTTTATTTATTTATTTATTATTTTTTTTTTTGCAATGAATATTTATTTTCAATTCAATAAAAGTAAGTGAATTAGAATTTTAAATAAAATCACGTGTATTTTTTTAAATTATTTTACAAGAAAAATCATTAAGGATTTCATAGAAGTTAACAGCCCACCATCTCATATTAAGAAGAAAAAAAGAATCCTAATGAAAATTCTTGGTAAAAAAAATATATATTTTTTTAAATTTCATATTTTTTTTTCAAATATAGATATCTGAATATATAATTAATTTAACTGACTTTTATCTTTTAGTTTTAAATACCAATTAAATGAAAATTAGATATTTGAATTTAAGAAAAAAAATTACGTAGAATTTTCAATATAAAATTTTTACAGTGGGAGTTTTTTTTTTTTTTTTACTAAATACATTTGAGGAAAAAAATAATTCAATGTTTGATCGATTTGTTTTTTTTTTATTTAAATAATAGTTACCTTTAGTCTTTTGGGAAGCAAATAGAAAATAAATATACTTAGTATTATATATGTACATATTTATATACTTTATTAGTAGAAATTATTATACATTTTTATAATCAATCACATCGACGTAGTAGTACATTTTGATGACATTTTTTTTTTTTTTATTTTTTGTTTTAATTTTCTTATAGACTTCTTCACATTTGATATTCAATTTTATTCTGTTCTAGATACCTATACATATAGGTGAATAGAATATAAATAATGTTTTTTTTTTTTTTTTTTTTTTTTTTCTAAATGAAAAACTAAATTTAGCTACTCGACACAAGTAGTATTATTTTTTTATATTTACAGTGGAGAAAAAAAATTGTTAGACATAATTAAAATATTTTGTGAAATTTTTAAAACATGAAAATTAATAAAAATAGCTAAATAATTTGTGATAATTTTATATTTTACTTTTTTTTTTTTTTTGTTTATGATTATGAATTTTTTACGGTAATCATTTGATCTAAAAATATTGAAAATATTCTAATTGGAATTATCTAACAAGAACAAAATTATTTTGTATTGTGTGTTTTTCTTTATACGAAATGTAGTTAAACTCAACTAATTAGAATTGTTCTTAGTTTAATGAAATATGAATTATTTCAAAATTATTATAACAAAAGTAATTCAATAATTTTATAGAATTTTTAAATGTATTTTTGAACAAAAAAAAAGTGCTTAATTTTAGTTATAATAATTGTTCAATAATTTTTTTCATTACTGTAATGTAGAAAATATAAGAGACAGACAATCATGACATCCACAGAAAATGAATTATCAAGAAAATCAAATTAAAAAGAAATTCTGAATTAAAATAAATAAAATAAAATAGAGTGGACATAGTAAAGAACAAAAAAAAAATAAGAAAGCTAAAATTATAGAAAAATATATGTACCTACTACCAATATAAATTAAAAAAGTGTGGAAAGGAAGTGTGTTGTGTTTGTTATAAAGCAGTTTAGGAAGTTCAACAAGATTTTTATTTTTCGCATGTGTTTATTATTTTTTTTTTTATATTTTTGAACTTTTTCACATTGTTCAAATGAGAATTAACAAGAATTAAAAATTTAAAATAATAAAAAAAATTTACATATATCGCGCTCAATGAAAAATTTCCGAAAATAAAAATTTCCGTTGCTGATGAATAATATTAAATTTATTTCTATTTGTCTTTTTCTATTGTATATGTATGTATAATTTATATATTATTTATTTATTTCATTAAAAGTATTTTTTATTTTTTTCAAAATTGATAATATAAAATGTAAATAAAATTTCAAATTAATTGTACAACTTTATATTCCCACAATAATTTTTATCTTTATTACAACAATTATTTAATATATTTTTTTTAATTGTACGTTGACGTAAAATCTTTCTTGAATGGACAATGAGGGTAGTATACACTATACATATATCTACAGATAATTTTATACAATGTCATGCAATCTTCTTTTATTCAACCTCCAACCTAATTCCGACCTTGACTTCTAATAATATTCTAATAAAGTAGAAAAAAAAAAAAATACGAACAACTATTTGAGAAAAAAGAAAAAAAGAAAATAAAACACAAAAAAAAACAGTGGAAAAAATAATAATATAAAAAAAATATGAAAATTATGAACTGTTAAAGGACGAGTGAAAGTTGTGTACCGTTTATTCAATAAATTACGACTTTATATTTATGAATTTTATTATTTATTTTTTGTTAAGTGTATTTTTTAAAAATACAATTAAACACAAAAATGACAATGACAATATTTTCCAATAAATTATATTAAACAAACAATAATGTCGACAATATTGTTGTAACATCATTCAAAATCAAAATTTAAAAAAAAACAAAAAAATAAAATAAAAAACAATAGAAAAAGTAGAATATAAACTTTAATTTAATTATGTAATTTTCTTTATCAAAATGATAATGATTTTATTTTTTTTTTTTCTTCTCTGTATTATTTCTTTTTACGTTTTTTCTTTTATTTTTAGTCAATCATTAACGAATCGTTGCTAAAATGTGCAATAAGTATATCAATAGTAAAGCAAGGTCGGGGATATTGGTTTTTATTTTTTTGTTTTTTTTGTTTTTAGTTGTTGTTTCTGTTTCTCTTTCAATGTATCTTTAGATTAATTTGATGATGATGATGATGATACAGAGACACTTTAAAATATTGATATTTCATATATTTAATAAATTCATCAGTTAATAATATGTATACATATTTGAGTTGACTATGACTTAAGTTAATGTATAAAATCATATTAATGTTGATGTTTGAGTTGTTTTACAATTTACATTTTATATTATTTTGCCCACATATAAATCTATCTTTTTTTTTTAGCAAGTATCTGTTGTTGGCAGATGTCATTAATGAAATTTCAAAATGAATCACTTGATTTAAATGAAATCTTATTTAGACGTATGAGTATGAATGTATCACTGAAGTGATGGTGTGAATTATTATTATTATAATTATTATTAAAATACCAAATATTGCTAATTCATTTCCTACACTCATTCAATATGTTGATTAATTTGAACCAAAAAAATAAAAACCAAACAAGAAAAAATTGGAATGACGGTGTAAAGAGAAAAAAATTGTGAAAACAAACAAAAAATAAAACTTAAAAATGTTAATTTTTTATATCCATATATGTTCATTTTTCAAAGGTAACAATCAATATTTATTAAAGCAATTTATATGTATTAATTTAATTATTATTGAATATTTGAATAGAAAAAAAAACACAAACTGAAGAAAAAGCTAGAAAAAACATATAATTTTGCTATTTTTGCAATTTTTAAAACGAGAAACAACTAGAATTTTTTTTTTGAAATTTTTCTAATTTGTAAAAAGTGTGTTTTTTTCTTCTTCTTGTTTTATGACTTTTTTTTTATTCAATATAATCCTAATGTGTCTGTATATGCTCTATATTATGTACGGTACCTACATTATTAGTCACCTTGAAGTCCTTTATCGATAAAGATAAAGTTCTGCCAATATATTATTATATCTCATATTGCACCTATTTTTTTTTTGTATAAAATTTTGTAAAACTGAAAGAAAAAAAATGGGAAAATTTAAAATAAAAACAATATGTAATATAAAAATAAGTACATATGTACATACATGTACATATGTCTCTTGAAAATTTTCCAAGAAAAAGTCATTATTGAGGATTTATTGCATTTAAAATTACATTTGTGTATCAAAAAAGAAATAAACGAAGTACTATTAAAAAAATACCCTTGTTATATTAAAAAGAGTTTTCTTTTTATATTTTTTTTTTGCCATAATAAAATTCAGTACATTACTTTTATATAATTAATGAAGAAATTTTTTTATAACCGATACGATATTTGCAAAGAATTTTATTCTTTTATATATATATATATTTTTTGCCTTTTTCTATCTTTTAAAAGTCCTAATTATAACATAAAAATGTAAAATTTTCTTTTAAATTGCGAATAAATAAAATCAAAAGAGCAATTTTTATAAAGAACTTAAGTTAGTTTCACTCTTAGTTCAGTTCTAAATGCTCTAATTAAATTTTTATTTTTCACAAATTCAACTTGATTGAGCTCTATTTTTAAGAATTTTTGGAATTATTTCTATTGAACCAAAATTTAACAAAATTTAATTGAAATAATAGAAAAAGAAAACAAAAAAACAAAATCAATTAACAGTATTGAGTATGCCAAAATGTTAGACTTTTTTTGTTTGCTGTTTTTTAAGAAAGTAAATTGTTGAAAATTTCATAAAATCATCTTCTTGTAAAATTAGAATAGATAGATAGTTCATTTGTATAAGTTTTATTGTTGTTGTATTTTTCTTGAAAATAACTCATGTGTTCTGTAGATAGATAGATAACTAGAGGGCTTCTTGTGCACATCGACCTAAAAAGATCTTTTGTGCCGCCCTTGCTTTTCAAAGACTTAGGTTTGTGATAAATCCTAAGATTCTATTAGAAGGTGCACACAAGATTTCTTCCGGTTTGAGGAAAAATTGTTCCATGTGTCACACTCTTTTAGACGCCAATGCCTCGTATTCACACAGAATGTGTTTTGAGGTCTCTTTGGCCTCCTTGCAGAAGATGCATTTGTCATCCTCTTGTAGCCCTATCTTACTTAGGTGGTAGTTAAGTGGATATTGGACAGTTTTTTGGAGATGTTAGCTGAATTCCTAATAAATTCCTTCGCCTGTCGGTTCCCGGGAGTTTTTTCCCAGTGGGAAATACATTTATTCATTTCCCAGTCCTTGATAATGCGTTTTGTGTGGCTTTTAGGTAGGCCACAGAAGGATTCTGGTCGGAGAATGTGCTCTGTATACTTTAATTTTACTTCTACGATATTATATAACATTTATAACATTCTGCATTTTATTTTCCATACACACAGGTACCAATTATTTAAAATACGTTTATAATTTTTTAGTCTTTTTTTTTCGCAATAAAAATTGCATCTTCATGCATTACGTATTCAATAAAACTTAGGAAATGCATGGAGGTTTTTTTTTTTCCTTTTTTGTTCTTCAATATATCTTTTTTTAAATTACATTCCATTTCCAAATGAGTAAAAGTTTTTAGTCTGTTATATTATTATTATATCATTTTGTATAATGTAACTTATGATTGTAATTTGTTTGTTTGTTTGTTTTTTTTTTTTTTTTTTATGTTAATTCTATTTTCTATTCTTTTTTTTTCCGCTAACTATACCTAGAAATAATAAATCAGTCAATCAATAATTTAGTTAATACATGTATGTATGTATACAACATATGTTGTTGCCGTCGTAATCGTAGCATGTGGACTTATGTCTTACCTTTTATTATACTATTAATATACAATCCAGAGATGGTAACGAAATATACATATATTTGATTTAAAAAATAAAAAAAATTTCACATAATTTGCATTACGTCACTTTATTTTATTTTGTTTGCTTGTTTTTATTGCATTTTTAATTCTATTAGAAAAAATGATTCAAAAATAGAAAATTTTTTTTTCAAAAAAAAAAAAAAAAACAGCTATTCAAAAAGAAAACAAGTCAAATAAAAGAAGAAATTGTAAAAGAAAAACCAAATGAGAATTGAAAAAAAAAAAAATTTTTAAATAAAATAAATTAAAATTTCCCCAATGACAAAATCATTTTGAATTTATTTTATTTCTGTAACTGAAAGTTGATAGATTCTTTTTTTTTTTGCTGTTTTAATTTGTGTCGTTCGTCTTCATTTAGAAAAATATATTAATTTTCTAAGAAAAAGAAGGAAAATATGTGAAAAAAAATTTAATTGAAATTTTTTGTGAAGTTTATAACTAAAATTAAAGTAATAGAAATTATTGGTTTGCCAAAAAAACAAAAACAAAAATAACACAAGTGAATTGAATTCAGTTCATTAACACGTTTTTGTTTTTTGCTTTTCTCAGTCATTTGTGCAAGTTTTTTTTTTTTTTTTTTTTTTTTTTTTTTTTTTTTTTTTTTTTTTTTTTTTTTTTTTTTTTTTTTTTTTTTTTTTTTTTTTTTTTTTTTTTTTTTTGTGTAGAATATTCCAAACAAAATACTATTTTTAGAAAACATATTTTGTGGTATTTTATTTAAATATAAAGTTAATTAAAATATTATGATATTTGTTTGTTTGTGAGAAAACAAAATTAATGAAAAAAAAAAAAAAAACATACATGTTCTAAATAAATTTAAAAACAAATATTAAAAGACAAATAATTCTACAGAATTTAGAAAAATATTAAAAGTACAAAACAGAATTATATGTACATATTTACAAAAACACAAAAAATATTTGAAAAATATGTTTACTGTGTTAGATATTTTTTAGGTAATTTTTAATAATTTTTTTTTCTAAATTTCACGTAGCGAATTGAATTCTTTGTAATGATAGATTCAACTTCAAAAATATCCGGATACTATTCTAAAATTTATTATCACAATGTAATCAAGAATGAATTTATTTTAAGTACTTTTAAATTATATTATTTTGAATTTCAGTTAATCTCTCAAAAAAAAAAAAAAAACTCCTAAATTTTGAATAAACTCATCATTTGGTTAAAATTAAACGAACAATTAATTATGAACCGGTAAAACGAGATTTATATGTATGTATATTCAAAAACAAATAAATTCAATCTTATTAATTTATTAAGAATTTAATTTCCTTTTTTTCCAAGAGTATATAATATGTAATTTTATACAAAAGCCGGTTTGAAAAAAAAAATCTCTATACTTTACATTAATAAAATTAAGTAATGTCTAAAGTTTAATTTTAAATTTTGTGCGCATATATTGAAAAAAAAAATATTTATGTATTTTTTTTTGAATTTGTTTCAGATAACATCATCAAAACCAAAGAAAGAAATTTATCAAGTATTTTATTTTAAAAGCACATATTGAAACCACGAACATTGGCAATCCAAAATTAAAATAATATTCTTGTCCATCACTATTTATTTTATTATCGAATATTATTAAATATTAAATTTAACGAAATATATTAAAAGAATTAAAATAAAAAGTATATTTTAAATAAATTTATTTATCACAACAACAACAATAACAAAACATATTTATTCTTAACAAATTTCGAAAAAAAAACACATGTCAACTAATGAAAAAGTGAAAAAATAACGAAAATTAAATACAATTACTCAATAACAACAGCATTAACTAAAAACTACAACAAATATCTACAACAACAAAAAAATAAACAAAAATAATATTTCGTTTTTGCCTGTAACATAATATGCCTGTAATTTCACCTCCAAGAAGATATTCAACTTCAAGTGGCAGTAGCTCGTATTTACCATCATCTATTGGTGGACATACAAGTAGCAGTAGTAACACTTATTTGGGGAAAAATTCAACAACATCGAGTGGATATAGAAGCAGTAGTATTTGTAATACAACACCATCTACATATACATCATCTACTGGTTATTCTTCTGGTTCTGGTTCATCATATTTATCATCACGTTCATCAATAACACCATTATCATCATCATATTATAGACCATCAAGTTTATATGGTTCATCATCATCATTAAGTGGTGGTACATCATCATCTTATCGTTATTCTTCATATTTAACTGGTGGAAATAATGATACAACGACATCAAGATTTGGAGTAAGTAATAATAAAATTAACACAAAATATTCAAGATCAAGTTCAGATAATACAGAAAAAATTTTATCATCACAATCAACTGGATCAAAAATTAAGCGTTCATCATCAATATTAACAACAACATCGTCAGGAAAATATATTAATAATAACAATAATTGTAATAATCATAATAATAATAATACACAAAACAACAATAATAATATTAGTAGTAGTAATTTAAATAATAATAATACAAATAACAATAACATTACATCAACAATAAAAACACTACAGACAAAACCACCAATATCTGGATCAAGTTCAGCAAGTGGAAGTATTCGTAGAAAGAAATTACCACCATCATCATATGTTTCATCATCATCATCTTCAGATCAGATTACCTCTCCTTCCTCTTTAAAAAGTGATCATAATCATTTGAATAATAATAATTTGAATGTTGACAACATCATCAACAACAATGACAACGTTAATGATACAAAACCAACAGCAATAAGAAAAAATTCTTTATATGGTATTTCAAATATAAATTCAATTAATATTAATAATAATAATAATAATTCATTAAAAATTCAATCAATTTTCATAAATTCTCCTATAACAGGATTAGAAAGGTCATCGTCTGTTAAATTAAGAGACAGAGACAGCACAAAAACAACAACAACAACAACAAAGACAGGACAAAATAAAGATACAACAACATCAATTAAAACAAAATCAAAATCATCAATCACATCACCTTCATTATCCCAATCATATTCATCATCATCAATACCATCATCATTAGCACGACAAGTAGCAACATCTGGTTTGGAAATTTATGAAAAATATAGTCCAGCAAATTATATACCAAAATGTCTTGAATTATCACGTTCTAGATCATTATCTGAAGCAACAACTTCAAATTCTAATTTGGCAACGAATACAGCAACAACAGCAACAACAACGCCAACTAATAAATTAAAATTACAAAATAATACAAATAATAATAATAATAATAATGATTTAAATAAATTTAAAAATAAAAACACAACAAAATTAAATAGTAGCAATTTAAAAGATAGCACTAATAACAATATTAACTGTAATAATATAAATGAATTGCTACAAAAAACAAAATTAAATGATGAACAAAGTAATTTTAATTCAAATGATAAAGATTATAATAAAATTGATAATAAAGTAATTGTTGTTGATATTTCGCCATCAATTTCGATTGCAACAAATTCAACAGCATCATCAACAACAACAAAAACAACAGATAACACATCATCATTATCTACATCTACATCCGCATTATCATCATTATCGCCATCATCTACAACAGCAAAGGATAATAATAATAAGGTAAAAAATTTATTAATTGTTGATGCAGCTTGTTGCAGTGTTAATTCTAAATTTCAAACAACTAATAATAATTCAAATGTTGTTTTACCAATATCCAATAATAATAATAATAATAATTTAATTATAAATTCTTTAGATGCTAATATTAATAATAAAAATTTAAATTTAAATTCTACTACTAGTAATTTTATTGTTATTAATAATAATAATAATAAATCCAACAGCAACAACAGCAACAACAACAATTCTAATCATATTTTAAATATTAACAACAATAACAAACAATCTGATATAATTAATACAGAAACAAACATAAATACAAATACTATTTCAAAAGAAATCAAAAAAGATAACACAATAATAAATATTGATTTTAATAAAAAATCTACTAATACAATTACCAAATTATTTTTATCTAACACAAATAATAATTTAGTTAATAATAATAATAATAATAATTGTCATTGTGATCCATCACAATCCTTTTATTCCTCAATTAATAATCAAAAAAAAAATTGTATTTGTAATGATAATTCACAATTAGAATCATTATCATCATTTGAAAAAGATTCAGCTAATGTATTTAGTATTGTTGAAATTGTTGCAAATGTAAATAATAATTATAATAAAAATCACAATAGTTGTGAGCACAATTTATTAAGTAATAATTATCAAAAATATTTAAATCACAAGCAAAATAATAAAGAGCAAGTAGAATTTTTGTATAGTAGTAAAGAAAATCTTTATAATAATAATAATAATAATAATAGTAATTGTTGTATTTCACCAACACCAATATTGTCATCACCACAACTACCACCACCACCACAACTAAAACAGAATATTGTTGAATCATCACCAACATTAAAATCATCATCCACATCATTATTATCAGCAAAATTTTCTTCACTAAAAGAACAACAAAAGCTATCACAAAGTATATTTATTAATAAAACACTATCGACACCATTTTTAAAAAAACAACAAAAAGAACATAAAATTATTGAATTTGAAGAATCAGAATCATATAAACAAATAGAAGATACAGAAGGTAATTATAAGTCAAAAAATCTATTTGTTGCTACAGATTCAATAACAGCAACAACAACAAGATCAACATCAACGTTAAATTCAATATCATCAAAAATTGAAATCAACAAGAATGATAATAATAATAATGATGAAGACGATAATAAAATTATAATACAAACTAATAAAAATAATCATATTGATGAACAATTAGAAACAACAACAATAATTGACGTAAATAATTCAACAAATACACCATCAAAACTAACAAATTCAACATCTTCAACTCAAGATATTATAAGAAAATTTAATTATACAAATTTAAAAAATCATTTTGAAAAACAAAATAATAATAATAATATACAAATTTTTGATAAAAAATCATCACCAATAAAATTATTAAAAAATTTAAAATCAACAACAACAACATCAGCAGTAAAGACAACAACTGAAAATAATCAAAATTTTGATATAAGTAAATTTCATGAAAATAAAATTATGTCAAATAATTCTCACACTTCTTCATATTATACAATAAATAATAATTCAAATATCAATAACAATAATAATTCACCAATAACAACAATAAAAAATAAAAAAATTACATCAATTATAATACCTTCATCATCACCACAACCACAGGCATCAAAACTGTTGTCGTCTTGTTCTTCTTCTTCAACAACAACAACAACAACTACTACTACTACTACTACTTCTACTTTCTCTTCACAATCATCCCAATCATCATCACCAATAACTGTCGGTAGTACACTAATTGGTGTAAATAACAACAATAATAATAAATTATCATCAATAATTAAAGTTTTTCCAACAAATTGTAATATTCAAGATCTTTCGTACTCTTTGGATTTATATAATAAAAATAAACAAGATCAACAATGTTCCACTACAAATACGAATACAACACAATATTTAAATGGTGATAATTATAATTATAATAAAATAACAGTTATTCAACAAGTAAATTCAAATAATAATAATAGTGCAAATATAAAAAAAAATTTAGAAAGTGATAGTATAATAAATAATAAACAATTTGGTGGTGGATTAGGAGGATCTAATTCAGTTTTACATAACGCAAAAGGTGGTAATAGTATATTCTATTTATCTTCATATAAAGATCAAGATTTCTTAAAAAATGAATATGAATTAGCAAGATCACAATTAATTAATACAAATAATAATGAAACGAAAACATATGAAATAAATGAAAATGAAATAGTAACAACATTTGATGAACAACAAAAAGACAATAAAAATACAAATGATAATTTAACTAGAATAATAAATATTTCAAATAGATCCTCTCCCTTAAAAGATATTATAAAAAAATCTTCATCATCTTCTCCAACATCAACATTAAATACTGGTAGTGGAACAACAAAGGGTCTATTAAAACCTCTTGTACATAAAACAACAGCAAAATTAGCTAAAATTATAACAAATAACAGTATGAATTGTTTACAGCAACAAAATAATTGTAATAGTCCAGAATATATTGATGATGATATTAAATTTATTGATAGTGATGATTCTGAAAAACAACAAATTAAATCAATACCAATAACAGGAAAAAAAGTAACTGTTTCAGTATCAAATTGTTCTTCTTTATCATCATCAACTTCAATTCATGAACATAAGAATTTTATTAATACTAGACAAATTATTAATGGTAAATCATCATCATCATCAATAATGCTTAATACAACAACAGTTAAACCAGTAATAACTACAACATCATCATCATCATCATCAACAACAAAAAATATACCAATAACGATATCAACATTACCATTAACCTCAAAAAAACGTGACCTCAGTGATAATAGCATAAATAATAGCAGTAATGTAATTAATAAGAATACAACAAATAAAATACATGTTACAGCAATTAAATATAATACAGTAAATGATATTAAACGAATACAACAACAATTATCATTATTACCATCATCATCATCAAAAAGTTCAAGTATTTTAAAAAATACAATTGGTGTTGTGAATAATAAATATATTGGAACATCAGTAACATCAACGATGACAAATTCATCAACACCATCAACAACAACAACAACAGCACCAACAGTATCAACAATATCAAATTTAAAACCAACATCATCACAATTCGTTGGAAATAATGGAACATTAATTCATCATAATTATTCTAGTCATGATTCAACACCATCAAATTCACCACAATTAATTAAACGAAGAAATTTGCTATCAAATAATTATTTTAGTAGCAGTACTGGTAATTTATCGACGGTAACAACAATAACATCAGCACAAGATCAACAACAACATCAACAAAATGAAAATAATGTTAAAAAAACATCATTATCATCATCGTCATCACCGTCGAACACATTATTAAATAATGATAAAAATAACAAGTCAAATAACAAATCATGTGATACAATTGATGAAAGTGTAAGTGCATTAAATTATCTTTCAATCTCAGTATCATAAATCTACTTTTATATTTAAAAAAAAAAATCAAAATTCTTCGTAAATGGTGTTGGTAGAGTTCAAAAGAAACAAAAAAAAATTATTTTTTTTCATTCATTCAATTCATGTGAATGTATATATGTATATATAAATTCATTTCATGCATTATTTATAAACACCGTTATTTGTAGTATGATGAAAAAATAAGCAGGAAAAACATAAACACACACATGAAAAAAACAAAAATCATAAAATTATTTCATACTTAACGAAAGCACACTATTTATATTATGTATTCAAAGAAAGTTGGAATCGTATGTCGGTTGACTTTAAAAAAAAAAAAAAGAAAAAGTTGCAGTTTATTGTGATTTCCAAAACATATCAGTGGAAAATTTGACGAAAGTTAAATTTTACGAAGTTACGAATTGATTGATTTCAACTTTATTATATTTCCATCATGTTAATTTTGTTTTTTGTTTGTATGCTTATTAACAGCTTTTTTTTTTTTTGCATGTGCTTTTTAAAGATGAAAATTTTATGCAAAAAAAAAATAAATTTATAATTCAATTACATCTTCATTTTTCACACAATCCGAAAAGTAATTTATTATTAGTCTTAAATCTCAATTAGAATTTTTAATACGTTTTCAATTGATTTAAATGTAGCAATTGTACAATGCTAAAATTATTCTCACATACATAGCGAACGATTTTTCGATTACGAAATACAAACTATCGCTGAAAGAATCATTTGTCGACATTAAGAAAACTGTGATTGCTTATCGATGAGAAATGATGAATCGATACTAAAGCTACATGAAAAGTTAAAAATTAGAAAAATATCTGAAGCCATAATTTTCATCTCTAGAGATAGACTGGACTTTGGAAGCTAAACGAAGAAAATAGCGAGAAATCCATCACCTGACGATAGGTGGTTAAAAATAAATCTCAAAATCGGTTTAAAATGTTTAAAAAAAAAAATTCTTCAAAAATTGTTACTTTAAGGACAAAGTCTTCTCATTAAAAGGTTTCAGTATATTCATTATTCTATTTAAAGATCACTTCCCAGTTGTTTTACAAAAACACATTTTAAAATTATGTTCAATGTAAATTGAAGACGAAACTAATTATAGAGTTTAATTTGAGACTAATAATGAATTTACTAAAGAAAAAAGGGTAATTTAAAAATTATTTAAAAAAACACTTGCAAAGTTCATTATTTAGAAGTATTTTGATTTTTTGCATTAATAAAGTAGTTCTATTCAGAACCATCTTTTTCGAACTCAGATGACCTATTCCTGATCCTGAATACTAAACGATGTTGAAAACGACAAGAACTTAGGTTACGAGTATCTTTAAATTTGTTATTCCTAGCAATGATCGATGCCGGAGAAATAGTATTGCCTAATGTAATTAACAATATTGTACCACTTCAATTTCCGTTGGACTAATAGTCTAATTCAGCTAATTGGCAGTGTAATAATTCAATGATGGAATTTTTTATATCAAATGCAAACCTAAAAAAATATACAATATTATTGTTCAGAATGAAAATGAAATTCATCCGACGAATAGACAGACAACAACGTTAAAACAACGAATCGATTTAAGGAGCTGATTTAGAAAAAGACGATTTTCAATTGTAAGGAACATGAATAGAACTACTTTTCATAAAAATTATTTTTGGCACTTTCATCAATTGAAATTACACACTACTTTCTTTTTTTTTTTTTCAAAATTTTCATAGCATTTTATTCATTTTATCATGAAAAATTTCTGAATGGTAAGACATTATAAGGGGAAAATATAGGTGAAGAAACATAAAAAAACATTATAAATTTATTTTAGAAAAAAAAGCATCAAAATACTTTTTTTCTTGTGATATTTTAATTAAAATTTCTCTTTTATTTTTTTTCTACTTGTTTTTATAGATTCGTAATGCCTCAATACGAAGTGGCCTTACATCATCACCAACACCATCCCGATATTGGGATCGTGAAGGAAGATCATCAGTTTTATCAACACGTAAATTATGTGATTCTGATGATTTATCATCAACCAAAGCACTTTTAAATAATTCAACAGATTCATATGAAAAAAGTAAAGTTGAAGGTAAAAATAAAAAACAAATTTTATTTATTTAACACATTTTTTTTAATGGTTTAGCTTGGATGAGGATTCACTAACGAGGTTTAAATCTGAATCCTGAAATAAAAGTTAATCTAGTTTAATTGACTTTTCTTTGTCATAATTTTGAAATTGGAAGTTGAACTTAAAGCTCAAATCTAAATTGAGATGACGAAAATAAAGACTTGAGAGTCTTATTCTTCGATGGTCTGCCATAGCTTAACTACTGCACGACTCAAATTAAGGCATAACCTCCTTCAGACTCAAAATTTTAATGTCAAAAACAATTCTGGCATACGAGAATCATTTTTTACTTGAATGATATAAGCAATTAACATGTACTAGACGAGTGGAAAGACATAAAAAACGCTTAAAAAGAAAACTGGAAAAACATAATCAAAAACATGAAGAAGTGGCAAGATTTTTTAGAGAAAGTCAAAGTTTATCAAGGACTGTAGAGCTGAAGAAAAAAGAAGAAAATGGTAGCATTTTGATGTGAATTTGAAATGTTAGGATTTATTTAGCTTAATAAAACTTACAAGTCAGCTCCATGAGGTATGAGGGTTGAGTCTCAATACCTCAATTTGGATTTGAGTTTACGACAGCCAATCATATTTTGAAAATCGGATCTAAAATCAATTGGTGACTAATTCCGATAAACCTCATTGGTGAATGACCTTCTTTAGAATTGTTTTAAATTTAAATCACGTAAATTAGCCAGATTATGTTCTTGTAGTCCGAAATAACTACAAATCTTTTCCATAATTTCTCAAAATGAAAAATAATCTTCAGTAGGCAATGAATTTAAAATAAGAAATTCGAGTTTTCTTTCTCCTTTTTCTTAAACAACAAAACTAAATGTAAAAAATAAATTTTTTTTTATTCTTTGGACTTTTTTTTTAATTAGAAAATTTTTTATTTAGAAAAATTTTAATTATGATTCAATGCTCAAGACCAGAACAGGTGATCTATTTATTATAAATTTCAAAAAATTCAAAAACCTTTTTTTTTGTTCTTAGTAAAAATTAAAAATTAAAAAAAAAAAAACAATCTTTCTTATAACAGCATCAAAATTTTAACGAAACGTATATTACTTCTATCAAAATTTTAGGATTATGTGGATTACGTAATATTGGCAACACATGTTTTATGAATTCAGTTATACAATGTTTAAGTCATACCAAAGAATTAACAAAATTCTTAAGAACTCAGGCAACAATACGTTCAACATCAAAGGATCAACAAATTTTATCAGGTAAATTGAAAAGTGTGAAAGTTTTTTTTACAATTTTTCAAATAATTTATTCATTTTTCTTTTTTGAAAATTTTCAGAATTTGCAAAATTAATACGTGAAATGTGGTCACCAAATGTTCATAGTGTAACACCATTAGATTTAAAAAGTGCATTTTCATCAAAACATCGAATGTATAGCGGTTATAATCAACAAGATGCACAGGAATTTTTACGTTTCTTTTTAGATTCACTTCATTGTGCATTGAATACAGGTGTTAAAGGTGATCTATTAAAAATTGATGATAGTTTAAGGTAAGTACACATTTTTTTTTATCCTTCTTCTTTTCTAAAACTAAATTTCTATCTGTTTTTCTTTTTTTTCTTTCTTACAAAATAGTGATAATGTTAAAGCAGATATTACATGGGAATGGTATACAAAAGTTGAAAATTCCGTTATAAAAGATTTATTTGTTGGACAATTAAAAAGTACATTAAAATGTACGGTTTGTGGTAATACAAGTGTTACATTTGATCCATTCTGGGATTTAAGTGTACCATTACCATCATCATCAAGATGTAAATTAGATTCATGTTTAGAATTATTTATACGTGAAGAAATATTAGATGGTGATGAAATGCCAACATGTTCAAAATGTAAAACACGTAGAAAATGTACAAAAAGTTTTACAATTCAAAGATTTCCAAAATATCTTGTTATACGTAAGTTTTTTGTAATTTTTCGTAAATAATTTTTTTAATAAATTCTCTTTTTTTTTTTGTATAATTTGTATAGATTTAAAACGTTTCTCAGAGACACGTTGGAGTAAATTATCAAATATTGTTGAATTTCCAATTGGTGAAAGAGAATTAAATATGGCACCATATGCATCAAATAACAATACAAATGCTTTGTACACATTATATGCAATTTCAAATCATATGGGTAAGAGAAAGAGAAAAAATATTTCTTTTTGTTCGAGTAAATTTTTTTGAAATTTAATTTAAATATTTTTAATGGAAAATTTTTTTAAAAGGTTCAACTGCGGGTGGACATTATGTTGCGTTATGTAAGCATCCTGTTACAAAAAAATGGCATGAATTCAATGATAACATGTAAGTGGAAAAAGTTCAGTTTAGTAATAATTTTTCTTAGGGTCAAGAAAATTTAAAAAAAAAACACATTTTTTTTTTTTAATTACAGAGTCAGTGAAGATTTGTCTGAGAGTGTTTTGGTTTCATCTAGTGCCTATTTGCTGTTCTACGAACGAGCGTAAGAATTAAAGATTAAAAATTATAAATAAATCAAAATAACAAAAACAAAACAAAAAAAAAAAAGAGAAAATTAACCTTAAAAAAACTAAAATTTAAAAAAATTTTACTAGCACATTTGAAACTATTGAAAAAAATAAATAAATATAAAAAATATTTTTAAAAGGAAAAACATAAAAAGAAAAAGAAAAAAACTATGAAATTAGTTTGATCGTTGTAATTCTACGCTAAGAAAAGTAATTTAAAAAAAAACAAAAAAATGAAAGGAAAAAATAAATTTTTTAAATAATTGGGAAAATATACATATTTGAAATAACAAAAAAGTAATGGTATAAAAAATAAAATTATATTTGTGAGAAGTAATTAAAAAAAAAAATTTTATAATAATTATTTTTTTTTATATATGTACGATTTCTGTTCTTTTAATTTCATTTTTTTTTCTTTTTTGTTTTTAATTTATTTCTTGTTCGTAATTTTAAACAAAAACAAAAAAAAAATAAAATTTGAATTTTCATAAAATGAAAACGTTAGAATGCAGAAAATTAAAAAAAAAAAGAAAATACGTATTTAAAATTAATTTCTGAGAACTTATAGAATTTTTTATAAAAGTGAAAAACAAAAAACAAAACAAAGTGAAGAATCTCACGAAAAAAGACAATTTTCGAAAATTATTTAAGTTTTTTTTTTTTATCAGTTTTCAATATTATTTATTTGCTATCTTTTTTTTTACATAAATTCAGTGTAAGTTTAGAGATGGGTTAACTTAAGGTGTATTAATGGTTGCCATTACATTTTCGGAGCTCTAAAGAATTTACATTTTTGAAAATGTTAAATGATCGTGTCAATTGATGAAATTCAGCATAACGTAATCAACTTTCGAACAGAATCTATAATTGAGGTGATTAAGTTGTTATATTTCATCAATTGACGATCATTTGACGTTTTCGAAGATGTAAAATGTTTATGAGAATGAAGTTCAATTCACAATTCAATAAATTTTGCTTAAACGTAAAATTCTACACAAAACCGAAATTATGGTGATCACATATCACCTTAGTGTAAACCCATACCTCAGAGGTGGAAGTTAATTCAATCAAGTCAGTAATGACTGAATAATAAATTCAGCTATTAACAAGTCGATTGAAACAACTTACATGCTCCCTACCAGTGTTTTTAGGTTAACATAGAATTTATTCACTTCATAAGAAGAACTCCAGTTAAAAGTATTTTCGTGAAATTATTCTCACTGGACACCTTCGTAAATTTTGTTAAGATACTGTAGAACAGAACATTTAAAAATGTTTATGGAGCCACTTGTTCTTGGCTAAAGCATAAAAAAAATTATAATCCCCTGTGATCAAAGTGTCGTTAATTATTCGGCTCGATCAAATGATCGTTAACGTGTTTAATGTCGATTATCATACACAAGATTTTAGATCTTTTTAGAGTATCTAAAATATGAAAAAATTTCAAATAACTTCCGTAACTTTTGTTGTTGTTTTAATTAATAGGGAATTCAAAGAACAATTTAATTTAATTAATACACTAATCTCAGAAAGATTTTCCAATTAACAAAATTTGAAGTAAAAAAGTGAAGATTAACTATTTTTGTAATACTAAAAAATTTTTTGTAATTTAAAAAAAAAAAAATTTAATTCATGGAAATTATCTGATACTACTTATTCTCTAGACACTAACAGCAACAGTTCTGTACGATGTCAAATAAAAATATCGATGATAAATAATTCATTGTTATCATCATTTTTATCGTCACCAACACCACCACCACCACCATCATCATCATTGTTATTCTTGTCATCACAACAACAATTGAAATTTTCAACAAAAACTACGTCATCATTATTAAATCACAACAATAATTATTCAAATAAAATTCAACAAAAATCTGAATTAAAACAATATCATCCAGATCCAAATTTTATTTTAACTTCATTACTTGGTATTATTTTTTATTTATTATTATATTTTATTTATTATGTATTTTGTTGACGAAAAAAAAAATATATATACATACATATATGAAGGAAAAAAGGATAAACAAAAAAAAAAAGTGTTATAATTTTTGTTTGTTTGTAAATAATTTATTTTTTTTTTTTTTTAATTTTTAATTATTGGTTGTTTTATTTTTGTTAAAATTTTAAAAAATATATAAAAGAGAAATTATGGTGTAAGCAATTAGAAAAAAAATTTTTTTAAGAAAATTGGAGTATCTGTTAAAATTGAAACCAAAAAGATATAAAAAGATTTTTAAAAATTTATGTAATTTTTTTTTTTTTTGTTGTTTGTTTTGTTTAAGTTTTATAAAATTTATGTATGATTTTTTTTTTACTTGAAATTTATATTTCTTACAGTGTTCAACTGATTTTGAGTATATTGAAGCAAAATAAGATATTTCTTTTTTAAATTATTAAATTTTTAATTGTTTACAAAAAAAAAAACAGTAATGATTTATTTTACTCCTAATTGTTATTTAATTTTTGTTTTTGTCTTTATTTAAGAAAAAAAATGAGTAAATAATTTAAAATCCTTGTATTAGTTTTTATTTAATTAATTAAATTTTTTTTTTGTTTTTAATTTTTTTAAGTTTTAAATAATTTTTAATGTCCACGTTGCAATATAGTCAATAAATTATTTTTTTCTTTTTATTTTACACACAAATTTTTTTTTTAAAATGTTTTTGTTGTTGTTAAATATTCTGTTCATGTAAAAATTCAATAAAAACTTAATAATGATGCATTATTTTAAAACGTTGACGCAAATAACGGTTATAGGCCGTTCAATTACTCTTCAAAAAATTTGTAAAACAAAAATAAAATAATCTGATTCTGTAAACATGAGATCTTGATCAAAATTACAAAAACAAAACTAACAAATTTTGAAAGTAAAAAAAAATATACTTTTGTCGTCCATCAATGATTTATAAAACGTGACCGTGTGAACGTGTTAACAAATGTTTAAAATTTTTATTTTTAATTTTTTTTTTGGAATTTAAATTTAAAGTCACATTCACAAAGGTTGAATTCTAGTTTTTTTATTTTTTTAAATTTTCAGAACAGAATTTTACTTGAACTAAATTATTTTCCTTTTTTCCTATTTAAAACAAAAATGATAATTCATTTTTATCGTTTAGCCATTTTTTTTTTGAAAGCTTTAACACAAGTGACTTCTTTTCAATAATTCGAGTGTTCTGTGAAAATTTCTACAGTATAATTCTCTCACGTACTGAGTTTGAAATAAAATTAATAAAATAAAAGAAAATTAAAAAAAAAAACTATCACTCAAGAGAAAGTTTCAATAAGCAATTTTTTAAACTAGTCAAATTATTATTTAAAAAAAAAAAAGCGAAATAATCATCACAAAAGAACTCTCCAACGTCCAAAGAATTATTATTGTTGTAAAATTTTTTTTTTATTTATTTAAAGAAAAAAAGCGAAAAAATTCAATTCGACAGTTTTGATTTTCAAGTGAGAATAATACTCTGCCATTTTGATAATTAATTTAAAAAATGCAAAATAAACGAAAAAGTTAATTTAAAAAGGAAAAATTGAATAAACAGTAAAGAAAATAATTATTTAATAAATGATTTCTTTTTCGAACAAAAATTCTTGAAAGATTATTTTGAAAAAAAAAAAATAGATCACATAATTATTTATTTCGCAAGTGCAATTATTAAAATATTAAAAAATTAATAATTAAATTTAAAAAACGAAAAAAAAAATAATAATTAAAAAAAAATTAAGTAAAAATTAAATTAATTCTAAAAAAAATTTTAAGATATTTAAAAACAAGTGTTAGGTCACATAAAATAGCAAAAAAAAAAAAAAAACAATATTTATTTACTTACTGTGTACATACATAAATAAGTTCGGTTATTGATTTTATAAAAATCAAAGAAATAAAAGAATTAATTAAATAAAAAATTAAAGAAGAAGAAAAATTATATTTAATTATTTTTACTTAAGATTTAAATAGAAAAAAAAAATAAAAATGTTATTTGGAATAAAAAAATAAAAATGCTGTGCAAATTATTTGATTTTAGTGTGCGATAAGAAATTAAAGGAAAAAATAAAAAAAAAAATGATTTTTTTTTTAAATTTTATATATTGTTTCCCTTTTTTTTAAATGTAAATAATATTTCTTGTAAATATTACCTATTTATGCAACATACCAAAAAAAACAAAAAAACAAAGAATCATTTGATATTTATTGAAATTTTCTTACGTTATGTCGTGTTGTCTACTTTTTTTGTTTTCTATTCAAAGCGTTTTTTAAAGAAATTTTGTTAATTTTTTTGAATTTTAATCCAATTTGGGTTTTTTTTTTTTTTTTTTTTTTAAAAAAAACTTGAAAACTTAAAAAATACAAATTAAAAAAAAAAAAACAAATTTAAATATTTTAAAAACTATTTTTTCTCTAAATTTTAAGATTAAGAAAAAAATAAATAATTGAAGACGAAAATTGTGTAAAATAGGAAAAAATTAAAATTTTCAATAAAAGAGTAAAAAAAAAAAAAAGAATAATGATAAGAAAAAGAGGTGTCATTAAATTATAATTCACAAGAAATAAAAAATTATGAAAAATGTGACTAAAGTTTAAGATATATGTATTTGAAAAAAATAAAATAAATTAAATTATATTATACAGGATATTAAGTTTACAAAAAGAAGAAAATAATTGAGGATACAAAAAAACAAAACAAAAAGAAAAAATGGTTTATATTTTTATGGGCCTATTGAAAAAAAAATAAATAAGTGAGAATAATCTAAAATGTGTTAAAATGTTGATGATAAAAAAAATATTATAAATTTAATAAACACCCTATGTCCTTATGTGTAAAAGATTCTTTATATTCGAATAATTTCTTTTTTAGTTTTTTTTTTTTTTTTCTTAATAAAATTTTTACGATTTAAACCGTTTTTTAATTTATAAAAAATTTACACTTTAAATTATAGCACGATATTTAATTATGTTTTTTGTAATTTATTTTCTGTTGTTTTTTTTTTTTTGTTTAAATAAAATTATTAAAAAAAAAAAAAAGATAAATAAAAATTTTATTGTATGAATGAAGTTGAATAGTAAAAAATAAGAAATAAAATAAATTATTTTGTCGTATAAGTAACGATTTATGTTTTATTGAAACATCAATTTTATTTTTAAGCCTGTTGATGAATACTACCCTAAAATGATTGTTTGTGGGATCAGTTTGGAAAAATTGATGTGAAATTTGAAAGAAAATCTTTAGGGGTAATTGTTGTAACTCAATGAAATCGACGGTTTATGTGGATCTAACTAGTAACTAGTCGTTTAATATAGTTCCGAACAGTGATGCCAGGTTTTCGTTGAAGCAACCAGCCCAATCAACAAGAAAAGATAGCCCAAATGGCGGCGATTTAGCAATCCATTCAATTGCAATACAAAACACTAATTTTTACAGGAATTTTAAGTATTTATAAAAGACAGCTTTTATCAAAAGACCAGAATATGTTTTAAAAATCATTCAATGTACATAATTAGAAAGTCACTTTTAAAGAAATTCTACTTTTTATTTTCTAATTCTAAACTTAAAATTATTTCAAAACAACAACAGAAGTGTGAATCCTTATTCGTAGGATTGAATCATTCTATCATTCTGAACGAATTCTATTTCTTAGTTGTATTTTAACTGTATTCATTATAGAAAATGTTCGTTTTACTACGGCGTTACTTACAGGTAATGAAAGACAGCTTAAAACAAGTGTATTTAATTCTTTAAATAATAATTTGAACTTTTTCAAGCAAAATATTGTGTATATTTTGATTTACTAAAAATATAGCCCAAAAGACACCTACAAATAAAAAAGTAGCTCAATTAGCGTGAAACCGCTTAAGCTGGCATCACTGGTTCCGAATAGGTAAATATTTGAATGTGGTAACTGGTTGCTTTTGGCAACCATTTCGTAGTTTTGCTTTTGGTTATTATAGTAACTAACATGATCAATTTTCGAATTTCCACATTATGTTACCACAGTGTTCAAATATGTTTGGTTACTTACCATATTGGCTAGCTTACCACATGCTGATAGCAGCACCAAACAAAATGATGCTTACCTACGATGAATTTTCGAATTTCCCTAAATATGACACTTTCGCTGAATTTACGGCAAACTGGTGAAACATCGAAATGAGGTTTTGGTGGATAGATTATGCAACCTGTTGAATTTTGAAACGAGCGCTGTTTGTTATCTGCGAAAAGTGATAAATATTCAAATATTTATATCACGTTTGGTACATAAGGATTTGTCTGATTTGTTACAATGAGCGAAACATATAACGACAGATACTTCCCTATTTCCTTGAATGATTGATTAGCCTCTCTTTGAAATGAAACACGCTGAATTTCTAAAGGTCTATTTGCTTTGAATCGTGATTGTAAAAATTTATGTTGCGTAGTAGCTTGATTTTGTCGTTGTCAAAAAAAAAAACAATTAAGTTTTGAAACGAGATGCTTTGTATGATTGACGTTTCGAAACTTTTGACGTTGTAAAAAAACAGTCATAAGACGTTTAGGAATTCAGCCTTACTGTTACAATCGTTTGAAATTGATTCAAAGTTCTCATTTTTTTTTGTTTGCATAGTTTATACGATGAACGCAAGGTTTAAAGTACTTTTTTCCAATCTCTTAAGATAAATCTTGTCGGTGAATATCTCTCTTAAATTCACAAATTCTTAAAAAAAAATTCAACTGTAAAAAAAAACGAAAAATTACAAATAAAACTCAATTATTTTTCTTTTTTTTTTTTAGTTTCTTTTTCTTTTCTCATTCATTTTATTAATAATAATTTTTAAAAATCAAATCAAAAATAAATATAATATGTATATAATTTTTCTTTTATTATTATTATTTTTCATTTTCGCTTTTTTTTTTTCTTCTCTCATTTATAATTTTCGATATGAATAGCGCATATTTTTTTGATAAATCGCATTATTTTCTTTTATTTAAAAAAAAAACATTCTACTTATAATTGGGCATTTATTTCTCTTGTTCTTCTTTTTTTGCAATTAAAGCAAAAATTTCGTTTTGCATTATAAAAAAAAAAAAAATTAAAAAACAAATAATTTTATTAATTTTTTTTTTCTCTTTTTCTCTATTTTAATTCTAAGATTATTACATACTGTTTTTAGGTATAAAAAAAAATATATATATATATAATGTATGTTAAAAGAAAAAACGACAATGATAAATAAAAAAAAAAAAACGAAAAGATTTGTTTATATAATAATTTTTTTTTTTTTTGTTCTTTTTCTCTAACTACAAAAAATATATTTCTTATTTTTATTTTTATTTTTTTTTTTTGTAAAATGTATTTGGAGTAAAAAATAACTAAGATATTAATTATTACATTAAAAAAAAAAAAAAACTTGTTAAAAATGTGAAAAAAAAAAACAATTTGGTTAAAAAAAATTAAAAAGACAACTAAAATACTTTTCTTAAATTTGAATTTAAGTTAAACTTGTTGATAATTTTTAATTACATTAAAATTATTTATAAATTACTTTTTATTGAGTTTTTTTTTTTTTTTTAATACACAAATGAAAAAAAATAATAATCTTTTTTAAAACAAAAAGTCAAATAAAAACAAACAAAAATAGGAAATGTTTCATTAATTTTGCGCTACTATTGTCTTACACTTTAAAATTAATACACGAGAAGTGAAAGCACGTAACTTATTTCGAATTTCTTGTGACTGAATTTAAATTCAGCATTTATACGCCGAATTGTGCATCATAGTTGCATCAATGCATTTTTGAAGATGCCCAAAGTTACATGTTTCCATTCCAGGTGTTAGGTCGTGAACAGTCTAGAAGTGTACCATAGCGTTGTTGTCTTGACGTTCATAACATCAAACTTTAGAAAATTTATGATACGCCGCTTTCAGTATGCATTATCTCCGTCTCCGGATATGATGCTTTGAAGGCAAATGATTAAATTCAAAGTTAACCTGTTAACTGTGGAATTTAATTCTGAAAATCGATTTCTAGGCGCGTGTACAAAGTCAACTGATGACTCGATACTCGTTAAATATGACCTTTACTTTCCATGTTCGTCAAAATAGAAATTACACATGATTACCTCATACAAATTCGGCGTGAAATATTCTATTACAGTGTCAAAGTTGATTTTATTTCTACTTTTCAATCTGTTGGATGTTCAAAAAGACAATTCACACTTTTAATCTCTATTGCAGATTTCGATCGAATAGGAAAATGATCGAACGAATACGTTACTACATTGGCAATTCCGTTCCAATAGATTCGAAATTTTTTCGTTCAAATTAAAATTGCTATTGTAGATTTCGTTCGAAAAATATAGTTGGGGCACATTTTGTGTAGTGTGGATTGTTCTATTGAATTTTAAATTTAAAAAATTAGCCTACAAAAAACTTTCAAGTTTCCGAAATTGGCTTTCACTTCACACTGAATTTGTAAACAAGTAAAATCGGTCACACTGGAATGTAAATTAAGCAGAATGGTAAGATTACACGACACGAGACTTTGGTTTCCAGATAACAAAAAACGGTAGTTATCTGAACACCATGGGGACCTTCGGCCTCCTACATATTTTTAGGTCTTTTGAAGGTCTCTGCACAAAGTCTCCAGACTCAATGTTTTGGTATCTGGAAATCAAGTTCTCCCTTCTGTTTAAGCTTACCATAAGAGTTTGATGTTATAAACGTAAAAAGCTACGGTTTCACTTCCATCCTTTTTGCGACTTTACTTTCTAAAATGATAAATATGAAATTAAATTTGAATGGTTAGTAAATTTGAATCTTATTTATAGCAAATCTGAATGTACGAACACAATTTTTGGACTGAATACGATTTTTTTTTTTTGGCTTTTAATTTTAACTAATTGCTGAAGTTTTGAGCATAACTTTTCATTGTGCAATGCTAAAAATAAAGGATTGAGAATTGATGGATGACAATCGAAAATGAATTTCACATGAAATTTGAAAATTGTGAATTTCGTAAATTCTTTGGAAAATAATTTCGAATTCATATGAAATTCATTCTCAATTTTTGACTTTAGTTTTTCGTCAAAAAGTCACTTTTTTTCCCCCCATTTGTTTTGCTTGTTCGATTATAATCTTGTTTTTGTATTGAACGTCAACAGAAAATGCTTGTGTTATCAAATAAAATTTTTTTTTTTTTTAATCATTTTTAGTAATAACAATTGGCTTATTTTTTTCTTATTTTAAATTTTTTTCTTTTTTGTTAAAATTCTATCAACTATTTTTTATTTTAAATGTCTTTTTAAATATTATTTTACTATTTTTTTTTTTTTTATTTGACGATAATCTCATTTTTTTTGTTTTTAATATTTTATATTTTCTTTCAAGTTAGGCATTTCAAAAAAACAAAGATAATATTAAATTAAATTACAGCAAAAAAGAAAAAACAAAAAAAAAAAAAACATTCACTGTTACAAAATATATAATTACTATTTTTGATTTCTTTGTTTTTTAAACTGAAGTACTGTTAATCTCATAAACTTTGTTATTTTTCACATTTTTGATTCTATTCTCAGGGTAATTAATTTTTTCTAAAAACATTTTCATTATTTTGTTTTTTTTTTTTTTTTTTTAAATATTAAATTAAATTATTTGTGTTTTAAAAATTGTATCTTTTTTTTTAAAATCTTTTCTTAATATTTTGTTTAAACATTTTTTTTTTCGATTTCACACACACAAAAAATCTTAATTTCTCTTTTTTTTTTTTTTAATAAAAAAAACACAATCTTTTAATTTATCTAAAATTACTTGTTTTTTTTCTTCTTTTGTTGATATAACGGTTATATTTTGCATTTATTTTAAAATTTTATTTTATAGGCTCTTAATATCTTTTATGTATCTCGTAATTAAATTAATTTAAAATAATTTTAAAATTAACAAAAAAAAAAAACAAAAAAAAAAGATAATAATTACTTAAAAAGTTAAATTTTATTAATTAAAGCAGGAATTATGTTATCTTTCTTCTTCTTCTTCTTCTCCTTGAATTTAAATTCTAAAGGAAAGAAGAAGAAAAAAAACCATCTATAAATTATAAACTATCAAAATAATCATAATTTTGTTTGTTTTCTTTTTAATTTTTAATTTGTGTTAAATTAATTTATGTTTATCTTTTTAATTTAAAAAAAAAAAACAGAACAATGAAAAAAAACAAAAGATTAGGCGCATTTTTTTCTTTTTTTAATAATAACTAAATAATTTTTATTTTCATTTAAAAAAAAAGAAAAGAAATGAGTAAAAATTGAAGAATTAATTTAATTTTAATTTTTACTTTTTTTTTTTTAAATATTATTGTTTTGATCATTTTATTTTATCTATTTTTTTTTTTATTATTGTTTTTTAATATAGGAGGAGATAATTATAATTATATTGAGGAAAGATAGTACAATTATTAAGGAAAAAAAGATGTTTTTCTTGAGTAAGCAATATTTCATATATATATTAAATTTTTTTGTTTTTGTTTTTTTTTCTTTTTTAAATAGAATTTCTAACGTTTTCCAGGCTTCATTGTATGTGATAACATTTCTTCTTTAGCCAATTTTGAGCGAAAATCTGACATTGCTTCACGACAAGTTGATGCAAAAACAGCTAATTGTGTGAATAATTCTTCACCACGTTTACAATATGCTGTAATATAAAATATAAATTCAAATTATTCATTAATTATCTGATTAATTAACAACAAAAAAATCACTTCTTTCGAAAACATCGAATGATCGTCAAGTGACAAAAGCTATCTTAAAAGACGATCATTTGACTTTTTCGAGAAAAAAAAAATGCACAATGATGTTTACCATCTTGATCATAATCTACATCATTTGTAACTTTATATAATTCTCGGCTTTCAAGTAGAAACTTAGCTAAAAATTCATTGATTGCTTTATGTTGATCAACAACAAGTTCTTCTGTTTGTTGAAGATCCGAGATTACAGCATGTTGATTGAATAATTCATCAGACATATCATGTTCCTGTTTTGTAGAAAAATTTCATAATTAAATTTGAATTTTTAAAAAAAAAGAACAAAAAAAAAAAGATAAACTTACACTAAGCGATCTAAGATGTGCCAATTCATTTTCAGATAATTGATCATCACTTTCCATTTGTTCTATTTCATCAGTACGCATTTCTTGTACATCTTTAACAACTAATTCTTTAACACGATCAGCATATCTTAATGTATTTAATGTATGTTCACATGAACTTAAACCAGGTGATATCATTGCAATCATACATGTTTTACTTTTTTCACCAATAAATGAATCACGTAAAACTTGTGTTAACTTTGATACACGAAATGGTAAATGTGCACTTTGTTTACCTAATGCACGTATACATTCTTTTAATGCTAATAATGATTTATTTATTTCAGCACCTTCCATACGTGTTTGACGATTAGCTGATGATGTATCAGCACCACGTTCATTACCAGCTAAATCAATAAATGAAAATTTACCATGAATTTTATTTGAACCAGGTGGTCGTAAAACAATTTGAAAAACAGCATGTGATCGTGATGAATTTGAATTAGCTGATGTTTGTCCAGATGTACGTGCACTATTACCATGTTGAATTAATTTTAATACATCTTCAACACTATCAACAACTTTTTCTGTTAAACCTACAACTTGAACTTGCTGTTTAGCATCTTCTAATACACGTAATTTTTGTTTATCAGACAATAAATCGAATACCTGAAACGAAAAAAAATGTACGTTTTTTTTTTGTTACATTTTAAATCCGAATTCTTTTAAATTATTTCAAACTTACTTTTCCACTATATATTTCAAAGAAACTAGCTGATACAACCAAATTTAGATGATTATAACGTGAACTACTTAAATAATTGAAAACATCTTTTGCAGCCATCGCATATATACCATTTTTACAGTCTTGTACTTTACCATTAAATTCACCACCCATTGTATGAGTTTTACCGGAACCTGTTTGACCATATGCAAAACATGTTGCCATACCACCTTCAAATATTGTCTTAACTAAAGGCTTAGCTGTATACCTAATTGAAAAAAAAAAAAAAAATATTCAAAGAAAATTTACAATTAAAAAATTTAAAATAATAAAAAAATATACCGTTATATTGGATCATACTCACTTGTAAACAATCTCATTATTACAGTTATCATCAAATGCATAATCGAATCGAAATCGATGATGCTCTAGGAATTTTGTTAAATCAACTTTATTCCTAGGTTCATGAACAATTAACTGATCTTTACTAGGCACTGATATCACATCGATTTCTTTTTTCATAACCTCTTTACGGCTTAATGGTCTTTTTCTAACACATACCGTTATTTGATGATCTTCAATTGCTTGACCATCAATTAATGGCCGAAAGTCTATTGTACTTTGATATTCTCTGAATAAATTAGAAAAAAATACATAAATAAAATTAAAAATGAATTTAGTAAGAATTTTCATTAAATTACCTTATCATAGCTGCAGTTTCCCAATTTGGATTACCAGGATCTAAATTCATTAGGGCATTTTTTTCTTCTTTTAGTTCAGCTTGTCGTTGACGTCGTTTCTCACGATTCTCCTTCAGACGTTCAACTTCTTTAACAACATATGAACGACGTGGACCACCAACAACATTACCAACACCACCACCGCCACCACCTCCACCAGTACTAGCAGTTGAAGTAACTACACTACTTTGTGGCATTTTAGTTGCATTATGTGTACTACGTGATTTAGCTAAAGCAATTTGTGATGGTGGCGGTTGTGGTTGTGGAATATGACCAACGTGATCACCCTGTCCAATATTATTAACTGAATTACTGATCGTTGCACGATTTGTACGATGACCTAAAACAATTAACAAGAAATTTTTGTTGTTGTTGTAAATGAAAAACAATTGAAAAAATTATTTGTTTTTTTTCTCGTAGAAATTAAGAATTTTAATGATGAAAAAAGAAAATAAAGAAAACTTTCAAAAAAAAGAAAAACTAATGACACCTTGTCTTGGTTTGGAACCTTTTGGCATTTTTGAACTTTTTTCATTTGGTGGTTTTGGTAGTTTTTTTTGCGATTTTATAATTTTTTGTGATTTACTTTCACACACCATAACATATGAAGGTCTCATATTTTTATTTTTTTTCTTCTCTATATTTTTATTAAATTTTTATTTAGTTTCGAAACAAAACAATAATTTAAAAAATTATCACACCGAACATATAAAATACAGAAAACTTTAAAACAAATTTAAAAAAAAAAAACTAAAATGATTAACGTATTTAATTTTGGACAATAAAATTGTTCAATGATTATCTCCAGACTCACTCATAGTCAAAAATAATGTGATAATCATCAAAAGAAAAGTAAATAAAAATTAATTTCAAATTTGATTTATGAATTTGATACAAAATAATTCATGCATGTCTAATTAGAATTTTAATTAATTTGAAATTAGTTCGTATGTTAATTTTTTTTTTTTTAATTTTTTTGTAAAATGATGTCATACAAAACATTATAGACGAGAAAAAAAGCACTAGACTACTAAAACACCCAGGAATACTAATTGTTTTTTATTTTTTTACAAACATTAGAGACCATTGAACATTTCTAATTTTTACACAAGAGAAATTAGACAAAATTTCCAATTTTCATTTTCAAAGCCTACTACTTTTCAAAACCATTGGAAAAAAAAATATACTCCTATTATTTTATTTTCGAGTTCCTTTTAAATTACAAATCTCAAATTCAACTTATTTGATAATTACAACAACAAAAATTCGTTGAATCACACAATGAAAAAGTTTTCTTTGTTTTCGAATCACAAAACTCTTTAAGATTTTTTAAAAATAAAAATATAAAATCGTTAATTATACTTAAAATTCTTTAGGAACGTCGTTGTTTAATTTTTAATCTCTTACTGAATAAATAATTAAACTAATAAAAGAAAATTACCGTAAGAAAAAAAACCCACCTTTCTTTTCCAATACCACTGAACAATAAACAATAAAATAATTTTTTTCTGTGATTTTATTTTCTTTTTAAAACAATGAGAAACACAATATTGCGTCTTTATTCCTTTGTTCCTTACAAAAGAAAAATAATCCAATGATTGATTCAAAAAAAAAAAACAAAAAACAAGCTAAAAGCTAATAATAATGACCAGCTTTACTGTAACTGATGTCATTAAGGAATGATGGGGTTGATTTAGTGACCAAATCAAATGAAATCCTACTTTGAAGTTGTAATCAATAACAATATGAAAATTTCGTTAAAACAAAAAACAAAAAAACAAATTTAATAAAAAAAAAACAAGGTAGCTTTGTGACACGCTATCCGACAATATGTGAATACACTCATGTAAATACTACACCACCACCCCTTCCCCCCATCAATCTTTTATGACATTCAAAAGGCGGAACAATAACAAAAATGAAATTTCTGTTCATTCTGTCCATCAATACTGAAGATAATTAAGGGTGAAGGGTGAAAGGACAGAAAAAAAAAACATGAAAACATGTAAAAAAAAATATTCTAAACTTACACAGAAGTCATAGGTTAACGAATAATGATCTTTTAATAAGGGTTGACCACCATAGCAACACCCCTTTGACTAAACAAATTTTACATTTTTATTCGTCTCCATTTCACTTACCTCTAACACACATAGTGAAATTAAAAAGAAATTATTTTGATTTTTGTTTTTCATATTCAAAATAGGTATGTACATAGGTAGTTTTTTTTTTTTTTGAATTTTTTGTTGAAAAGCTTTCACCAATACAACATCACATACACGATAATTAAATAATTTAGATTTTATTTTATATAAATGAGAACTTGAACTAAATACTATAATTTTATTGTGTTGTTTTTTTTTATGGTTTTTTATTTATTTATTGAGCCTTTTTTGTTTTTTTTTTTTTCATAAATATGTCAAGAATAGAAAAAAAAATTATTTAGAAATTAACTTTATTTGTAGAAAAAAAAAATATAATTTAGAGAAGCATTTTTTGTTTATCGCTGTAAATTTTTTATTATATCAAAGAAGTGCCGTTTTATAAACAAGAAAAAAAGGTTTCTGTTTTTTAAGTCAAGGTTAAGGTTTTTAGTTTTTATGTAGGATGAATCCATAATTAATTATAAACAATTTATTTTATATAAAAATAAAATGAACATTTAAACTTGTTTCTTTGAACGTTTAAAGACTAAAAAAAAAAAAGAAAAGAAATATGAAAATAATTTCGGTGATTACGAATGTGGTCTTAATCAATTATTTTTGATTTTAAGCTATTTCTGTGAAAATCAATAATAAGAAACTGAATGATATTTTAATTTCAATCGAAAGTCCTTGATAAAGGAAAATCTGGTGAAAAGACATTTTTCAGTTAATTAAAACAAATTTGTGCAAAGTATATCCGGTCGAAAGGTTTGCTATACCAGAAATATCTTGAAGTTTACTATGTAAATGGATCTGTCAGATTTTTTGTAGGTACATACATAGGTTTGTGTGGTTCAGAAAAATATATTTGATCCTTGATATGATTACTTTTTAAAATATGCAAAATCGAAGTTTTTTTCTTCTAATTTTAAAAGACTTTCTACCTCTTCCAAAGATAATACGAATTGTTTATTGTGAATGTCCTTAATACTTTTTTTTTTTTAAATTTTCCTACCACACCTACAACAATTTATTTCTAATTTAAAAGAAAACACTTTCGTTTCCTGGTTTTTTTTTTTTACTCTTTATAATACAAAAAATCATGCAATTTTCTTTTCAAAATGCAAATCTTATAAATTTTTTTGTATAGTATCACGAAACGTGACCTACATATTTATTTCATTCTTAAACACCATTCTACGTATATTGTTTTTGTTTTCTCTTCCTTTTTACACAGACACAAACCAAAAAAGAAGCATAAATAATTAATTATAATAAATAAACGATTAATTTTGTAATTTAATTGTAAGATTTACTTTCATGAAGTGTTATTCTTAGGTGTTTTGCGTGCAATTCAATAATAAAGTACCATGACCCTTGTCAATATTATTTAATTCGACATAATTGATTAATTACTCAGCACCTTAAAAACATTAAAAGATATGTATGTATATCCTTGAACTGAATAGAATTCAATGGTTTCTTCTTTTTTTCAATATGGAAAAGAAAAGATTTACTTTTTGGGTTAAATCAAAAAGGATAACGTGGAAATCTAAAATGTTTGTATACAAATTTTTTAAATTAATTGAAAATTACAAATACTAATTCCTTGTAATTAAGGAATTTTTATTTCACTAGAAAATAAATCAGTATAATTTATCTGAAAATTCTTTGATTTCCAGGAATAAAGTGGACTAGTGATAAGTTTTTGAAGATGACTCCCCCTTTTTTTTTGTCATACAACAAATAGGACATGAATTAAACTCATAAAATTAACCTAAGAATAAAAGTTATAGAATCTTTCATCTTCAGAATAATAAAGTAGAATTTTAAATGAAATAGAAATATCATCTTAAACTAATTTACATACCATTTTGAATATTCGCAGTATTCAATTTGTTCATAACTCTAATTGCACCCTGCGTGGCATTCTGAAAATAGAAAAATACAAAAGAAATTAGTTAATTCCATTTCAAAAAAAACTCTTGTCAATATTATTATTTTTTTTTTTTCAAATAAAATTATACACATATAAGTGATTTACACAATATTACAAATAAAATCGACAATAACAATTATTCATACATATTTTAAGTGTATTATACAAATAATAAATATATTTTTTTTTTGTAAATTACATTTAAATTCTTTTTACAAATAAAACACCATTTAAGTACTAAAAAAAAACAATAAAAAAAAAAATAAGTGAAAAAAGAAAAAAAAATTTTTAAATATTCAATTTTTCTTAATTTCTAAAAAAAATAAAAATAAAATAAAATTACACATTATAGCCATAATTAGAATTGATTAATTAGATTTATTTTTAAAGCCATGTACGGAACATAACGGTAATTTTTTTTTAAAAGATATTTAAAATATACTTTTTTTTGTGCATTCATTCAATTATATTTCACATTGAATATGAAAATTAAATTAAAAAAAAAAAAAAAGTAATTAATAATTAAATTAAAAAATATGTGCTCTGTGGTGAGAAATGCTTAAAAATAAAAATTGTCAGAAATCAAAAATTAAATTGCTAAGAATATACAATATTTATTTTAAATATTTTATAAAGCTTATAAATATACGAGCTGCTTGAATAATTTTAATATTTAAAAAAAAATATACAACAAACAGGCAACACCATAATAAGAAGAGAAATTTATAAAAAAAAAACCAATTAAAATGAAAAGAAAAAAAAAAGAAAACAAGTATAAAAAAAAAATTCATGGATATTTTATAAAAAAAAAAAAAAATAGAAATTTTGATTTGAAAATTTTTTTGTTTTTGTACCGATCCAATTCTAGAGCCAATTGGTTGTTTAATTGGAAGTGTACCACTGCCGCCGCCAACGGTATTTCCACCGGTTTGTCCAATATTACCACCACCTTGTTGTTGAGTTGTTGTTGTTGTTGTCGTTATTGTTCCTGTTGTACTTTTATGCATTCGATCATCATCATCATCATCAAGTAACCCTTCATCATCGTCATCATCATCATCATCATCATCGCCTTCATCCTCTTCTTCAATTGATGAATGCTGTGATGGCTCCTAATTTATTATTTTACATACAATAATTATGAGAGAGAAATTTTTTTTGATTTTTTGTTCAAAAATTTAACCAATTTCTTTTTGGAGTGAGTATGCAATTAAAAAATATTTCAAAAATAAAACAAACAAAACAAAATAAATTTCGAAAATGAGAAAAAAAAACTACGATTTTTTTGTAAAAAAAAAAAATTGGCGACTGAAAGTTTCGTTATTGCAAAAATTGAATTCAGCCAAAAAACCAAAAAAAAGGAAATGTGAAACACTCACCCCATACAAAGTAACAAACATGGAAAACATTTTTTTTTTTTTTTTTTGGAAATTTATGTGATTTTTTATTTGAAATTTCGAAATCAAAAACTGATTCTAATTTAATTTATAAAAAAAAAAAGGTTAGTTATGTGTTTTTTTTTTTCTTAAAAACTATTTGAATGCTTACACTTAAATTGAACTTTTTGAAAGAATTATGTATTTTTTTTTTTAAATCATTATATTCTTACAGCGTTAAAATAGTAGCAGCAGTAACAGCAGTAATAATATTTAGCAGCGTTAGTAATAAGGAAATGTACGCCTAGCAACCGTGTTGTTTAACCAATAATAACGTTTTTTTCTTCTTTTTGCACGTTAAAGAATAATGTAAAAAAAATTAAAATAAATATTTGTTATCTTTCGCGTATCTATCATTAGACTACAAAAGCAGTGACCTGCTTTTTTTTTTTTGCAATAATTTCAAATTACACGGTTTAAACTGTGTCGAACAATCTAAGTACATAATACAAAATGTAGACAGACACACATGAAAATTATTTAAAAAAAGATAATAAGATGTATATATATTTTTTTAAAAATTAGAATACATATCACAAGATAGATCGTCGTTGTTTAAAATTATTATCAATTTTATTTAAAAACTCAATTTGAACTTGAAAAGATTTTTTACCACAAAAAAAAAAAAGATTTGTTTTTTTGCTTTGCTTTCAAAAATATAATAATTCTGTTTTATTTTCAGATCCTTTGACATTTTGTATTAAGATCTTCTGAGATTATAACGGTTTGATAAGCAAGATGATGAATTTTTTTTATCTTTGAAGAAAAAAACAAATACTTCAATTTTTAAGTCTCATTTGTCAAAGAACATGAAAGAGTATCGTTTTAAAGCAAAAATTATTTTCAGTGTTATTTTTTTTTTTCTTTAGAAAAAAAAAGTTATACTAATTAGTTTTCATAATGTTTGTTTTACAAAAAAAAAAAAAAAAATCTCATTAAAATTGTTATTGATTTCGTGACGGATATTGAAATTATTCATCAATTAAATTTCAATGAAGAAAACGAATTTTAAAACTTATAAAAATCTTTTGAATACTGTAAAAGTTTCAGAAAATTAGTATTTTTAAACAAATTTAAACTTTTAAAATAAATAAGATTACAGAAATAAAAATAAAAAAATAAAAAAAATCATATTTGTGGACATTACATTAGTGAGTTTATCTAATTGATTTTTTTTTATTTTTTATTTTTGTGTGTTTTAAAAAGTGAATCTGACGTGCACTCTGTTGTGTGCAAAAGTTAAAAAAAAAAAATTATGAAATTAACAAGTTAAAAAAAAGACAAAACATGAAAACTTCAATGAAAACTTTTAAATTATAATTTTTGAAAATAAATCAAGACTGAATTCTTGAAAAAAGAAAACGATATTGGAAAAATAATGAAAAATTAGACAATTTAACGAAATTTAACAAAAAAAATTATTGAAAAATTTGAAATGTGTTATATTTTTCTTAATAAAAAAAAAAATAAAGTAAAAATTAGGTCATATTGTGAATGATATAAATTGCATATTGATTATGTGTCTGATCCACATACTTGGAGCTCTTTTTCTTAATGTGAAAATATGAAAATATCTTAGATAGCTTTAAAAATGGTCTGAATTTGAAAGAAAAATCTTGAAGAATTTGAAAATTAGAGACCAGACCTTGGAAATTCACAATGAAAATAAAAATGAATCATTTCAAAAAATACAAAGCAATATGAAGATTTTTCTTAGAAAGGAAAAACATAATCCATAATTTCTTACAATGTAGCAACATTAATCCGAATATACGTATGTATATGTATTTCTGGCAGCAAAGGAATTATTTTAAAAATATAATACGATTGAAACGACAAAAAGAAATTAATAGCTAATTTTAACAAATTCAAAAGAAACAAATATTTGATGAGTAATTCTGATCAAATTCTGATGAATTTTTATTTTGCTAATATTGGCAAAAATCTCGCTAAAATGTGAAAAATGTTGTTGAAGATGGAATACTCAGTAAAAATGCAAAAAAATGAAAATAATTTTGCATTCGAACAATTCATCAACACACTATGATGTGGCATCTAAATTACACAAGCACCAATTTATTCCATTTTTAAAAATTAGTTCACATTCCTAAAAGTCATTCAATAAATTTTTTTTTTTTTTGTTCAATTTAAATAACTTTCAAAAATACTCTAAAGAATTTGCCATATCAGAAAAACAAAAAGTAATTTCTTTAACAAAATTTTTCAGTACAAAATAAAAATCTATTTAAAAAAAAAAAAAACTTAACACAGATCCTGCCACAACTTTTTTTTTTCTTCGATGTTTTTACTTTAAACTTTAAATTATTCTGTTCTTATTAGAAAATTAAATATATAAAAACTTAAAATAAAACTTTCACTTAAACAAAGAACAAAACAAAAATAAAATAAAACTAATTTTAATGTGCTTATATTATTTTTGTAAAAAAAATAAAAAGAATAATAATAAAAAAAAAATTTTATACCCGTGATAAATTAATTGATGTAGCTTGTTTTTTTGGTTCAGGAGCTGCATGTTGCTCCTGAAATAGATTTGCATTCAACTGTAATATTGCATCTAATTCAACTTCCTTGCCTTTTGTTTCACCTCTTTCATACCATTCAACAGTTACTGAGCGTGAATTTTCATTAATTTTTGATACAACAGCTGAATGTACTCGACCTAAAATAAAAATAAAAAAAAAATTTAAAAAAATTTAAAAAAAATAGAGGAAAAATTATTTAAAAATTTATTTGTCTTGTTCACAGTTTTTTAGTATAGTACAAGGATTATTTTTATAAAATAATTTTAAAAATATATACTAAATATGCTGACACAGTAACTACAAAAAAAATATTAGCCATTTTAGAATTTTAAGTATTTTTTTTTCAGATTCCAAAAATATCAGGGGTCCATAGTAACAGAATTCAGTCTGTAATATTGAAAACAATTTAATTTAAATTTTAAAGAATATTGAAAAACCACCTAAATTACATTAAAAGTCTTGCATTTTGTCGTTTTTATATTATAAAATTTTCGTCTAGAAATAGTGCCATAAAATAAGACCAAAGGAATGAAATGGTTTTAGTTTTCTTTCATTGAAACAATGAAGCTGATTTCTTTAAAAAAAGAAAGTGGATTTGGTACATTTTTCGAAAGAAAAATAAATATGCTGGTCGACAATAAATTGATTGGTGATTTAGAAATTTTAAAAAAGTAAAAAAGGAGATTAAATTGGAGTTTTCATTTCAGTAAATTTCGTTCACACTTTTTTTTTTTTGCAAGAGATATAAAGCTGGAACACTCGTTGGAAATTCTTAAATTACATTTTCCTCGCAAAAACCAAAATAACAAGAACGATTTCATTTCTCTGAGCCTTATTTCATGGCACCTCTAGATGGGTTATATGCTGGTAACAATCTTAAAAAGCTTAATAAAAAAAATTCAATTTTATTTAAATTTCTTGAAAAGACGTTCTGTAACTTTTAACATTTTTAAATTTTCAATATAATTTGTCATTCATAGAACAATAAATTGTTTTCAATTTTATAAATTTATAATAAATATCATGATAATGATAAATACAAGAGGTCAAATTGAACTATTGAGATGCTTAACTGTCATATTTATCATTTCCTTTCTTCCTGAACAATGAAATAAAGTACATATGTACATATTTGTTACGCATGACGTACATATATACTACAACAATATAAGAAGGTTCACATAATCACGCAGTACATAACAATTTCAAGAACTATTCAGTGAAAATCTATATTTAAACTTAAATAATTCATTTCCTCATAACGTACGTAATCTTGTTTTTTACTCATCTTTTCCTTGTTTTTCAGGAATAAATATTTCATAGTATCTATAGAAAAGTATATATCTATAGCAGAATATCTAATATCTTAAAATGAATCTAATTTTTTTTTTAATATCGTTTCTTACTATGTATATTACCATTTTTAAGATTAATATCATGAATTTTTTCATCATCAATTCCTTTCAAATTTCCATTATCCTTTGTTATAATTTGTCTTTGTTTTTGCCAGAAACCTGTACCACCACTACCACTACCACCACTAATATCACTACGGTTGCCAATATCATTATCATAATTTCCAATATTATTATTTATTCTTTCTGCAACAATAATATCACCACCACCAACTTTACCATTATTTTTATTTAATTTATTTTTTCTTTTTCTTGTAATGGTATTTAACCTTTGATCATTGTTCACTATATCACAATCATCATAACCGTCATTATTGTATTTTAATTTATTACTATTTCGTTTTTTATTTGTTTTTCTTATAAAACAAGGACTATTTTTATTATTATGATGTTTTTTTAATGATGAATTTTTATGATTTTTCGATACTGATGCTGATAAATCACTTAATTCACGTCTAAAACAACTAAAATGTCTTTTAAACCATGACGATGGCATCGTAAGAAAGCAAATTAAATGAACTATTTTAAAATAAATTTATTTTATTTTGATTTTTAAAATGTAAAATTCTGAATATTTTCAACTAAACAAATTTAAAAAAACACCTAAACATTTTTCTGAAATTATTGTTATTTTTGTTTTTTTTGTTTGTTTTTTTTAAAATTAAATTTGGCAGTAAACAAATTCACGTAAACACATATCCTTTTTATCCTTGGAAATGAAATTTTTAACTTATTTTTATTGAAGAAAATGTCGTAGCACAAGTATTTTTCTTCTATCAAAGGATATTGGAAAATTTTCAATTTTTAAAAATTTATACCACAAAAACGAAGAAAACAACACATATGTAATAGACACTATATATTATCATCAAATATGATACTATGACTACACGAAATGACTAACAGAAAGAAAAGAAAAAAAAACCTAAGAAAATAATTTTCCATTGAACCGTTAACAAAGAACTGTAAAACAAAAAACAATTGGTTTCTTCTATTTTATTGTTTTTAAATCTTCTTCATTTTGTTTTTTAAAATAATTAAAAGATAGTAAAAAACACTGGAGAAGAAATATTAATGAAAAATAAATAAAATCAACACGAAAAAAAAAAAAACCAATAATGAAAAGCAAAAAAAAAAAAGAAAATGAAAAAACAAAAAAGAAAATATCACTAAATTTATATGATGACAAGAAAAACCATTTTTAGAATTTCAAGTACCGAATTGTTTGATCAATAGAATGATACTATTACATGGTATGTCTTTTTTTACGTTATATCTAAAAATGAATAAAAACGTATTAGGTGAAATTTTACTGGGACACAACAAGGAAAAGTTGAATGAATTCCAAAATTCTCAATTTAAAAAAAAAAATAAATAAGTAGCACACAAAAAAGTAAAGAGAAAATTTTTTTTATATAAAAACAAGGTATATAAAGGTAGAAATTTTAAGGGTGTTATTATTGGTATCTAAATTGAACATAATATACACGTTATACATAGATACATTTAACCAACACAGAAAGTTTACACAAGTGGAATGGAAACACAACAAAGTATGACCATTTTTGCTTTTGCCTTTTCTTTCACAAAAACAAAAAAACAAAAAAAATCTAAATGAAAAGTTCACAGAACCTAAAAATTCTTATATACTCGTATGTTATATACGTTACGGTTTATAGGACAAGTCAATTGAATTACTGCAGTTTCTTGTTTTTTATTATTATAGTAATGAAAATCTATAAAGTTTAAGGTAATTGAACCGATTCGTCTGCGTATACGAAAAATTCTTATCAAGCCAAATCAGATAAACATAAAAATATACAAAATTACAAATTTATGTTTGTGTGTTTTGTTTTTTTGTTGATCATTAAAATTGTACATATGTATAATGTATCGGAAATGGTATATTGAACAAAATTAATTCTCTCTCTCTATTCTTGTGTAAATATTAAAACAACAGAACGAAATAATCATAAATTATTGTTCTAAACATTATTTAATAGAGAGACGATTGTATCTAATAAAGTTTAATGACCAGAACATTAAGATATCATGTCTTTTGGGTGTTTATTATAAATCAATAATAATAAAAATGTATACATATATACAGCAACATTCATACATATATCAATCATCTCCTGCAGTGATATCTGTTATATAGTTCTTCTATAAAATGTATGAAAAGAACACACCTTATTTTTTTTTTTTTTTTTTTTTGTCTTTAGATGAAACGGTATTGAACAAATAAAAAATGAATTATTGTATCGATTCTTTTTTATTATCAATCTTCATCATCATCATTATCGTTAAAGGGTGTTCCACATAAAAAAAATGTAAAAGTAAACAAGCTACCACTATTTGGACTGAGTATTTAGTCCATAGAAAAAAAATACCATTTATTATTTTTATCACTAGTCTTCGATGCCTATTGGTCCATTCTGTGAAGTACAAAAATACATAATTTATTTTTTTTCACATACTGGAATCTGGATACTTTGCCTTATTGAAAAGGACAACAATAAGATATTTCTGATTTGTGGATGACATTAAATTATTGTCCAGCGCGAAAACGTAGCTAAAGTGCATAATGAACCTTGGTGTATGCTTCGATTGTCTATGACCTTTACCATGCAATAACTGTTTAATTGTTGTCTTTTAGCTTTCAAATGGATGCCTATTAGTTCAGATAGATCTATCGTTTCGCAGCAATACCAAAGAAAAACCTCTAAAAGTAGCAAGAAATCTGAAATTGTTGGGGGTCAATCGACTTCATTTCCCTTACACACTAGCACACAATTTTAATTTTAATTTTCATGCATGACAAAAACACGTTATTCACTTGTGTTCGTGTAACATTCCATTTTGTAATGACAAATTTTATACATGACAAACATGGTGTCAATTTTTTTAAATATAATAATCTTTACCGGAAACTTAATTTATCGAAAGTGGGTTCACACCACATACAAAATATATTTCTCATAAAGGAAATATTCCAACGAATATTTACACAATAACAAAACAAATAAACAAATAAACAGAAAACAGAAAAAATAAAATTAATGAGACTTAATCAAAAATTTAATTATTTAGTTAATCAAAATAAATAAAAATTTACCAAGAATGGATCGAAGTTATATTACTAACGTTTTTTTTTGTTTTCGTTCAAAATAAAATTCAATTCATTTTTTTTAAAGCGCAATTAACAGTGGGGGTGTAAAAAGAAAAATGTACATAAATGAAAAATGACATTGTTAAATGTATGCAATTAAATAAATTATTATTGTTGTTGTACATTATTTAGACAATTCTATTGAAAGATTCATTTATAGCTTATAGTCTGTCAGCATCTAAATGTTAATTTTAATATGAGAACTTTATTTAGTTTTTTCGTGGCTATTAAAAATCCAATGTATGTATATAGAAAATAATGAGGTAATATCGTGTTTATTTAATTCACATGCCGTACAATATTTATTGTTCGATTAATTAAAAATTAATTTGTCAATATGTAGCTACTTAAAAATAAATTCAAAAAAAAAAAAAAAACAAAATACTTCAAATGTTTTGAAATTAACATCGATACATAGAAAAGATATCGTTTAGAAAAAAAAATAAAAAATAGATAAAAAAAAAAGACGCAATAAGATATTCCACATGTCAAATGAGTAATTTTAATTTTAAATTTAATAAAATTTATTAGAAAATTATTGCTTCCTACATATCTGAGTTTTATTAGAACAATACTTCTAAAAAGTTTTAAATTCAACACACGAGAAAATAATAAGGTTAATTTTTGTGACGGAAATTTAATTTTTATGAAAATGTTTGTTTTTCAACGCTTAAATTAAGTTCACAAAATTACCCACGTGCATCAGTTTTGTTGCAAGGACCTTTTTTCATGTCAAAGACAATTTTGGAGGAAATGATGAGAAGAATATCGTGTAGAAATTTAAAATCAATCGGATCACAAACCCTAAAGATATTCAATTTTGAAGATTTTGATGAAAATGTTTCAAAATTGATTTGAGTGTTCGCTTCAATTATCTGTAAGTCGAAATATGCTAAACGGTAACTAATTCTGTTTGCTTAACCCCCTTGCTCTCCGTAATCTCATTCCATCGTGCAATATACAATGTGCATTTAGTTTGAAACTTGCTACTGAACTAAAAAAATAATTTTAATCACGATTTTGCACGTAATGCGATGACAAAACAAGTCCACATTTTGAATGAAAAATCTAATTTTGGCAAATGGTGTTAGCGTTGTTTCTTTTTAAAACAAAGTTTTTTGATTTTCCAAACCTCATGGTTTTCCATAAAACGTTTTTAATGAAGCACGTTACAGATTTTCATATTACATAAATGATTTAATGGAGCTCTTTGTCTATATTATCAAAATGTGCTCAAAATGCAAAGGGTTAAATATTTTATGAAACTTGAGAAGAAAAGTCAAACATATTTAAAATTTCATAACATAATCAATTTTTTTCATCTAAATTCTCCTAAACACACATTCTATTTTTTTCTTTTCTCTTCCCTTTTAATTTTAACCGATAAAATGCATTGTAATTATGTAAAATTGTTGTTATAAAAACAATTCATTACTTCATTTTCATTCGAAAGCATTATTTCATAATTAAAATTGCTTTTTAAATCGAAAACTATTATAAAATCAATTTAAATTTTTATAAATCATAAAAGACAGACGGATTCGTTACAATGGAATTTTTAATTAGTTTTTAAAAAAATATATATCATTCTTCACACTTTAATTAAAAAATAATTTTCTTTTGAGTAATAAATCTTTTATTATTATTTTCAAAATTCTTCATAATTAATATTTATTTATTATGTATGTGGAATTATATCTTTTTTTTTTTTTAAGACAAGGAAAATAATGTTGCACGAATGATAATAATGATGATACGCCTAGTTATAGTATTGAAAATGTTCAATTATTAAACTACAATAAATATTTTGCTATATGACTTAAAATCTATTCATGTAAAAAATTAAATTATTTAAGGACAATAAATTCACTGGAATTATTATCGAACAAAATTAACTTACAACGAGGATGCTTTCTAATTTTCTCATTATAACCTTTATTTTAAAATATTTTTTAAGCTCTTACTGAAATTGTACATAAAAACAGAGCTATGAGAAGCTTGGCCTCAATTTTTCTGAATTTTCAATATTTGGTCATTTGATGCATCAATGTATAATCACGAAACTTGTGCATAGGTCTCATTACTTTGAAAACAATGTTGCATAGAAAATTAACGTTTATCCATTCAACAACAAATCGTATTTTTTGTAAACTAAGGAACGTACAAAAAATGTAAAGATGATCAAATGTGGTCAAAAGATACTCAATGAAGTGATGAAACATAGAAAATTGAAATTAAAAAAAAAAAGACACTGGTCTTTCAACCTATTTTTTCTCTATATTTTTTGTAGAAAATAGTGGACAAAAAAATAACAGGGAAAAGCTAGATTATTCATTTTTGTAAGTAAACTTTGCCTTGTAAAAGTTTAACTTTATGTCTTAGGGCTGTTATTTCAATTTAAAAAGTTTTGAATTTAGAGAATTCCAAATTTTAAAGCAAATATTTTTAAACAGTCCAGCTAACGCGAATGAAACTTGTAAAAAAATTAATATTTTTTTATAATATCATTAAATTCGAAATATAAATCACTGGAATGCATCCAAATATTGGATTATTATTTTGACAATCACCATTAAAATCTGAATACTGAATATATATCTGAATAAAATCTAATCAAAATTATTACGTACTCGAATATGCCAATCTCTATGCACATAAAATTCAAAAAACCAAAATCGACAACAAACATTTTCAATTTATAAAAGTCATTCATCTCGTTAATCGAAAAATATCAATCAAAAAAGACTAATTATATTCATTTGAATTTCAAAAATACATTATCTAGTTAGTATTGTTAACATAAATCATTAATTCATGATTTTTTTTTTTTTTTAATCAACAAAAGTTCAATTTTAAAGTTCAAATGAAACAGTGTCTACAGAAAAAAAAAAAGATTAATAAGTGAATAAAGAAAAACCACATAGAACCACAATATCTGCTCGAACAGAACTATCTGAGACCTTCATGGACGATGGAGTTATTCATATTTGTTTTTTTTTCTTTACATAGTATTTTTTTCTCTATTTAGATTCCTTTTACTTTTATCAAAGAATTCACTATTAATGTAATATTTTCTAACAGTTAAACTGATTAACAAAAATAATTGTTAAAATTCTAAAGCGAAAAAAAAAAAAGTATATTACATGCATGCAAACAAAAAAACATATATTGTGACCTTCGACATTTTAATATTAAGCGGAAACTTCATGGTGAATTAATTTTAAAGGAATAAAATGCATTACAGGTATATATGTAACATGATTTCTATGGTTCAGAAAAACAATAATATATCTACATATATCTATATCTATATCTAAACAATAATACACATTTTAATCTAAAATTGAGTATATTTTTTACAGCAGTCTGCAATTATTTTAAATGAAAGTTTTGAAGAACATGAAATCAAATGCAAAAAAGAGCTTTCTTTTAGAAAAAAAAAGAGAAAAATGAATCAGTTCTTTATTTAAAATTTTTTTTTTTTTAAAGTCTTTTATTATAATTTCTTTTCTTTTTTTTTTCTTTCTCATTTTTATAATAATTTCCGGTCAATGCACTTGTTAGTTGGCGAAAGTATATTATAAATTTAAATAAAAATAAATGAATTTTATTTGAATTCATAAACTGTGTTAAAGTGTTCTGATATAATTAACTGGAAAATTAAATGTATGTTATTCATTATTTTTGCATTAAACTGAGATAATTATTCGAAATTTAAATGGTATTTAAATGCATTAAATTTAAGGTAATTAATATTTTACATTAAAATAAGACTGCTGTTTTTCAGATGCAATAGAAAGATTAAAAATGAAAATAAAATTGATTATTTAAAATAGAATAATCGATAAGATGATCTAATTTTTTAATTAATTTTATATTTCATTGGAAAATTATAAGTTTCTAGTTTTCTAATATTGTTTTCGGAATCGTGAAGGTAGCGTTTTTCAAATTGAAATTTCGAAATATTTAATGAAAACAACCTTAGTCTATCCAAATAGGATCCTAAGTCTTATCGTAAACTAATAAAGTAGATTTAACGTGTTTGTATCGGAATCCCGTCAATGTACTTTCACGCCTTAGTAACTAATTCTCAAGGGGAAAAAACAAAAATTAATAGAATTTAATTCTTTTTAGATTATTTATACGTTGAAGATTTTACGAAAATCGTATGCCATTTGGAACAAAGTTGTAAGAAATTCCTAGAATACGTTTTCCAGAATTTATCAAGATATTTTCTGTTGAAGTACACAAAGTATTTGTGGAAGAAATTGTGGAAATGAATCACAATATCCAAAGCTTTTATAGAATGAATACACTCATCGTAATTATTAGGTATCAATCATTTAAATCCTTTCCCTAAATAAATCATTTTGGTTGCAGAAATAAACTCAACAACCAAAAACTCAAAAAATCATATGCTTCTTAAAAAATTTGGCATTTCCGGAAACACTTCCAAATGCCCATTATGATTTTTTTTTTTTTTATTTACATTTCTAAAATAAAACGTGATCAAATTAATAAGATTTGTTCGAATCCAAAAATACTCATACAAACACAATTTTAACCATTAATAAATTTTACATATTTACAGGTGTACATATATGTAGCTACTAAATCGTTTACTTATATCATATTCTTCAAAAAATGACGTAATTATAAAAAAATCGTTTTACAAAGGTTGCAAAAAACTGGTTCACGCCAGTCTAGCACAAATAATTTTTTTATATTATTAAAAAAACATATCACGTCTCTTCAAGTCTTAAAAATCAATTTAGATACATAGCATCCGATCTCATATATACGAATCTATAAAGAAAAAATCTTGGTCTGATTATTTTTTTTCTTCTATTTTTTTAAAAATAAATTTCTTACTTGCTTTTTCTCTGAGTAGTTCTCTTAAAAGTTTTTACGAATCAATGTTGGGATACAAAACGTAAATCGTGTTTTCTTTTCAATAGCAAAAAGTTGTATATTTATTTTTGTTGGAGCCAGGATAGTAGAACTCTCAGAAGATATTACATCGATGAAAGTAAGAACTAATGAATTTTTTATCCAAACCAAAGGACGACAAAATAATAACAAAGTCGGTTTCGACAAAAAAGTTTTTTCTCCTAAATAAACTTATATTGGGAAAAGAACTATGAGAAATTGGTATCTGAATCTCTTTATTTCTTTTTATTCAAATTTTGATTTTCGTGGCGTTTACGGCAAACCAATACTCAAGCGACGATTTTCATTAAGCTATACAACAATTGAAGTGGGAGTCATGCAGTAAAATTGAAAGCCAAATGGAAAAAGGAAGCAAAGACGTTCAAAGGCGTGATCTGTAAATGCAGTTGAGAAAAAGATGAAAAGAAAACAAATTAGAGATTGGAAGATAAGAAGTGAGAACGGGACTGTATGGTCAAGGTTCTATATGAACTTTATTGCCAGTGATATTATGATGATGAAGGATAACAGATCTCTTCTTTCATGGCGCTACTATGGTCCTGAAAAGCCTCTTAGCTTTTTAACTAAATGAAAACGTATTTTTTTAAATTTACAATAAGTAACAAAGTGAGAAGCCCTAAATTACATATATTTTGTGTAAAAATATGTTTAGTAAATTTTCACATAACACCACTTTCCTATTCTAAGGATCTCATTCCTCTCTGTTTTAAACAAATTTTTAATGAATCTGGCTCATGTTTCGATATTTGAATTTCCCTACAAGAAAAAGTCACAAAGTATACAAGAATTGCTTGAAATGTTAAAATACTTTCCTGAATCTTGACTGTAATACGATGAGTCATTTCTTTTTAATGAAATAAAAAAAAACAAAAAACCATGAAAGAAAACAAATAAATAAAAGAAAATTTTAAAAACAATAATAAAAAAAAATTTTGTTTAAAACAAAAACAAGAAAAATACAGAGAGAATCTAGAGAAAATAAAAAAATTAAAAACAACACCAACAACACAACAAGAAGAAAAAATATTATTGTAAGACAAGTTTTCTTTTATGGAAGTGATTTCTTATAAAACTTGTGGGTTTCTTCTTATAACTCTTTTATACACTCGTATAACTATAAGATATTTTTATTTATTTATATTACTAACTAATATATTGAGAAAAATGATCAAAATTTCATACACATGTAATCGTGCAATCTTTTGTTATTGTATAGGAACTGAGTAATAAATTTTTTGTATAAAATAAAAATATTATTTGTTGAATTGAATGGAGCCCCCAGCAGAGCTCAATAAGCCAGAGCAGAGAATATTATTGTTAAATATAGGGCTCACTGGAGCTTTTTTTTTTCTAATGAATGAAATAAAAAGCAAAATGACATTTTTTCAATTAAAATCTGCTGCTGCTGCTGAAACGAACAACATTTGTGAAATATCTTCTCTTCTCTAAAAACGGATATATTTTTTGTTATTTCAGTGAAGATATCACGTTCTTGTTTTATTCATTTTATTACATATTATTTTCATGTAGGTACATTTATTATATTGTATATATATACGACATATGATTTTATATTGTAGGCAGATACTTTTTATGTAAATTGAATCACATTCATACAATTTGGTCATGGTTCCTTTACATTGAAATTTATTATTATAAATTTTTTTTTTTTTTTGTTGTTATTAATTTTTACATTTTGTTTCACTTCATTTGACCACTTTTGACTATAATGTTGAATGAATGAATTTACTGAACAAAAAAACATAGTGTTTATTTCTTTTTTAATTAACAAAATCTCAGATATATCACGTCGTTGAATGTGGCTTTTTTTTTCGTATAAAATCAATTCAGAAATTCGAAAGAAAAAAAAACCACATACAATTCAATATTATGTCTTTAAATTGTATTTTATCTAAAAATCTAATAAATATCAATTATATTCCACAAATACCATTTTGAATTTTGAATACGTTTTGAAAAAAAAATAAATGCATATTGTATTGTATGTCGCCGGAATTTACAATTTGCAATTTACTTATTATGTTTTTTTTGTTTTTGTATTTTATAAATTGCATAGGCGGGTGTTTTTTCATATGATACAACCATATTAGGTTATTTGACTGTTGTTTTTTTTTTTTAAATTTATTTCACACTCAATTGCCTTGTTATATTACACATTATTATATGATATAGAATTGTATAGAAAATAACAGCAATAATAATGAAGTATATTATATTGAAGGTGCTGTAAAATTCATTTTTAATTTTTTGTATTCTCATTTTTGCATTTTACAAATGCAATTCGCCGGTTTAACAGTATATATCATCATGACGGTAATGGCAATGATTGAAAATCATGATTTTTCTTGAGTACAAGTACATTGTATTTTTATATGCATGTATGGTACAAAACAAAAAAAAAATGTACTTAAAAACAAACCAAAAATGGCAATACGAGTTAAAAGAATTTTAAAATGAAAGTGAATCGTTTTACTTAGAGAAAAATATAATACTTTTTCTTTTTTTTTTTTTTTGACAAGAAGGTCGATTAAGAAGATGAGAAGTAGAATATACAATCTTGTTTAAAATATCTTTAAAGATGATCACTTCCCAAGCTTGAATATAATTTAAAAAAAATATATTTGAGATTTAATCATAATTCGTAATCACCACAACCGCACTGTTGGGAATTAATCACCCTCACCCCACTGATTAATTTACCATATGGTAGCAGCAATAAAATGGTGCTTCCTACTAGTAAATTTTCAAAAGTGTTCTCAAAGATCATAAAAAGTATCTGTGAGTTAAGTGAATTTCTTATTAGGCTACACATTGGGTTATGAGCAAAAAATTGACTTTAAATTAATTTTTATCAAAAAAGAAATAACATAAAGTGAATCCTATCTATGATCTGGTAGAAGAGCTCAATTGAATTTTGTTTTTCAATTTTCATATTATGTTCTAAGCTCAAATATCTCAAGTAGTTGCACATCATTTAAAGTATGTACTTGAAAAAAAAAAATCTCTGAATAATGAAACATCTTTAATTCAAGTTATGTCTGTCTGCCTTATTATCTGCCAATAATTACTTATTCCCATTTATTACATCATTAACCAGTATCAGTGAAATTATTTCATTCGTTCATTCATTAGTTACATCTTTCAAATTACACACAATAAAGCGAAATTGTTTATATCAGAAAACCAGATTTCTAAAACATGTATGTTTTATGTCATTTTTCTATATCTTTCTTTTTTTTTTTCTCTCTAAACTTTTTCTTTTTAATAGCTTCCACTATGAGGTAAAATTTTCTTTCCAAACCATTTGTCGGTGGTGATCTTTATGTCATTTTAATGGTGTTTTGTTTTATGTCATCATCATCCATAACATCTACATACTATATTTCATCATTCATAAAAGACAACAACATAAAAAGCAACTTTTATTTGAAATTACATATTTTTTTTTTTTCTTCTGTTTGTTCTTTTGAAAAAGTTCATTTTCAAATACTTTTCTAAGGCTCCACCACCACCACCACCACTTTATATGTGTACCTACACCCACTAACTTTGATTTTTTCTTTTTTTTCTGATATATGATTCCCTTAATTAATGTTATGTTTACATTAATTCTTTCTATATAGTACAAAATACATTATAAGTATGTATTTCTTCTTTTGATGTTTAAAAAGAAAATTTAACATAATTCATCCGGTATTTTTTATTAAAGACATATTTACGAAACAATTTTTATAGACAGACAATTATTTAAAATGTCATTAAAATTTAAAAAAAAAAAAAGATAAGATGAAAATTTAAGTATTTTTTTTACAAATTTTACATGAAAGCATATTAATCTTGAATTGAGAGGAAAAAAAAAAAGTACGAATGATTTATTTATATTGAACTTGATTTCCTGTTTTGCCTTTAAATGTAAAATTCGTTTTTTTTTTTTTTTGTTCTTCTTCTTTTCGATTTTGATTTTCTTTTGCATGTTCATTGAAAACTTTTCATGTTTTTTTTAACCATTAAACAATTTTGTTTATGAATAAATATGATAGTCTTTTAAAAAATAAGTAAAACAAAAGGAAGGTCAAATTGTAGACATTGTAAAATTTAGCGTACTGTAATGAAGTCGGAACTGACCAATTTCAAAGGTTTTTTATTTTGCATTTGAAATGAGCTTGCACAAAACAAAAGGGATAAGTGAATGAGTGGTTGCTGTACTAAAAGTAGATTCTCTGAAGAAGTAATTTTTATTTTTCATAAAAAATAACTACATAAATCCTTTAATGTTTTTTTTTCTTCAGTTCGCTTTAATTTGATTATATTCCAAAAAAGACTCTTTTTTCTAAAGGACACAATACACTAAATAATTCTGTACTTTCTGAAAAGTAAGTACTAAAGTATAATTTTTCACTTACGTATTTAAAAAAAGTCAAGCACTATATCACTATTAGTTCAGCACAAACTTAATTTTATTAATAAAATTGTACAATTTGTGTTGAGTTCATGATCTACACACAATCAAAATTCTTAAATTCTTTAGTAAAATTTTGATCTAGTTAATTCTGCCTAAAACTAGTGGAGAATCTATTGAATTTTTTAAAGTAGAAAAAAGAATTAACACATGCTAAAAATATTAATGCAACACTTGAATGGTACTTCAATTTGCAAATTGCAACCGAACAAAACAGAATGTTTTTAGATCTATTTTATGCTGCAGTGTGCGTTCCGAATATTCCTAGTTTTTCATGTTTTTAAAACTTTTTTTAACCGTTGTGCAAGCAAAAAATTGAAACAAAATAAGCGAGCAAAACCAGGAATGAAAAAAACAGGAAGGTCAAGGACTTACAAGAGCTGTAAGACCAAAATGATACTTTGACAAAAAAAATGAAAATTCTAACGAAACTTGTAACTTAGTTTTCATTGAATGTTATTGTTATTTTTTCAAACAACGAACAAAAGAATTTGAGGAAGAAGCAATTTTTGAGATCGCAATTTCTCAAAGAGATATTCGTTAAATTTGAAATTTTTTTCCGTATTCAATAATCTGTTCAAAGTAGGACTGAAAAATGAACAAACTAAATTCATAAACCTTGCATGAAAACAAGGATCGAAAGTAGTAATCCGCTTTAATTAAATAAGAAAAAAAAACTGGTCAAAAAGTATATTCATACCTCATTGCTTGCCTAGGGGTTAATCAAGCTTTATGTGCTTCACATGAAAAATAAAATGTAAAAAATGATTGCTGAATAAACAAAAAACGAGTATGTCAACAAAATATCCTTCTTAAATAATTTAGCATAGAAAATATTAATCAAATATTTATATTTCTTTTTTTTTTTACTAACTATAGTCAAATGTAATGTTGTTTGTAGCACTTAAATTACTAATAAATAACAACCTAACAACATACATACACACACATATACATATGCAAGTATTAAATTTTTTAATAAAATTTACATGCAAAATTTATGCTTTGATTTTAATATCATAGATATGTATTGTTCATAGGTATGTAATTTTGTTGTTTTTCATGTTTGTTGTGTGGTGACCTATAAAATTTGGAATTTAGTTCCTGGCAACATGTTTATATGTTTATTTGAAAGAGAATGTTTTTTTTTTCGAAAATGTGAACAATAGAAACCATACAAATACACTAAAACTATCTAAAATTATAAGCATAGAAAAAACATATATCTTACACATGAATTATTTGATGTATGTATATATTACATATTAGAATTTAGGATGAGTCTGAAAAAACCATTGAGAATGTAATGCTAAGTTACAATATTAAGGTGATATTTATGTAAATTGAAGGGAAACATAGAAGGACAAGTGAAAGAATGATACATACAAGTATTAGAAATTATTTTTATACTTCTTTTATATTGTTTTTAGTTTTCAAAAACCTTAAAATTCGTTATTATAAATTTTTATTTTAAATTTTTATCATTTTTTGTTCTTTTCAATTCTTTTTTCAAAAAGCAAAAAAATAAAAAATAAATAAAAACTACTTTATTCTATGTACCTATGTATATACATTTTTAACAACCACCCACATTATTTAAAAACTTGTTTTTTCAATAAAAAAAAAAAAAATAAAAAAATTAAGTCATCTCTTTTTATTTACTTTTACGTTTTTTTTTTGTAACCAACACAGAAAAACTTGAAGAACAGAAAACACCCCCCCCACAAAAAGTTGTAATCTATTGTTTTTTTAAAACAAGAAAAAAAATAAATAAATAACGAACAATAAGAAAAATGTACTCAGATACTTACAACTTTAGAAAATTGATTGCATTTAAAAAATAAATAAAAAGAAAATTCAAAGCATAAAAAGAAAAGTGCTTTTCAGTAATTAATTATAAAATAATCAATTTTGTGATACATTAGTTACTGTAAATTGAGAACAAAAATAATTGGGAAAAAAAAATTCTTTAAAAAGAGTGATATACAGACATACCGTAAGCATAGGGTGTTTTTTTTTTCATGAAATAAAGTGAACCTTTTTTTATGTTCAGAAAAATGCAGTTAACCTTCTTTGTTCATTTATTAGAAAAATTCATGATAATTTTTAAATTATTTTTTGATTGTCTCTATTCAAACAAACAAAGTACAATAAAAAACCTCAAGAATTTTTAATTTAATCAAAAATACATGTGCAAAAAAAAAATTAAAAACACTTAACCACAAACAAACATAAATAAATCACATATTAACAATATTCATATTTTGCAATCAACGTTTTTTTTTTTCTTTGTTGTTTTCAAAATTTTTCTTTGAACACGGTTCGTTTATATTTATGGTTACTTTTTTTATGGCATGTAAGTGTAATAAGTAACCTCATTATTAAATGATGGAAAATGTTAGATATTATTATTTTTTTTAAATAAGAATTAAATACTTTTGAATATGACATGACGACAAGGTAACTCAAACAACAAATTCAGTAGCATATTTAACTCATCCATTAAATCGATCGACCTTGATATTTTATTCAATTATGTACAAACATTTGTAAAGTTATTTCTCTATTCAAAATTTTTAAATACCCTACAATCTGTACTAAAATGTGGTTAAGCACATGCTTTTATTTATTTATTTAATTTTTTTTTTTAAAGTATGTAAACAACAAACAGAATTTCAAATCACTTTTCAAATCATTTAGACACATGACAAAACAACCCACAAACCCACAAATTACACATATAAAACAACAACAACAATAAAAATCGATCAAAATTATTTTTATGAGAAATCAAATACTATCTATTAATTTTTATAGATTCTAATTAAGTACAAAAGGTTTTAGTTTATTAACAAATACAAATAAGTAAAATAAAAATAATAATAAACAAATAAATAAACCAATACCACAAAAGATCGTTAATATCCATTTCGTCCAAAAATAGAAAATTAATATAAATTCGATCATTTAAAATAAAATAATGTAAATACTTTTATACGAAAAAAAAAAAAATTAATATGTAGTTTTAAAAACACTTAAAAACAATGAAAATTCAATTAATTAAAAATCAGTTTAGTATAATCAACAAACAAAGATTTACTGAATTTCTTACATGATGAACTTTTAGTTGATAGATTTTCTTTATTTTTTTTTTATTAAAACAAAATTCCTTTTGACAAATTATTTAAAAGGTGCGTTTATTTTTCGCCAGTTTTTCTGTGACATCATCTAGACTAAAGATAACATTTATGTACACACAAAATAAGCAAGCAAAAAATCAAATAAACAAAAAAAAAAAGATATTTCGATGACAATTTTATAATATACTTCCTTTTTCTAATGTTAATGCTGTTCGATGTTGTGATTGTGAGATAAAATTAAAATTGTTCATTGAATGAAAAAAACATGTATGAGAAAAGAATGAAAAATTCACCACACAAAAATTAATTTTGTTTTCAATGATGATCATCGATGTAAAAAAAAAAAAAATTTAGCCGGAATTGCGTATTTTATTTTTAAACCTGTCGCATTCCTATTATAAAAATCATAATTAGATATTGTTTTAAATTACAAGTACGTGACATACACATGAAATATTTACTAAATTGATAAAATGGACTTTTTTTTTTATAAATAGAAAATTTTTGTATCTGTGTAACATTAATTTTTAATTAGTTAGAAAAACATGAAATAAATGAACAAAAGAAAAGAGAACATATGTGAAATTTCTAGTTTTTAATTCTATTTTAGAAAAACTTATTTAAAAACAAATAATGACACAAATATTTTGTCAATGTTTTAATTTTATCAATTGTTATTTCTCACATACAGGTCAGCCCTTAAGTGAATTAATTCTTTCTAGGTCAAGGTTTTCAAACAATAGTAGAAATTATTTTCTTTAAAACTTCCGTCTTTGTTTTTATAATTTTCTTTTTCATATCAAAAATATTGATTTTTAAACAAAAAATAAAATCACATTTAAAATTCAGATGTGTATGATATCTGCAACTCTTGGAAATTATTTAATTCAAAATTTTCTAATCAAAATTTTGATGATTTAAGATTTTAGAATTATTTTTGCTTAAATTATATGATTTTCAAGGTCGAAAGAAGAAAATAGATTTATCAATAAAATTTAATTAAATCATAAATTTTAAATTTAGAAAGAAAAAAATTAATTGAAGTTTGCTTTTGTGGTTTAAATCACGTAATGAAAAATTTTTATTGTATTTGAAACGATTATGCCAACATTTCAATTTAGGTAGAAATCTTTTTTTTTTTCAAATCTTTAACCGGCAAAATTCTAATACTTTAGATTAGAACAATACAATTCTAATTCTTATCTTAAAATTAAAAATCAAAAAAAAAAAAAAAAAATTTTTTTTTAAAGGTCAGTGACATTTTTTTCTTATTTTTTAAACTGTCGTATGTCGGTCGGATTTCGGTTACAATTTTTCTGATTTTAAAATATCACAAACATTAAAAAAAAATACTTAAGAACTATACGCAGTATGATTGTATAATTAAACTTTATCATTATCAATTAAACTTTTCATCCACAAAGCTAAAATTTAAGTAATATTCATAAAAGTAAACCTGACTCGATTTAATCGTCAATATGGAAAAGGCGGTTGATCGTTCCATAATGAATGAGTCACCTCGCATAATAATCATAATATTTCATGTAATCTACTTTTCTGTAGATTGTGCTACTGCTATTTGAGATTGTACTTACTAAGCAGATTTTCTATTATGAAACATTATTGTTTATACAGTGACACGATAATTTAAAATACCTATGCACTTCCTTTTTTTTTTTTAAATGGTTAGTGAACTTTGTTATTTTTTGCATTTGAGAAAAAATAGTTCAGGTTACTTTGAAAAAAGTCCAATTAATATTTCTCTTTTAGAATTATCTTCACTTAGGGAAAAAGTATTTCTAGCATTTTAAATTTATTTTCTTCACTTTTATATGAAGAAAAAAAAATAGGTACATACTGTGGATTTTATCGTACCATTCAGTGCTCTTTCAACACAAAACGCAGTGATGAGATCACAAAGTAATAAACTAAATTACAGTAAATGAATGTATAGCATGATATGTTTTTGTATATGTTGGTATATTGCATTTTTTTTTTTTTTGCTTTTAAACAAATAGGTAAGTTTTGTTGGAATATACATATGTACTATATATATCAACAATGAACTCCAAATTTAAAAAATCGTTTTCTCACCAATCCATACATTCAACTTTGTTTAATTCAACTGGCAGCTAAAAAATAGTAATAAAATTTTATTTAAAAATCAACAGAAAGTATACATATAGGTATATGTAATCAAAGCATATAATAATCATCACATCATTTGGCTACAGCACGTGTATTTGTGCCACAGATGATTCAATTTGAATTTTATACTGTAAATATACCAACGACCATAATCGTCTCGTCGTCGTTAAAAAATAAGAAAAAATATTAGAAATTTGATTGTGCTAAGCTGTTCAACATTAACAATGATTTCATTTTATATAGGTTTCTAATGTAATAGATGTATAGACTACAAGTTAACTACTTATATACATTTTACAAGCTAAAAAATATGGTTTAAGGTTAATCTTTTTAAGATGATGAAAAATTTGTAACAGTAAATAGGTACATACATTTTTTTAATTTAAAGAAAATAACTTGAGAAAGAAAAGAAAGGCTCAAACGAAAAGTGTACGAACCCTATAAACACTGACAAAGAAAATACAATAAGAACAATGAACATTTAGTTGACTATGATATCGAAAACTATGGCTAATATATATAGGTATATATGTATATATATATATTTTTTTTGAATATAGGTAATGTTGCGGGGACAACACCCTTCTCTAATAATGACTGTACTTGAATTCTTTTTTTTAAATATTCTATTAAATTATTTTAAAATCATTCTGAATTTTTATGAATACATTTTTTAAATGTTTTAAATTCCTATAATATTTAAAGAAAAATAATAAAAGAAAGCCACTTACCATCAGTTCGTTTAATATTGACGCTTTGTCCAATTTCTATTAGATCCATTTTTCTTCCTTTTTCAAATTTTGAGGTTGTTATTAGAATTATGTTGATTTTTGTTGTTGTTTGTTGTAAGATACAATTTTAATTATCCAAAAATATATTTAATTTAATAAAATCTAAACACAGATACATAAAATAAAATTTACAAAAAAAAAAAAAGAATTTACATAAATATATTTTTTTTTTAAAAAAAAAGATTAAATTTTCTTTTTTTTTATTGGAATTCTATTTGATGTAAAAAAAAATTTTGCTGTATTCTATTTGCAGCATCGATTGCGACACATTAAAATGAACAAATATTAATTTAAATTATTATTCCGGTAATTTATCGATAATTTTCTTTTAATAAAAATTATAAACTTTCTGTAAGAGAAAAAAAAAGCACAGTTCTTTTTAATTTTTTTTTTTTTTTTTAAATTCAGAACAAAAAAAAATGTTTTATTATGTTCTCTCTCGTCCGTATGATGACGAATATATAAAAAAAGCATAAAGTCAAAAAATGACAAAAGAATTGTTCAATAGTTATACAGGGTTGCTATTTTGTCATAAATATTTCTAAAAGGGAAAATTAAAAAAAGGTTTTCGAAAATGTACAAAATGTAATGAAATAATGGCTCAAAAAAGTTGGAAATTGATCGAAAATTTTCTAGTTGTACTTAGTTGTACTTATGTATTACCAAAAAATAAATATTTCTATCACATTCATTTGAAAAAAGTCAACGGGATCTATTCAAAGATAAAAGAAGCTTAAATTCTCGGATACATTGGATGAATCATTTTCGAAAACTTCGCGACAACCCTAACACTTTTCCGTTAAATATAAAATAAGAAAATACAAAGAGAAAATAAGAAATTGCATATAAAAGAAAGTAACCGATAATAAAAGTATCTCAAAGACAATTATTGAAAAAAAAAAATCGTTTTTAAAAATTACAATATGAAAACTTAATTTATTTCAAAAAATTTTCATGTTGGACAATCAATGTTTGCAATATTACAAATAAAAATACATACCTTCTCAATAAATTTATGCTATTTTTATTAGAAAATTGTACAAATATGTGCCGGTTACACCTTCTGTACTTGTTTGAAAAATGTGATTAAAATACGTGATTTTCACCAATTTTTTTTTTTTTTTTTGGTTTCAATTAATAAAATAAATACTCTATTTATATATTAATTAAAGTCTTCAAATAACAAGAATAACACTTAAATAATTTTATTTTAACAATTCCAATACAAGATTCCACTTAACCGCTAGTACTAGTACGTTAATTCGTTGTGAATTGTCAAAAAATTAAATTCAAATAAAGCAGGGAGCCAACTTCAATTCAAATGACAGCTGAAGTGAAAGTGTTCACACAATTTTCTGTTACTATGGAAAATGATTTGAAAATTATGAAGAAATTAATTTTTTTAATTTATCCAATATTTTTGAAAAAAACACAATTTTTCCAGAATTTAAATTAATTTTGTCAGGTTTCTAAATTTATTTTTCGATTTTATAGAAATCTAAAAACTAGTTGAAAAAAATAATATGCTTCACATTTGAATCGAATTTCAAATCAAATATTTTTCTCCAGAAATCCTACTCTAAAATGCACTTGGGTTAAATTTTTCGAAATGTTGTTGACTTGCGCTGCGCCTATTATCTACTTCTTGCACTCGTTAATCGACTAATCGTTATCATTCATTTCATTTCACTTTTTCGATAAGTTACGTAAGTAAATTGAAATTAGGAAGAAAATTTTAAAAAAATATTCATATTTTTGAAATACTTTTTCAGTAAAAATGTTTGGGCAAGCAGGATTATTGGCACGTAACATTACAAGAAATGCCGTGAGATATGCACACTCTCATGGTGGTATACCAGGAGAAAATCTACCATTTTCAATTAAGAACAGATACAGATTAACTGCATGGTTTGTGGTTTTCTTTGGTTCAGGATTTGGTGCACCATTTCTCATTTTAAGACATCAACTTAAGAAGAAGTAAAAAGTATAAAACACAACAAGGAAAAACGTTCTCAGGGGAAAATATTCCATAACGTATCCTACTTTGTTTTTGAAATTTATAGAAAAACATTTTACATTTAATTTCATGCATTTATTTTGTACTTAGAATTCTTTTTTTGGAACTGATAATAGAATATAATTTTTCCCACGAATATTCTTTTGTTTTGATTGTAAAAGGTTATTGGCCTTTGTTTTTACTAAGTGAATTAAAGTGTGAGAGTTGGCGTAAATCATAATTCAAAAGTCAATTACGTATTTTCTATTTTTTAATGATGAATAAATAATGTATGATTTTACAGTTTGTTTGCATTTTTTCCCAAATTGATAATTAAATGTGGAAAATTTTTAATCAATACCCGGCATCTTTTAATTCTACTCGTCATGCCTTATCAACCTTGACTTTGCACATTCATCTTGTTTACAAATTTACACAAAACATATACATAGGTACATACATATTACATACGTATGTATGTATGTATTTGCTAAATTAGATATTTACATATATGTATGTATGTACATTGAAAATATATTATAAAAAAATAAGTTTTGTTTGAAATTTGATATCTGACACTTAATAAGAATTGTTGTTGTAATTTTGTCTGACTTCTACAAATTTATCCCATAGCTCTCCTGACGGCTGTTCTAGATCCCAAATATTTTCTGAAAAAACTCAACAAACTTGATATATTTTTTAATAAATGAATTTAAAATCCTCTGATTTGTGTCATTTAAAAGTTATTAAGGCTTCAAATTCAAATTCCAGATTATGATCTTGTTCACAAGAATTGTTGTTGTAATTTCTTTAGACTTATTTTACAAAACATCTCATAACTTTTGAATGCTACGTCCTAGATCCTTGATGTTTTTGAGAAAACTAAAATTATTTATATATATTTTCTATTGAATTTGCTAAAAATTCTGTATCTTATTCCATTTTAAGGCCAATGCCAATGCAATAATTAAAATAAAATTTTCACCTTCATTACAATGTGAATTTTTGTTGTAATTTCCTTCACTTCTCATAAATTTTTTACTATAATTCCTAAACGACATGCTTTAGACTTTTGTTATTTTCACAAAAACTGTGGAGATTTTTTTCTATTTTCATGTGAATGTAGCAAAATTTCTGTATCTTATACCATTCAGGAGTTTTGAAGCTTTGAATTTTGTTCATATATGGCTCGAAGAAAAATTCGTTTTTTAACCAAAATAAATGATCAATTTCTGGGCCAATGTCATTTTTATGCTTTAAATTAAGTCTTATTAACGAATTTAAGAAAATTGTTAAACTATTTTAAAAATTTTTTTCGTGTCGTGGTTTTTCATGTTCAAAACGGGGTGTATCTCATATTTTCATAATGTGTCTTGAAGTGATTTTTTATGCAAAAATCTAAAAAACTGATTTTCTTTTAAATTAGTCAAGAAAATCATGAAACTTGAATTGGAAAATGTTTATAATTTCTTTAATTCTATTTTTTATACCTAAGTTATCTTCATTTTAAATAAAATACCATGAAAAATTGAAAATTTGTAAAATTGTAAAATTTCCCACTTGAAATTTTTCTTCATAGATTTTGAAATTTCCCAGAGAGGAATTAGATGGATAGTTGACAGCACTAAGTTTTTACAAATAATTTTTGTTTAATAAGTCAGTTCGGCGTGTTTTTTTCAAAGTGTGACAGAGAAATTTCCGGAGAATTTTGTTAATTATCCTTTTCAAAATAAATCTTTGAATTATAAAAGGTCTTTTCGTTTGTAATTGGTGAAATTTAAATAAATCGTACTATGGATGATGAAGCTGAAACATATAAATTATGGAGAATTCGTAAAACTGTCATGCAATTAAGTCATGACCGTGGATATTTGGTTACCCAGGATGAATTGGATCAAACATTGGAACAGTTCAAAGAAATTTTTGGCGATAAACCAAGTGAAAAACGGCCAGCACGTTCAGATTTAATTGTTTTAGTTGCTCATAATGATGATCCCACAGATCAAATGTTTGTTTTCTTTCCTGATGAACCAAAAATTGGAATAAAGACCATCAAAACTTATTGTACACGCATGCAAGAAGAGAACATTCATCGTGCTATTGTCGTTGTTCAAGCTGGTATGACACCTTCGGCAAAACAATCACTTGTTGATATGGCACCAAAATATATTTTAGAGCAATTTTTAGAATCAGAATTATTAATTAATATAACTGAACATGAATTGGTACCAGAACATGTTGTAATGACACCAGAAGAGAAACAAGAATTATTGGCTAGATACAAATTAAAAGAGAATATGTTAATGAGAATTCAAGCTGGTGATCCAGTAGCTAGATATTTTGGTTTGAAACGTGGACAAGTCGTTAAGATTATAAGACCATCAGAAACAGCTGGACGTTATATTTCCTATCGTTTAGTATGTTAAATTTGGATCAGAAGGTGAATTTTATATGAATTTTTATGTTTGAATTAAGAAATGATGTGAAAAATGTTTTTGTAATAATTTTAAAGAATTTAATAATAAAAATGTAAATTGTAAGAAAATATAAATGTGTTCTACTTGATTTTGTGTAAATCCATCGATTTAGAGGTAGGTTACGGTCATTAACGTTCTTTGCGTGTATGATGATGGTCCTTTGTTGAATAATTACTAATTAGTGAACTAGATAACGTGTAGTTGGAAGAACTGTTTTTGCTAAAATATTGATATTTTAAAAATTAAGGATTTTTTTTTTCAAGATTAAAGTTCTTATTGAGTGTGACCAAATATTAGTCAAGCTTATGAAATACTTTACTGGTGTATATTGGTAGGTAGTTGTTTGAACGCTTCTGGACTCTGGTGAAATAAGTCTAAAGAAAATCATAGGATATGAAAAATAGAAAAAATATTAAGGAAATTATCCTTATTAGTTCCACTGTATTCTATCCTATTGGGTTAAACTTTGAAATAAGAATAAAAAAATAACACTTTTCATGTTTTGAATAATTTATTTATTTAAAACATGTCTTTTTATTATTAAAAATCGTCGTTATGTACATTTATTTAAATTCATTTTTTACAGATATAATTTTATTTCTGTTTTTTTAAATATTTATTTTACTATTCCATTTCACAAGAGAAAAAAAATAAATTAAAAGAAAAAAGTATTTAAGAATTCATTTTAACAAATAAGCAAAAATATTCAATAAATATTTTATACGATTTTATTTTTTAATAAAAAGGCACAATTGCACGAATGTTGATAATATTATATTTCGTGAATTTTTTTAATGAATTGCGTTATAATTTTTTTATTTTCAGTTCATATAAATTTTAGAATAAAATTACCTTTTTCTTAAAGCGTAAAAAAGGATTCTTGTTTGTGTCTTAGATTTTCTTTTCAATATAAAAGAAGAAAAGAAAATCGCCACAATTATTTGAGAAAAATTAATTAAATTTAAATTTTAAGATTAAGAAAAAAAAAATTTACTTCTCAAATCTTCTATTTTGCTAATGAATGTTGTAGTGAAATATTAAAAAAAAAAAAAAATTAAAAAAATACTTTTCAAATACCTATATAATGTAGTTTTTTCTTTGTTTGTTTTTTTTATCAGAAAAATACAAGAAAAATGATTCATAAAAAATTTATGAAAATATCTTTTGTATTAAATTAAAATAAAATGAAAAGAATGATTGTAATCACGAATTTGATGATGTCATTTTAGACGTTGTTGCAGCATCAACAGAATTACCTTCAATCATACGACGTCGTTTTTTTTTCTTAGCAATTAAACTTTCTTGTCCACTATCCGTATTTGAACAACTATTCTTAGAATCACTAGAACTTGATGAAGATGATGATGATGAACTTGAATTACTTGAACTATCTGATGCAACACCAGTACTTTGTTCAATATTAATACCTTCTGCAATTTTGGCTAAATCTGGTTCTTTTTCCTAAAAAAACGAAAATTATTTTTTTTTTATGTACCTAAATTTAAAAAAAAACCGAAACTTTTAAAATTAAATCTACATACCTTTAAAACACGTAACCATTTTCTTGATAATTTTGGCCGTCCACGTACTGTTTTATGCCATACAACAGGAAAATTAGTTCGACTACAAAAATTTTGGGTAACAGCAACAGTATTATCTAAATTGAGCACAACATGCCACCAACCTCCTGGTACAAAAACGGTTTCACCAGGTTTTTGAAGAATTTCAAGCTACAAAATGGAAATCGAATTTTAAATGCTAACTTTTTTTTTTGTTGTAATTGTAATTTTTAAGTAACTCACCGGTTTACAATCAGCTGGCCAATCACTCATTTTAGTTTTTGGATAAATCACACTAAACCATGTTATTGCTTCATCACGTTGTTTACCACCAAGTGCTCCAGTTACTTTTAGTAATTCTTTTGGTGTATGAGTTGGAAATAAACACCAACGTTTATGTCCAAAAATAAGAGCATTCCATGCACTTGTACCCAATGGATCTATATGAATTCCAGTACCAGAACGTGCTGGTCCCATAACAAACCATCGGTATGGTGGGCGTCGTTCTTCTCCAGAATATTTAAATAAATCATCTTGGAAATATTTTGGTATGGCGTAATCTTCTAATAATTTTTTTCGTCTATGGTGCTAAATTTAAAAAAAAAATTGTAAAATTATTGAAATTTTAAGTTATTTGTTCAGCAAAGAAGATTCATTCAAGCAAAAATCAAAGTAAACTGTGTTATTGAAAACATACTAGTTATATTAAACTATGCCAGTAATCTTATTTTCTAATTACCTACCTCACCAAAACTACTATCAAAAATGTACAATGGACTATCATCTTTTGTTGACATCATATACTCAATGTAATATTTCATTTTCATTTTAACACTGTAACCTTCATTATCTTCACCACATTTAAATTTTTGATTACGATACTTTTTCGCTAAACGTTCTAAAGTCCATTTATCTTTAGCTTTCCAATCTTCTTGTAGACCTTCGATTACAACTGGTTTATAATGTTTTTCAAATTGGTCAATAAAAGCTTGACAATCATAGTCTTTTGCATTAATACGTTCTACATTATCCGTAAATTGTTTGAAATCATCAAAATGATCGACATATCGTAATACTGTCCATGAACCTTTGTCACTAAGTTCTAAAAATTTAAAAAAAAAAATGAAATTAGAAGAAAAAAAGTAAGGTTAAATGACATTTCACAATATTCATTCAATTAATTTCACTGTATTTGTATTTGTTAATTAAAAAAAGCTTAAATTGAATTGAGTCACCTTCATCATAAATAAATTATCCAGAACACCAGGAAATTGCATATTCAATATGTAAAACTACTTTTTAAATTATTTTATTCTACTTACCTGGTCGTGCTTTCCTTTTAACTTCACGTACCCGTTTTCGTGATCTACGAGGCAATTTAAATTCTTCAGGCATTTTCTACTCAGACTTTTTATTATATTTTTTTGGAACAATTTTAATTTTTAACTAATAAAAAAAACTATCTAAATTACTATTAAAAATAATTATAAAAATTTCTATTAATTTATTGTTGATGCTGTTGCGGTGGAAGGCAGGTCGCAGGATAGTCGAACGAAAGGAGTAAATAAATCCAATCAAAAGCAGACAGGATGATGAAAGGATGAAAAATGACATACCTATATGACAGCTGATTGCCGAATGTGGAATGCAGTGTTGCCATGATTCTGCTAAATTTAAATTCATCATGAATTCATGGCACATACATGAAATTAATACAATATTTGGATTTAATTGTTGAAGAATTCTAATGAAACCATAAGACCAGTCAGTTTTTAAATTTTCAAGCCGAATTCGTTTAGCACTGACACAACAATATATGCAATGCTTTTAGCGTCACAATTTTCAAATTCCTGTAACTTTAAAAATGTAGTTTTGAATTGTTCGTCTTTTTGACTAAAATATTTAATTACAATTGCTAAAAGCTTTGTGACTGCAATGTGGGTGGATTTATCAATGAACTAAATTACCAACGAGAGTAATCAATTGGTCAATAAAATATGGTTTCCAAATATTTAAAATTATACTAATACATTTAGTCAAAGTCAATGTTTCATTTTGGATTATTTCTTACTAGCAAAAAAAAAAAAAGAAAAAAAAATTTTAAACTGTTTCTGTGCTAATGCTTGCACCTAGATCACGTTAAAAAAATTTATGACCCAGTTCATGACACCACTGAAACTGGCCACACTAGTTTCGCTGAAAAACACAACGACAACACATCCACATCTGAATTTGATTTGACATTTAATTTTTTCTGGCACTGTGCTAATGAATTTGGAATAACAAATATTTAAAAAAAAATCATTTTGTAAAATAAATGTAAAAAAAAAATGTTTCTAAAATTTAATTCAACTATTTGTCGTGTTTGCTTGGAACAAGAAGGAAAAGTTTCATTATTTGATAACTGTGAAATTGCTGAAGAATTTCGTTTTTGTACACTATTAGAGGTAAGTTATGTACTTCTCCATCTCAAATATAGCATTAATTTCGAATCATTTTTACAAAATACACTAGTCGAAAAAAAAAGAGTTTTTAGTGATAGATTTCATTCTGAGCTAGCTTAAATTTGAATTTTTTTGCGCGGGTAAAAACTGAAAATAAATTTGTGTCATTTTTTTCTTTCAAAACTTCTATTTTAGGCATCAGAAGATGATGAACTACCACCAAAACTATGTACAAAATGTTTTAAGTGTTTAAAAGTTGCTCATAATTTTAAAACAAAAGCAATATCATCAGATACATATTTACGTAAATTTTTATCATCATTAAATGCAAAATTTGGCAATGTTGTTGCTAATAATCGTAGTATATTAAATGTTGATTTGAGTGAATTAAATTCATTATTATCATCAGATGATCAGGAATATTATGAGAATATTGTAGAAAAATCAACAACAACAACAAAAGCAGAAGCAAGAACAATAGAAACAACACAAAATGTTATTGAACAGGTATCAACAACAAGAAAATCAAAAAAGCCAGCATTTAAAATCGAAATAATACAACTTCAAGATAATGAAGATGATAATGTTGAAATGGTAGATTATGAAGATATTATTACATACAAAGATAATGAAGACGATGATTATACAAGTAATGAAAGAAATAATGAAATTCAAAAAGATGATATCGAAATAAGTGAAATTATTGAAGAAGATTCTTGTACAAATGATCAAGAAATAACTGAAAGTGAAATAACAAAAAAATCATCATCTACTGAAGAAGTGGTTAATCGAAAGAAGAAATATGATTCAAAAATAGCTGAAGAAATTTCTACATCAAATAATCCATGTATTTGTGTTGAATGTAATAAAACATTTTCATCAAAAGCAAATTTAATGCGTCATGTTTTAACACATAATAATGCAAAACCATATCAATGTACAGTTTGTGGTGATTGTTTTACACAAAATGGTTCATTAAAAAGTCATATGTTACGACATACAGGTGAACGTCCGTATAGTTGTGATGTTTGTGGTAAATCTTTTACACGTTTACGTGTATTAAGAATTCATGAAAGGATTCATACTGGAGATAAACCATATGAATGTAGTCAATGTGGTGATAAATTTCGAGTTAAAGAAGGATTAAGGGTAAGTTTGAAATTTTTTTTTTAAATGGAAGTTTTTTTCTTGTTTTTTTTCAAAGAAATCTTTTATGAATTTTAATAGTTTAGTGGACGTTTTTTTCGTCTTGTATAGTAGGACACAACGTATAATATCACGACAGAATTTTAAATAGCCATAAGATGTCCGTTAAAAACTTTTATGTTGATTTTGAACAGAATGTGCGATTTTGGGTTCGAAAATACTTTGGCTTTGGTGTGTCTTAATTCGACTATTATACGAGTTACTCTAATTTTTATAGAATAAATTTCTATTGATTAAATTAAAATTATAGAAAACAAAAAAAACAAAATAATGAAGAAAATTACCAAATTTTTAAAAACAATTTATTTTTTTTTTTAAAAATCTAATTACAGCGTCATAATGCAGTACAACATTCAATTGGTATATTAAAAGAATATGATTGTCAAATATGTAAACGTAAATTAAGTTCAAAATGTGCACTTGATACACATTTAAAATTACATCGTGGTGAAAAAAAACATAATACATCATGTAATATATGTAATAAAACATTTTCATCAAAATATTCATTACAAAATCATTTAGAAATACATAAAAGAACTAAAAAAAAATATCAATGTAAACAATGTAATGAAGAATTTCAAACAAGATCATTATATATAATTCATGTGCAAAAACATAATGATACTATAAATTCAGAATCAACAATTAAATTTATATGTGAAATATGTCATAAAATTATATATCGTAAATTTAAATTATATCAACATTTATTAACACATGAAAATAAAGAAGATTTAAATTATCAATGTAGAATATGTGATGAAAAATTTACAGTCAAGTAAGTAGAAGAAATTTATTTTTTATTTTTTTTCTGTAAATACTTTTAATTTTACTCTAATTTTTATTATTATTATTAATTTTTTTTTAATCTTATTTTAGAGAAAATATTTTACAACATATACGAGCACATAACAATTTTCTACATAAATGTAATGAATGTAATATTGCATTTAATATAAAACGTGATTTAAAATTACATCGTGTTAATTTTCATAAAGAAACTGTTGAAGATTTAAATAAATGTGAAGAATGTGATATAATGTTTGTAAGTGGTATCGATTTAAATGTTCATTTCGTAACAAAACATGATGAAATTAATAATGAATGTAAGGAATGTGGAGAATTATTTAAATCAAATAGATTATACAAAGAACATTTATTAGAACATGATTTAATTGAAATAAATTGTAAAAAGTGAAAATTTTATTTAAAAAAAAAATAATAAGACTAATGTAAACTTTCAAGTTTTCAAAACTGAAAAGTTTTATTTATTGTAAAAAAACAAAAAAAAAACTAGTATTAAATATTTAAGAAAAAAACAATTTTAAATTTAAAATAAAAAAGTAAAATTTAGGTAAGAAATGTACTTAAATCTTGGATTTAAACTAATCTATTTCATACACAAACCACTTATAGTACATTATTTCGAAGAATCAGTACATTTGATTAGTTTTATAGTACATTTTTAGGTAATGATCTAGTACTACAATAGATAAATAGTCATTTTTTGACATTTTTGTCAAGTATTTTTTTTTTTTCATTCAGTTTTGTCGTATTATTAAGAAAGATTTTTAAAAAAAATGAATATTAAAGTTGATATAAATGTTTGCCGAATTTGTTTAAAATCAGAACAAGGTGTATCATTGTTTAATGATAGTAAATTATGTGAAAAATTTCAATTTAGTACACAAATAAAGGTAATCTATTACGATGGGTGTGCTAGTTCTGTACTGTGTAGTACGTAGTAAAATGTTTATCTGGGACTGGGGAATGTATTGTTTGGGTTTAGAAAAATGGAAAAAAAAAATTGTTTATGTTTTTTTTTCTCTCGCAAAGTACTTGATTTCATTAATGAAATTTAAAAATTATTATGTACAATTTTATTTTATTAAAAACAAAAATTTCAGTTAAAATTAAAATTTTCAAATATGATCTGGACGACCCTAGTTAGTGTCATACTTTTCACATAGTTACTCCTAATTCATAAATTGTATTTTATCTTGCCTTGTTATATTTCACACTAAAATAGAACATTTAATTCAAATTAGTTATTCATTTTTTTAAAATACGGTTTTAAAAATCAGTACCGAAATATTTCTATGTTTCATTTTGGCTAACTTGACGAAAATATTCTCATATACATATATTTTTTATTTAATTTTTTTAATACACCACAAATATTTTCAGATAAAAGAGAATGATGGAATGCCAATGATAATATGTCATCGTTGTGAAGCACGTCTTAAAATTACTTACGATTTTAAAAAAGAAGCTTTAATATCTGATGCACGTTTAAGAGCATTCATTGATCGTGTTAATAATCAATTTAAATTAGTTGCAAATTCATCAACAGATTCTATACAAAAATTTGAAATATCTGATGAAAATGAAAATGATGATGATGAAATGAAATTATTAATGGAAGCTGGTTATAAACCATTAGAATTTGAAGAAGAACAACAACATGAACATCATGAACAACAAGAAGAAGAAGAAGAACAACAGCAACAACATCAAACAATAGTAACACAAGAAACAAAAATAACAACAATACAAGATACACCATTAATTTCAATAATACAAGAACAAGATGTTAAAACAATTGAAGAAGATTTTCATGGTTTAATACAAGTTGATGATGGTACAGGTAATGAATATGATGATATGCAACATATTGATGAAAATGATGATGATGATGATAATGATGATGATGAACATTGTGAAGATGTAATTGATGATAATGAACAATTACAAGATAATAATGAAATAACTCATATGACTACAGTAAGTTCATGTTCAACAGTAATTCCAGTTGAAACAACAACAACGACAACTTTAATTGGAAATTCAAATATAAGTGATAATAATAGCATTGAAAATCATACAATTCAAGTGGTACCAGTTGAATTAATTGTAACTGAATATGAACAATCAACAATGACTATGGATCCATTAAAAACTAAAAGTGAAAAATCAAGACATGAAAATCGATCAAATATTTGTATTAAATGTGATCGAGATTTCAGTACGAAAACAAATCTGATTCGACATATGATGACACATGATGGAGTTAAACCATTTCAATGTAATATTTGTGGTAATGGTTTCACACAGAATGGTTCATTAAAACAGCATATGTTAATACATACTGGAGAACGCCCATATAAATGTCATGTTTGTAATCGTGGTTTTACACAAGGTAAATCACTTGTATTCCATATGAGAAGACATACAGGTGAAAAACCATATACATGTGAAAAATGTGGTTTAACATTTAGACAGAAAGATGGAATGAAGGTAAATAATAAACAAACATTAATAAAATGTTTGTTTTTGAAAAAAATATAATAATTATGATTTTTTTAGCGTCATATTTTAATGAAACATTCTGGAGGTTCAACTGAAGTACACATTTGTTCAATTTGTAGTCGTGTTTTACAATCTAAATATTCATTACAAGTTCATATGAGAAGACATTTATCACAATCAGAATTATTATATCCTTGTGCAGTATGTGAAAAAAGTTTTAGTACAAAAGGATCATTAGAGGTACATCAACGTCAACATACTGGAGTTAAACCTTACAGATGTGAACAATGTGGAAAAGATTTTCCAAGAAAAAGTTCATTAATGACACATTCAAAAGTTCATTTAGAAGAAAAACCATTCATTTGTGAACATTGTGATAAAGGATTCGTTCAAAAACATTTATTAATTGCACATATTCAAAGTATACATACTAATAAACCAGTTAAAGCATTTCAATGTGGTAAATGTTTTAAAAGTTTCGCAATAAAGTAAGTGTTTTTTTTTTTCTAATAAATTTTATATACTTTTCAAAAAAAGGAATAAGTCGGTTATTTGAAGTAATAAATTTTTTGTTTCAGACGTAATTTACTTCAACATTTACGTAATCATAATAAAGAGAATATGACAATGTATAAATGTGATGAATGTAGTATTGCATTCAATACAAAACGTGCGTTAAAATTACATCGTTTTAATGAACATAAAGAAACTGTATCAGATTTAAATGAATGCGATATTTGTAATATACCATTTGTATCAGTAAATGATTTAAATCAACATATGGCAACAACACATGATAGTATTAATGAAAAATGTGATGTATGTATGGAACATTTTACATCACGTAAACTTTTAGATGATCATTTACTTGAACATGAATTAATAACAGTTAGTCAAACAACATAATGAGATTTATTTATTTATTTATTTATTTTAAATAATGTAAGTTTTAATTACATTTTAGTAAAATAAAGTATTACAAAAAATAAAAAAAATAATAAAACAGAAATAAGTTTTAAGGAATACGTTTAGTTAATTGGTTGCTATTTTTCTATTACTAGTGATAGGTCAGAACAATTCTTACACTGAATTGTATTTCAGATATTATTTGAAACTATCTTTTTAACTGACACGTAGTGAAATCTGTCTGTTTTTTTCTCTATGATTGTTTTTCTGAATTTTTTGTTACTGGAATGAAAGACAGGAGAAAGATATCCTTACGAGTAAGTAGTAAAGTAAGTATCCTTCAGAGTAAGTAGTAAAGTACTCGAAATATATTTTTTTTCCTACGTGATTTATTTGGTTCAGTTTTATTCGTTTGGTAAAAAGGTGACTTCCAAAATTAGAAAATAACCCTTTTTTTCGGTAGAAAAAATTTCTAAAAAGTAGATTTTTCCCGCCTTTATTTTTGATAATAAAAAAGGAAAAAAAATACAATTTTTTTTGTACTAAAATGTTTGTTGTTTTCCTTACTCTATTACAATTTTTTTTTTCGGGAAAAATTATTTAATCCAATCATCGCTGCGTCAAATCTTTTTTTTCTTCATGTGTTTACTTTACTGTTAAGTAGTTCGGAGTAAAGCGTGCTTTTTTTGTGAATTGGTAAAAGGACATTATTTAAATAAAAATTTATTTTAACAAAAAATTCTCATTATCCAGTTTTTTGTGAAAAACTCTTCTACGTTATTTACAAATTAAGTGGCAGAGGAAAAGTAAACTCTACCTCTACACAACAAGCTACAATTTTTGACTTGGCAATTCACACAAAAAAAAAGTATTTTTTTTTCTATCGTGAAGAAAGTGTTATTAAAATGAGTATAGTAGATTTAAATGTTTGCCGAGTTTGTTTAAATCGTTTAAATGGCAAAAATTCTAAATCAATTAGAGAGGATGCAAATATATTGGATAGATTTCAGCAATGTACAAATTTAAAGGTAAAAATTTTCTTTAAAAAACATCGATTTTCCCTTTGGAAATTTCGTGTTTTCGACTTACAAAAAAAAAAATAGAAGATGGCCGCAAAAGTAGATTCGATAAATTGTCAAAGTAAATTTTATATTTTTGTTACTATTGCACTTTTTACTATTGTTTTTCTAGTAAATTAAATCTTTCAAATGAAAATTTTCAATCTAGATATTTTTTAACAACACGGGCAAAAATTTTTGTATTTCTTTGAAAAGTGATAAAAATTTAAGAAAATGGTGAAAAATAATTGCGTTTACGTATCTAATTATCAAAATATTGGTGTAGGATAAAAATAAATAGTTTTAGGTCTAAATAATAAATATTAGTTACCTAAAAGTGTGAGCATAAGACTTTGTTTCTAGTTATTTACTTTAACTTGAAAATTAAAAATCCTATGCTTAAAATCGAAGTATGTAGATTTTCAAGCCATCATAAACATCTATATTAAAAAAATTAATAATATTTCAAAATTATTTTATTGGATTTTATTGTTTGTTTATTTTTAGATTTACGATAATGATGGTTTACCATCCAATATTTGTGAACGTTGTAATGCACGTCTAAAAATAGCTTTTGATTTTAGACGACAAGCAACATTATCTGATAGTCATCTACGATCATTTATAAGTAAAATTAATTCACAATTTCAAGAAGTTGCAAATACAACAACAACAAAAATAGAAACAATAACAGAATCTCAACTTTTATATGAATTTGGTTATGTTGATGATGAAGAAATAAATGAGAATAAAATTTATAATAATAATCAAACATTACCATCAATAAATCAATATCAAAATGAAGATAATTTTATATCAGAAATACATAATGAAAATAATCAAAATGAAACACAATTAAATGATGAATTAATGCATGTTGATAATGATGAAAATGATGAAGTAGATATTGATCATAATGATGGTGGTAATAATAATGCTCTTATTGAACTAACATGTGATACTGTTGGTGAAGATGAAGTTGATAATGATGATAACGATAATGATGATAATGATAATGATGATAATGATGATGATGATGAATGGCAAACAGAAACACAAGATAGTTTTACAACTGGACAAGAACAATCAACATCAAAATCATCACAAAATTATGTTTTAACTGAAATTGTTATAGATCCATTAAAAACAGCTGGTACAAAACAAATGAAAGTACAACGTCGTTCAACAAATTCAAAAAGTAAATTAAAACATGGATCACATATTTGTGTTAAATGTAATAAAGATTTTTCAACAAGTTCAAATTTACAACGTCATTTAGATACACATGAAGGTTTAAAACCATATGTATGTAATGTATGTGAAAAAGGTTTTACACAGAATGGTTCATTAAAAAAACATATGCTAATACATACTGGTGAAAGACCACATGTTTGTGATGTTTGTGGACGTGGTTTTACACAACATACAACATTAACATTTCATATGAGACGTCATACTGGTGAAAGACCATATTCTTGTGATGTATGTAATCGTGCTTTTCGTATTAAAGATGCTCTAAGGGTATGTGATTTTTAAAGAATAGGAAAATTTTTTTTTGAATGTTTTAGAATTTATTTTTATTTTTTAGAGACATATTGAGGATACACATACAGATAATATAACAAAAGTTCATATTTGTTCAATATGTAATCGTGGTCTAAAATCAAAATATTCATTACAATTGCATTTAGAAAGACATCGTACTGATGGTAATGATATTAAATCACAATATAAATGTGATGTATGTAATAAAGTATTTAAATATGAAAGTTCTTTAGAGACTCATAAAAGACGTCATTATAATTTAAAATTATTTAAATGTAATCAATGTGATAAACAATTTACAAATAAAATAAAATTTAAATCACATATAAAAATGCATACAGAAATAAAACCATATACTTGTAATGAATGTGGTAAATCATTTCAATTAGAAAAACTTCTAAATGATCATATTCAATATTTACATCATAATAATACAGTTATAAGTAATAATTCGAAAATATTTCAATGTGAAGAATGCAAAAAAACTTATAAAATCAAGTAAGTATTAATTTGAAAATTATTATATTTTATTTTTCACATGGATTTTCTAAGTAATTAAGATCGTTTCACACACATCCGATTCGATTTATCTCCGTTCAATCAAGTTCAAGAATTTTTACATGTTTGTATGTGACTTGAATGTATCTATTGACATACATCTGGCTCGGTTCCGGTCACAAATGATATTCAAACGTCGACGAAGGAGAACCGTATCGGTGCCAGATCGGATGTGTGTGCCAGATAGAATAGATTTTGGTTGCTTTTTATATTTTTCATGAGCTCTTACATGATTCAATGGTTATATGTATAATGTTTGTTTTTTGGACATTCAATAAATACTTAAAAAACCAATGTGTGCGTGTATGACTTTTCTTAGAACTGTCCTTTCTTTTTTGTACACGATCTGTTTCTTAATTACTACAAATTTTTTTTATGACAGAAATTTCATATTTGTTTTTTGTTTGTTTCAGAGAAAATTTAATTCAACATATGAAAACACATTGTAATGAAACGTCACAAAAATTATATAAATGTGATGATTGTAATATTGCATATGATTTATTACGTCGTTATAAATTACATCGTATTAGTAAACATAATGAACAATATCCAGATTTAAATCAATGTGATGAATGTAGTATAGATTTTGTAACAGTTAAAGATTTAAATGATCATATAGAAGCAGTACATGATGCTATCGATGAAAAATGTACAGAATGTAATCAACATTTTACATCTAAAAAATTATATGAAGATCATGTATTAGAACATCAAATTGAATATCATCACGATTAAGATTAATTATTGTTTACTTTTTATTTTTTATTTTTTACTTTTCTTCTTTTCACTTTTATTTAAATAAGCTGATAGAAAACTTCAGATTCAGTGGAATCTGTGGGAATTGGAATTGTTTTCGAGTATTTTTTAAATAAATTTAAAAATAACTATTTTTGTTTATACTTATATTCTTATCTTAAGAAAAAATTATACAATAGTGACATTGTCAATTTTTTTATTTTAAATCTAATATTTTTTTTTAAAGATATTTTGCCATTTATAAAATTAATATTAAAATTCTATTATAAAAAAATGTAAATATAAACAAATAAGTTTAAAATAAAGTTGTAAGTTTGAACAAACAAACAAAAAAAATTATCTGAATTTAAAAACAAAATTTTATTATATTTTTCTGGTTTTATCTGTTTGATTATAAAATCACTATTTACTATTTAGATATGCTAAAATATTTGTATAAGATATTCCATTTTATATTTATCATTACGTTTTTTTTTCTTTTTGAATGTAAAAAACAAATTTCATTAAAAATATTTGCATAACAGATTGTTAAATACAAAGACGTCGATACAGAAATGATTTGAATCTCTATACACCTGTGAAGGTGAGAAGATAGATAGATAATTAACGGCTTCTGTTGTATTTCGACATGTGAAAATTTTTTGTAATCTTATAGATTTATACTTTTGATAAATCTGCAAAAACTACTAGAAAGTGCACACCAAATTTTTTCAGGTTTGAGGAAAAGTTGATTCATGTAGCGCACTCTTAGCGGCCACTGCCTCACATTCACACAGAATATGTTTCGAGGTTTTCTTGACTTCTTTCCAGAATCTGTATTTATCATTCTCTCCTAGCTCTATCTTACTCATATGATAGTTAAGGGGACAGTTTTGAGACTATTTCTTTCCAAGATTCCTTTCCCTGCTTAGGATTTTCCTGTGTTAAAAAGAAATGAAATGGGATGTATGTATGCAAAAAAGCTTCCAGGTTTCCAAAGGATACTTCCTCCATGAATGCTTCTTAGAGAGATGGCTTATAAGTGTTCTATGGAACTTCGAAAATAAAGTTTTGATTCAGTTTTTATAATGGTAATGATGAAAAAGGGCCATTAATATTGAAAAAAAAAAGTAATAACATTTAAAAATTTAATTTAATTTAATTAAAAAAATTAACAAAATTTGTGATTATTTTGAAAAAATGTTGCACATTAATAACAGATTTATCTATTTTTTTGTTTTTTTTGTTTTTTGTTTGTTTTAAAATTTTCCATCAAGAACTCCTAATTCATCAAATCTATCTAAAGAATATTTCATTGTTTCTATCATTCGTTTAGATGAAAACATTATATCACGTTTTTCTTGTGATGATTTTTCATCAGATAATGTTTCAAAATTATTATTTTTAGATTTTTCACGATCCATTGAAATTAATGGTAAAATTGCTTCAAATGCAATAAAACCAAAAAATTCTTTACTACGTATATCATTTTTAACTTGTTCCCATGTTGGTATATTCGAATAATTTAATTGTTCTAATGTTGTCCTTAAAGATTTATAATAATGTCTTATAAGTTCATAACGTTTTGATTTAAGAAGATCAATTTGTACACTTGTATTCATGAAATAATTAATATCAACACCTAAACCACCATAATAACTTATTTGTAGATCAATCTAAAAAAAAAAACAGAAGAAGAAGAAATATCGAATTAATTTAAGAAAGATAAAAAAATCTCTATTAAATGATGAAACAGAAAGGCCTCGGAATCTATTTTATATTTTGTTTTTAAAGAGGAGTCCTTTCTGATATATTAATTTATGGTATAGGTACTTACAAATGCCACATCATATGGAATATTATTTTTATCATATTTAAACATGAAATTATTCACCCATAAATCACCATGATTAAGTACAAATATACTATTTTCTTTTGATGAGAAATTCTTTAAAGCAAGTTCATTAAAATTTTTTTCTAAATTTCGTAGTTTTTCTACAATTGTATCATAATTTGGCCATTTTGAAATAATATTTGTAATATGTTGAAGATTTTTTATAAATATTGCATCAAATAAAGATGTTCCAACGTTTGCTTCCTGAATGAAACCTTTATTAAATTGTTTCATTAGTTCAGGACTCTAAAATATTGAAAAATCTTGATGATTAATGATTTTCTTTTCAAATCAAACGATAAATTTGTTAAATTTCATACCTGTTTTGCTAGAACCATTGATGCTGCATGATATTGTCCAAGTTTTGAAAGTAAAACTTTTGAATGAATTTCATTTAATCCTTCTAAACGATCAGCTAATTTATATCCCATAGCATTTAAATCTTGCATAACAAGCGTTCTTGATGGTTCTTTAGCCGAATATAGACATCTACATATATAATTATTTTTTTTAAATTAATTTGTATAATTTAATTAATCATATATGAGTGATGAAAAACAAAAAAAAAAATTTTTAATAAATATAAAAGTCAAATGATTTGATGGATTTAGATTTTTTAGATAGAAAGTGTAGGAGGTTTGAGTATTCTTCATCAATGATTAGGTGGTAACTGAGAACAGTAAGCGACATAGCATTCGGTAGCTCAATGGTTTAAGAGCATTACCCCAGCAAGGTAAAGGTTCCGTGATTCGATTCCCGGCCGAGTCGAATGTCATTTTTCAGTTACTACAAAAGTTAAGGAAACTGTTCAAGATTTCATGTTTGAAAGTCAACAATATCTTTCTAGATCGATTTATAATTCAAGATAAAATAATATCTTGAGTAATAATAGGTTTTCATACATTTTTTTTTTCAACTAATTTGAGGTTTATTTTTTGAGTATCTAAAGATTTTTATACGAGTTATTATTTTATTTATTATTATTTAAGAGCCTCATGTATTTCAATTATTAGCAAATCTTGAAGTTTTTGCGATAATACGTAATAAATATTTTATTTTTTCAAGTGTTTGCAATCTTAAAAAAATTATGTAGGTACTTATCTAATCTATTTGAATTATAAATTTTATCAATATTTTCAGTATAAGGATGCTATTATGCTAAGTCGTTCAAGAAAAGTATTATATACTGAAAATAGATTGCTTTTACGTATGCATTTTTAGATGTACAAAAGAATTCTTAGAACTTTTTTTTTTCAAGAAAAATATTCTTTCATTATCACCAATCTTGATTTTCCATTTTTATGCGCCAGTACGTGCTTGATAGTGCGTAGTAAAGTGTAGTAAAAATGTATATTCCTACATTAAATGAAAAAAAGTATCAAAATTCACAGTGACAGTGAAAAACGCACAGTGATATTGTTCACTGGATTAGGATTCAACGCTTGAAATGGACTTGATATGTGGCCAGGACTAATAAATAACGAGCAATGAGCAAGATTTTCAGTGGGAAACCGCCAGGGAAAAGACAGATCGGGCTTCTAAGAACAAGATGTCTCGTTTCGGAACACATAATTGGAATGCGTGTGCTCAAGACAGAGAAGTTTGGAAGAGGAAAGTTGAGCAGGCCAAGGTTTCTAATGAGCTATAGTGCCATGGAGTAAGTAAGTAAGTATGTGAAAAGCGTATAGTAAGGATAAAAACCGAGATTTATCTCGAAAAGTGTGTGTTGTACTTTTCCGACATTATTGGGTATATGGGTGAAACCATCAAAATACTGTCTTGTTCCAAGGACATTTTCGCTGTCAGAAAATTTTTCACTTCACGCGAATTTCAAATAAATCACACTATTTATCTAATTCGAAGATGTTTATATAAAATTGAAATTGTTTACAAACTTAAGTATTAGAAAAATTTAGATAATGTAAGATGCAGACTGTTTTTTCTTCAATTTGTTTCACTAAAAACATCCTAGCTGTCTTCAAGGAGCACTCTATAAAATGATCAAAAGCCCGACAGATAAACACGACTATCGAGGACCCTCTTTTTTATGGAGAAAAATCACAAAATTGTATGAAAATTTTATGTACTTACTTTGGAGCAAACATTCCTTTATAATTCAATATTTTTTCAATATTTGGCATAATTTTTATGAACATTGTTATTTCTTTTTCAAAAAATTCCATCTCTTCTAAAATTTTTGTATTATTATCACTTGGTAACATATTTTTTATAATTATTGATATTTTTTTTACATCATTTTCATTATTATTATTATTATGATTATCTTGTATTTGATATTCAATAATAGCACGATATATTTCACTACAATAATTTTCACCACCACCTGAACCCGATGAAAATTTTACATTTATTATATTAATTTTTTTATTGCTATTTTGTAAATTATTTTCAATTTTTTTAAAATTATTTTCTGTATCTAAATCATTTTGTAAAATTTTTTGAAGATAATTTTTCGATGATATATGTTCAGGAATATTTATCTGTGAAACCATGTTTTTTAAAATCTTTTTTATCGGTTTTTTTTTCTGAAAATTTTACAAAAAAAAAATGTATTAATTTTTTAATTTTTTTTTTTCAAATAAAACCTGAGGAATGGTTTTTTTTTTCTCTCTTAAATTTTAAACTATTTACTTGTAAATCTTGAACAAGAATTAACAAGCAAGTATCACGTTCTATAATGAAAATAATTATTGTATTTCGTTTCTTTATATATGCTCAGATAATTTCTATTATAGATACAGATACTTTTTTTTTTTTTACATTTTATTTATTACATTCAATTATCTTCAATTGCGTATCGTATATCATGAATCGAGAATATCATGACAATGCCGTTTTGATTAATTGAAAATGTATTTCAGGTATAATTTGCTATTTTAAATTATAAGTAATAAAAATTAAGTGATATTATGAAATCATTGCTTTGCTACGTCACAATATGTTTACAAATAAAAGTTTTTTTTTTTTTTTAAAATTGTAATCTAATTTAAAAAAAAAAAATTGTAGATACTTTTAATTTTTATGACTGAAAGATAAGACAGAGGCAGCATTGTGAAGTTATTGACTCATAAAAAATGTTTATAAATTTTTAAAGATTATAAAAATTGATAATAAAAAAAAAAGGATTTTTTTTTTCGGAAAAAAGTATTATTTCATAATTGAAAGATGAAGAATAATAATGCAAAACAGAAAACCCAAATATTTACAAGGAAGTTAAAATGAAGAAATACAATTCATAGTTGGTTTTTTTTTTTTTTTTTTTTCATTTTTATCTTTAAGAATTTTAAATATCAGACAATCTTTTTTATATAATAAACGTGATAAGATCGTTTATTAAGTCTCAGATAAAATTTTAAAAAATATGTATATAATAACACTGAACACCAAATTTTGAACTTTTTTTGACAATATGGAAAACATTATTTATTTCTAAATACCTACATTAATCTTGCTTAATAACAAAAAAAAAAACCTAGGCAGAAATGTTGCAGCAGGTTTATAAATTTTTGCGATTTTCTTAGTGACCCACTTAATGTTGCGAATTTTAAATTGTTGCTTTCTTTATAAAGAACATTTTTTCTTAAAAATGTTTCCTTAATAGTTTTTAATATTTATTTAATAATAAAACTATTAGAAAAAGGATTCGCTGAACTAAAAGGTATACATGAAATTTGAAGAAATTTGATGGTAACGCAAGGGACATGGACATATTAAATTTCAATATGTTTGAAAATTGCGAATTTGTTTTATTTTTGTAGGTGTTAATGGAGTATAGTTTGATGATTAAATAACACTTAAGAAATTTTTGGTCGACCATCTGATTAAAAAGTTTTACTTATTTATTAGAGATAGCTTTCCAGTACCTTTGTAAAATTTTTGAAACAAATACCAAGGAACATTGAAAATATTATTTAGTTTTTATCATTTTTTGTCTGACATATGTTCTCTAGTGTAATCATTGTGATTTTTTAAGATAATTTAAGTTTAAATGCAATTTTTATATGAAATGTATGATTTAAAAAAAAAAGTAATTGTGATTTGTGGTTTTGATAATTCAAATTTTTCTATTTAATCAATTATTTATTGTTTAAATTATCTGGAAAAAAGTATTTATCAATTAAATGGCGCATAATAGCAATTCTTAATTATTTTTAAACAGCTTTTTTTTTTTATTGGAAATTTTGCATTACAATCAACATAAATAATTTTAAATACAAAATTCTCAGTAACGTGACGTTTTGTGAATAATTTTTAAGAGTAATTCGAAGTATTTTTTCAGCTTTCTTTGGAAAATCCGTTTCTTACTTTTTTTTTTTGCTAAGAAAGAGATTCCGGTAATGGAAAATAAGTTGAAGGGTGAAAAAGGAAAAACCTGGTGAACTTTGCCTTCTTGAGATAATTTGAATACTTCCTGATAATTTCAGTATTTCAGAGAAAAATAGTCGAAGAAACCCAATTTACCTTGTGTAGGACCTGGCTCATATCATGCTTTTTCGCCACTGATAATGATGATGATATATGGACCATTAAGTTAGGAGCATCCAGATATTAAAATTTTATTAATTGACATTCTTGGATACCTACTTTTAAGAGCAGCAGATGTACCTACATACATATGTATGTATATTTTAAGCATGAAAGTCTTCTATATAAAATTTTCAATATTCTGATACTGTAAAGATGGGAAGACCGTAATGAAACATTAATATCCCGTCCAGTATTAAAAGGTTAAGTCACATTATTTGGTACTCGTCCAAAATTAAATACAGTTGGGTCAGAAATTGACCTGATGCCAAAAGTAAGTATGTACTCTACCAATTTGGCCATTAATTGGTTCTTCAAAAGAATTTCCAGCAAAAAAATAATTTTTTTTTTTATAGAAGAAGAGAGCTGAAAAGTACTCCTTGCACTTTGTTTATTTACAAAATTGCGACGATTATGAGAAAAACAAAATTTGAATTATCATCAAAAATAATCATATTTTTGTCTATAACTTTCCACATAATTAAATAATATGTAATTAACCTTCATATATGTAGAATATCGATTATGTAATTCTTATATTATTTTTATTGTCATCATATTTAAGCATATATTGTTCATCAATAAAACACAATGACTTTCATTTCATTTGTTTTTGTTTTGAAAGTTTTATTACACTATTTTGTTTTTCTTTTTGAAAATTTTCATAAATTTCTAGTAATTTCTTCGAATCATTACATAATTTATTCATTCTGATAGAAATTCAATATAAAAAAAAAAGTAGGAGATAATTTTTCAATAAAATAAATTATGGGTTAAATATTTGGACTTTCATAATTTCTAGATGCAGTAGATAGTGTTTAAATAAAACAAAAGATTCGACTTTGAAATGTTTAAAAGAAAAACAAAAATGAAAATTCATGTCGATAAAGTTTTATGTAATCTGAAATAGTATATTTTTATGAATTATATCATAAACTTTAGAATGTATGAATGATTTCATTTAAAAAGATTTAAATAATAAATTCTGTTAAAATTTTTTTTTTTATGTAAAATTGATTAAAGCATCGACAAAGATTGATATTTTATTTTAAAAAATTGCATCTTGAAAATTGTGAAAAAAAAAAAATAGTTTCAATAAAATTTTATTGGAAAAATTAAATAGAACAACAATTATTTTTGTTTAAGATTTAATTGGATTAAATATTATCTAATAAATAAATATATTAATTATATCCACATGTACTTTTATTTTCTTTCATAAACTAGATTATTAAAGTTACAATGTTTTAATTTTAATTTCAATTTGAAATAAATTTTCAAATATTTTTACTGATAAGAAAGTAAATATTTGAAATTTTACATACATATGTGATTGTGTAAATAGAGGTGGTATTTAATCAAGTGAAAATTTTTGCAATATCATTTTCAAGGATTTTCAAGATTTTTTTTTTATTGGAATTTATTATGTTACACAAGTCTTTTGTTGAATACTTGACTTGTTCGAATTAAAGGCTTAATTCTCTAAAAAATCTGTTAAAGGATTTTTCACTTTGTCAGCCATGAAAATAAAATTTAGTTGAAAAATCTTTAGAACTACATTTCAAAAGCCTTACTTTACTAGCAAAGTTTTTCGTAAGTTTTAATGTTACAGCACTAACATACATACTTGAAGAATTGAAGGAAAGATTTTCTCCTTAGAAAGTATTCTATAGGAACAAGAAAATATTTCAGTCAAGAGGAAGATAGGAGAGTATGGTGGATGCGACAGAAGTTCCCATCCAAACTTCTTGTTTTTTTCTTACTTTGTCTCACATGCATGTCCATTGTCAAGTTGAAGAATAACACCTTTTCCATTTACTAAATCCTAACAACAGCGTTAATAATTTGAGTGACTCATCCAGCGCTTTGAAATACACAATATCGGAAACACCAGAAAAGGGAAAGCATTACTTTCCGTTGATAGGTACTTTTAGGTACCCATTGTCCACCATTTTCCATTAACCTTCTAAATTTATATTTTAAAAAGTTTGTATTAATTTTTTTTTTTATAAAAGAATCGATCAAGTCACCTATGTACATATCTTGTGGAAGTTTTGGGAAAATTAAAATAATTCAAAAATCACTTCAAGAATTTTTTCTTTCTCCGTTATATGTCGTTGTTACCACTTTCTCGTTTCACAATGAAAAGAAAGTGAAAAATAATTTCAATTTCTCTTTTATACTTTCCATAAATAACATGCAACATTCCTTCTGTATATAATAACTTGTTTACTGAAATCATATCAGTAAAGATTTCTTTGAATCTTCATTTCATTCTTCTCTTGTACGAAAAAAAAAAAAAATAACATACTGATCAAGAATTTTTTTCATTTTTATTTTTCATATTATTTTATCATTTTCTTCATATCATTGATTGAATAAATTAGTTCCCTTTTGTCTGTATATATCATCTTAATAACCAATAAGTAGCTACTGAAATTTTCTTTTACATACAAATCATTGTATTCATTCATGTATCTACATTTTTTTTTTTTTTTCAAAATGAAAAATAATAATAATACTAAATAATAACATATCCAACATATTTTTGTGGTTATATAGAGAACCACATTTATTATAAATACTGCAATGAAATATCTATACCTACCCATATTATCTATACAAAATAAAAAATAAAACAGATACAAAAAATAAAAATAAAAATTCATTTCAAACATGATCACATTTCAATTATTTTGTGATAAGATTAATGATCGTCTGATTGAGTTGATATACCGACACATAAGATATTTCAAATATCTTGTCCGTCTTATGAAATATCTTGAAAATTGATCAAGAACAATAATAAAAGTGAACATATCACAGTACATATAAAAAAAAAAATTATACATTACAAATTTTAAAGTGAAGGATATATATTCATTTTATTTAAAAGAAGAAGAAAAAAAGAGGAGAGGAACAAAATTAACCCTCTTTTTTTTTTTTTGCTATTTTATTCTCATCATACATATATTGGCATCTTGAATAATTTACACACAACAAAAATAACACTTATCTTGTATCTTGTGCTACATATGTATGTATCTGGATGCTCATATATTAAAGTTCGGATATATTGTGAAATTTATATCAATTTGTTGTTCTTATTTTTCAAGAAAAACAAAAAAAAGATGTATTTAACAGAAAACAAGAGAAAAAAAAACCCAAAACCAAAAAAATATGTGCAAAAATGTAAAATATGATGCTTCTGCAAATTTTTGTTATTTCTTAAAATGTTGATGATAAATATAATATACAACACAACATTGTCCATAGGATAAGATGAAGAGCAAAAATATCTTTTAAAAATGAAAAACTCATTGAAATTCTGAACACATGTCTTTATGTACCTAGCTCCTTTCTATATATGTATATGATATACTTTTATTTATACTGGATTTTTTTTTTTTTCGATAAAACAAGGAATGTTTCCAATCATTAAGAAAAAGATATGATGATGAAAAATAAAATGAGGAAAGACAATAAAAAAAAAAACAACAAAAAAAAAAAACAGAAAATTTACAAGAAAAAAAAAAAAATATGTTCATTCCTTTGTTCCAACATTATTTTGCAAAATTCTTTTTTTTTTTTTTTTGTTTTTGTTTTTGCTTTTGTTTTCACATTAATTCTTTCTATTTTATGATACCTGAACCAATGTATGATTAAAAATGAATTTTAAACTACTATATATTCTTTAAGGTGATTGATGATTAGTTATAGTCTGTAATGTTATACATCTCCTCAAGCCGTATACACACGAATATATATTCAAAAAAGATACTTTTTTCCTATGCTAGTGAGTATAATAATTTAATATTATCACAAAATAAAAACAAAAGAAAAGGCTTGAAAACAACATGAATAACATATAAAAATATATTTTTTCAATTTCAATGTAAAATCAAAAAAATTGTTTTTGTTTTGGTCGCGCATATATTTAAAAAGGATCAAAATTTAAAATCCCCAGAAAAAACAAAATAAAAACAAAAATGTATTACTGAAATTTTTAATAAAACATAAAAATGGTGTGATGATACGAAACGTTTTTTGAATAATAATTATATATTGCACTACAGGCAA